>CM062810.1:895836432-896179390 GCA_031772625.1 Pinus tabuliformis
AAGCGACTCCATGTGATATAACTTGAATAATATTTGAGCTTTTCTAGCTGGGAACCACAACTAAATGTGCATGTCCCATGAGGAATGGAATATCAACCTCTATATAACAATGTGACATCTCCAATACTAAATTTATCAAATGGCATAAGAAGAAGGATGGCTCTCTCTACACAAATTGGCCAATTCAATCACAGTGTCAAAGTGGATCATACAGTGGAGGAAACGATTTCACAAAACATAACTTTTGTGGGTCCAAAGTTATGCTTTATGAAGCCATTTCCTCCACTACCTTAGTCTCTTTGACCATGTAGCTGAGTTAGTTAATTTGTGTAGAGATTCGTCCTACTTCTTATGGTATTTGTTAAATTTAATATTGGAGGTGTCACATTACTATATGGATGTGGATACTCCATTACTCATGGGACATGTACATTCAACCATTTGTTGTAACTAGCATAGCTCATATATTATTCAAGTTATATTATATGGATCCGCTTTACAAAGCCAAGCCTACATTTAGTCCACACATGTTATGTTGGGCCACCTTCTTGTCATTTATTCATGCATGTTGAAAATAAAACCCTCTTCAAAGAGTTGGAGGGGACCTTAAAGGTGCCACACTCAAACAACACTATAACGTTGCATTCTACAATGAAGTGTTAACCTGAAAACAATTCTTAAAAGATGGTAGATGTAAGATAAAACATTCAACAATAAAACACCAAAGGAGACTAAAAGGGGAAGAATTCTCACATTAAACCCTTCCAAAATGGTAATATATCCTTACCTTTTGGCCTCTCAAGCATGTTCTATTCAAGTAACTTCGAAATCAACAAAAGAAATGACAACAAGCTTCACATATGAATAAAGGGAAACTGTGAACTTTCCATTATGTCTTCCAAAAGATATACAAGGAAGCTCAAAGAGGAGATACTCCCCACAAATCCAACCATGACTACAAATGGAGAGAGCTACTCTTTAAATATAGTTGAACTTTATCTCTTCTTACAATAAAATAATAATTGCTTTCCTAGACCCTTTAGTTCTCCAAGAAATGCAATAAAATATCTTCCTTAAAAACTTTTGTACTAACAATAGCAATAATTTGTTGAGATTCGAGACTGAGGCTCAAGAATTAGGAATTGATTAATTGGAGATTTTTCGGCAGGAGTCCTTGGTTCGAACTGAGAACTACAAGCTTCCCTTATGGCCGCTGTGGAGGGGGCACCCCCACCTCCCTTATTGGACCCCTCCGTTGATGTCGCCTTCCAATCTCTAGTGGCCTCCCTCCCAAAGCGTGCGCAACCTTCTGTCGCTGCATCCAAGTTCGTCAAGCAGAACGATGAGGTTAAGAATGTATCCTTGTCGGATTGGGTGCGTCGAACCTCCCTTGCTTATGCCGAGAGAGCCTTGATTGGGAAATTCATGGGTATGTGTCCCTCACCCAGATCGATGGAAGTCCGGATAAAGAAAACCTGGAATCCTATGATGAAGGGTGAGATTTCTCTTTCTGCAATTGGCAATAAGGAGGACAAAGAGGTAGTATTCCGAAATGGGCCATATTTCTTTGGCTCCAGAGGGATGTATTTGAACAAATGATCCCTCGACTTTAATCCAGATGAGGACATCCCTACTGCTATTCCAGTTTGGGTCAAGCTTTCACGCCTCCCAATCTCTTGCTGGAGTGATGACTGCCTCTGGGCTATTGGTAATGGAGTTGGGAAATACTTGGACAAGTCTGAACCCAAAGGCTCCCAATTTGCCTGTGCCAAAATTTGTGTAGAAGTAGATTTGGAGAAGGGTCTGCCAGCTGAAATTTAATCTAAATCTGGGAGAATGGAAGCACAAACAAGTCTTGGACTATGAACAAATCTCATTTAAATGTAGAGGCTGTCATGATTATGGTCACTTTTCCAGAGATTGCATCAAAGCTGGGAAAGATAAAAGTATGGATGCTTCGACTGCTCAGGAGGAGCAATGGCAAAAACCAAAAAGAGCTCTGAAAGGAAAAGGACTGATGAAAAAGCCTTGAGGCCCTGTGCCCAAAAACACTGCTCTGTCCTCCTCGAACCCCTTCAAAGTGCTAAGTGACGAGGAACTAGAAATGGAGGCTCCCCCTCAAAGGACAAGTGTGGTGGAGGTTTTGGTAATTGAAAAGGAGAAATAGTAGCGGAAAGTAACCCGAAGGAAGGCGGAGGTGAAGTCACCCCTCTGAAGAATGTTCTCTCCCCTGACGCCTCGAGCTTCACTCTTGGCAGCCTGATCAAAGACACAGAACGAGTTGTCACTCAGAATATGTCTTTAGTAATGAGTGTTAGGCTTTAGTAATGATCTCATTTTATGGATTAATGCTTGTATTCGTTCCCCTTGGATCGCTCCATTAATTAATGGTCGCCTGACCCCCTTCTTCATTGCCTCTACAGGCCTTCAACAAGGCTGTCCTCTATCACCTCTTCTTTATATAATCATGGCAAAAGCTTTGAGTCGTATGCTCGAAGTTGAGAGGCTGGCAGGTTCTCTCCTGGGTCTTAGTATTGCAAGGAATGTTCGAGAAATTAATCATTCTCAGTTTGTCGATGATACCTTTCTGATGGTGGAGCCTCCTTGGCGATTGCATCTAGATTCAAAAAGATCTTAGATAGGTATCTTCTTCTTTCTAGGGGGACTGATAACTAAACTGAAATGCCAATTGATTGGCTGGAATTGTCAAGTGGAAACGGTGAAGGCAATTGCTTGTCTGCTTGGCTTCCCTATAGATTCCCATCGAACCTCCTTCAACTATCTTGGGATTCCCATTTCCCTAAAGGAGGCATCCGGGGAAGATTGGGAGAATGTTCTACAAAAAATAAGGAAAAGGGTGCACTCCTGGGGAGTAAGATGGCTCAATCTGGCTGGGAGAGTTATCCTCATCAAATCAGTTCTCTCCTCCCTCCTGGTGTTTCTCTCTTATGTTGATTTGTGGTAGCATCAAATGTGCTCTAGCCATGAAAATTGGTGGAGAGGCTAAGGCACATAAGATCTCCAAGACCCAGAAATCGTTTTGAGAAAGTCCATCAAGATGAGGAGTTATTAAAATAATTAATATTTTTAATGGGCTCCTAAGTCTAAACTTAGGAAAATAAAAATATTAATTGGTATTAATAAAGATAAGGATGAGAAACTTCTAAGAGACGAGGATCAAGTCTGTTTTAATCTTGGCTGTTGATTAGAGACTTAATCTCGGCCGTTGATTCGTCAACAGGAGAAGTATAAGAGAAGACTTGAGGGTCACTTGGAGACACACCAGCAGATACTTAGTATCCCAAGGAAAATTGATTCTCAGAGAGGGTGAAATCAATTTCAGAGGGAGAGTTGCAGGGTGGAGGAAGAGGGGGTGATTAGCATTAGTTAGGGAGCTTAGAAGAGGTGACGTAGGGACTTTGAGAGACAATGCATAGGGAGACGCAGAACATAGAGACGTAGTGGATGACGCATAGAAGGACAGAGCAGCGCAGAGCCACGCAGAATGACGCAGTAGGGAAATGAAGTCCTCTAGGGTGTCGGAAAGTCTCAGAGAAAAGTCTTAGGTGTTTTCTCCCAGTGTCTATGTTTTTTTCTGTAAAATCGATTGTTGCTGAAGATTAATAAAGCCCTCCTCTGCTGCACCTGTTTTCCCGAATTGGGTTTTTCCGGGGACAATTGTCCAAAAATAACTGTGTTCATGTATTTGATTCTTGTGCATATATTTGTTTCTGTATAATGGTGTGATATCTGCAGTAGAATTTATTTAAATATTTACTGAAGTGATTTCGTAAATAACTTATTGAGAAATAAGTAGGTAAAATAAATCAGTTGCTGCAGTAATAGAATTTCTGTTTAGAATTTTTCACATGGTATCAGAGCAAAGATTCGGAGATAGGAAGGGAAAATCAATTATGGGTCAGGGGCATGATGTAGAGGCATCCACGTCAGGAGACTTGTGCAGATTTTTAGAAGAATGCACAAGAGATAGAAATTTCGATTTCTCTATGCTGGCTTCCAGATTGGAAGAAGAAGTTGCTTGCGTAGTAAGCTCTACATCATTAGGGGTATGGTATATAGACAGTGGAGCCTCCTGGCATATGACAGGAATCCGGGAATGTTTCCTAGACTATCAGGAGGAAAGAATGAATTTTCAGATCACCATGGGGAATAAGGCAAAGTGTACTCTAGTAGGGAAGGGTACTGTAGTTTTTCAAACAAAAACAAGAGAGCGGTTCCGAGCTACCAATGTGCTACATGTGCCAGGATTGAGGATGAACTTACTTTCCATATCTCAACTTCAAAGCAAGGGCTATGACGTTTTTTTCATTAAGGAGAAAGTATACGTCAAACACCCGAGTTGGAAAAAGAAGGTACATATCGGAATCAGAGGTAACAGGTTGTAGCTAGAATCACCAATGGGATTGATATGTAGTAATGAGACAAGGATTTGAATGAACTATGTCGCAGAAGGATGGGACATTTGCACCATGGGGCTCTGAGAATTCTCAGGAAAACTGTAACAGGAGTTCTAGATCTTAGAACTGAACGAGATGATGTATGCAGAGGGTGTGCTCTGGGAAAGTATGCCAAAGGAGCGTTTCCTAGAAGTAACAATAAGGCCAAGAGTGTACTAGCATTGATACGCTCAGAAATCTGCAGACCATTGTCCACAAAAGCTCTTAGTGGTGCCGAATACTTCGTCACCTTCATCGATGACCATTCCAGGAAGACTTGGATCTATTTTCTGAAAACCAAGGATGAGGTTTTCTGTCGATTCAAAGAGTTCAAGGCTCTAGTGGAGAATCTGACAGGAAGGAAAATAAAAGTGTTGCGCTCAAACAATGGTGGAGATTATGTCGACAAGGACTTCACCGATTTTTGCGCTAGGGAGGGCATCAGAAGAGAGTGGACAACTCCCTATAATCCGAAGCAGAATGGAGTAGCAGAAAGGAAGAACAGGACTATTGTGGAAGCAGCTAAGGCAATGATGTATGATCAGGATATGCCAAAATTCCTGTGGGCAGAAGCATGCAGCACGACATCTATGTCGAGAATAGAACTCCTCATAGGGCATTGGGCAAGATTACTCCAGAGCAGGTCTTCATCGGGAAGACACCTGAAGTTAGTCATTTCAGGATATTTGGGATTTTAGCATATTGTCGTATACCCGAAGAGAAGAGGAAGATGTTAGATCAAACTGCAGAAAAAGGATATCTTGTGGGATATAGCGAGAATGCTAAGGCATATAGAATCTATCTTCCACGAAGCAGGAAGGTAGTAGTTCGGCGAGATGTGAAATTCATGGAGGATAGGGCATTCAAAAAATCTCGAGAAATGCCTTCCGAGGAGTAGTCAAAAGATGAGCCGTTGGTCAAACCACTTCAACCAGTGGAAGCCAATACCAGAAATTCTCCTTCAGAACAGGAGGAATCACAGGAAGAGGAAGAGCTAATAGATGCACCTACTACCAGAGGAAGAACGAGTCAGAAACTTTGACAGATTCTACGGGATGTAGAAGATTTCATGGGTGCACTGAGGAATAGTAAAAGGGAGCGAAGACAACCAGACAGATTTCAGACCTTGGTAGCTTAGGTTGGGGAACCTTCCAGTTTTCAGGAGGCCGTTCAGCATCAAGTTTGGATGGATGCGATGGTGGAGGAATATAGCTCTATAATGGTAAATGATGTCTGGGAAGTAGTGCTTAGGCCTTAGGACAGATCAGTGGTAGGTTCGAGATGGATCTACAAGATCAAATACATTGTAGACGACAATGTGGAAAATACAAAGCCAGGTTTGTGGCTAAGGGGTATGCTCAGAAGGAAGGAATAGACTATGAAGAGACCTTCGCCCCAGTAGCCAGGTATACATCTATTAGAACCGTGATATCTCTTGCAGCATAGATGGGGTGGGAGATTCATCAGATGGATGTCAAGACGACATTCTTGAACGGGGTGATAGAAGAGGAAGTATACATTGAACAACCAGAAGGCTTTGAGACACATGAGAAGAAATCTCATGTATGCAGATTGAAGAAAGCCTTGTATGGGCTCAAACAGGCACCTAGAGCATGGTATGGTTGAATTGATGGTTACTTGCAAAAGATGGGGTTCGTCAAAAGTGATGCAGATCCCAATCTCTACTATCTGGTTGTAGAGAATGAGCCTCTAGTCCTAGTATTATATGTGGATGATCTCTTCCTGACAGGATCATCCAGGCTCATCGAGGACTGCAAGAAGAATCTAGCTACAGAATTCGACATGAAGGATTTGGGACAAATGCATTATTTCCTACAGTTGGAAGTTTGGCAGCAGAAGGGTGAGATCTTCCTTGGACAAGGGAGATATGCTACAGAAATCCTGAAGAGATTCAGATGCAGGACTGTAGGCCTATGGCTACTCCAATGATCACCAACTGGAAGAAAATCGATGCATCAGAAGACAAAGATGTTGATCCCACCTTTTACAGGCAGCTCATAGTGTCCCTGATGTAACTGGTCAATACCAAGCCAGGTATTTGTTACGCTGTCAACACGCTTAGTCAGTTCATGGTGGAACCTAAGAGGGCGCATTTGGTAGCAGCCAAAGATGTTCTCAGATATATACAGGGAATAATCGAGTATGGACTATTGTACACCAGAAGTAATGACATCAGACTGAGTGGGTTTATTGATGTAGATTGGGCTGGAAGTTCAGTAGATCAGAAAATTACCTCTAGGAACTGTTTCAACATTGTATCAAGGATGACCTCCTGGTGCAGTAGGAAAAAAATCCGTAGCTCTCCCTTAGTCTCGCAAGACTCTCCCTTACTCTTCTTCCTTGGACACTGGGTCGCATAATTACCTAGCTCCCCACAGTGGAAGCACTTGATCTTGGAGAGATCTTTCTTCTTCCGCTTCTCTTGCTTTCCCTCAGATGCTAGGGCCACATCTTCCTCGTCTTGCTTGACTTTGATCCCCTTGCTGCTGCTACCTGTCTTCAACTGCCGTCTGATCTCTTCCTAGTGAAGAGCTGCCCACATCTCGTCCCAAGGTGGGAGAGTCCCTCTGCGCAGTATACTCTAGACAAATACCTCCCAGTCTTCCGAGAAAGCATTCAGAGCTATCCTCACCATCAACTCCTTATCCGGTGTCGCCTCTATAGCAGTCAACTGATCTCGGATCTCATTCAGTCCACTGAGGAAGGTGTCAATCGGTTCTCCCTTCTTCATCTGATATGACCTCAATTGATTCTCAAGCAACATTCTTCTCTGCACAGAAGTATGCTGGTACAACTTCTTGAGAGCCTCCCACATCTCAAATGACGTTTCCTTCTCGGCTATGTGTGGTACTACATGATCCTTGACCCCATCAAGGATGATACTCTTGGCCCTCTCCATTGCCTCCTCGTACTTGTCATTATCATTGGGATCGACTGGGATAGCTATTACCTTCAAGGCGAAGTTCTTGACACGATTCCTGTCAAGTACGGATAAGATTCTGGCCTTCCAGAATGCGTAGTTCGATGCTCTGTCCAGTCTATCTTGGTCTCTTACTCCTTGTAGTGCCATGATGCTCCTCTACTTCCTCCTGGAAGTTCTCTGTTCAACTCCTCTGAGTCTCTACTTCCCGTCTGGAAGTTCTCTTCTAGACTCCCTCTGAGTCCTGATTTCCCTCCTGGAAATCCTTCTGCCACTGTCAAGATGCCCCCTACTCTGATCGTCTTGTGCAACTGCACCATTGATCCAGGTTCCTCGACTAGAAACCCTCGGTAGAAACTCCTCTGGCCTTGCTCTGTCAGGTACTGTTCTGACTACAGTACCTCACCAGCTCCACTATGCAATATTCCCGCAGCCTCCTAAACCCTAGCAACCTGAAGGTGAGATCTCCTAGGCTCTACGCAGTCCCGACACCAGCAACCCGACCTCCTCATCCAACTACGTCAGCGCTCCTAGCTTCTGCGTGGCTCTGCGTGAGGCTCCCTTTCCCTTCCTTAGCCTCTGCGCTTCCTCTTCTTGGCTCACCCTTGATGATGCAAGCACTACGTCACCCTTCCCTTGTTGCTGCTCTGCTAGAAACAACTTTTGTCACCTCGGGACAACATTTTCTGCTGCTATTGCTCCGCTCGGCTGATGTCCTTAGTTCTCCTGTGATTTGCAATCACGCTCTGATACCATGTTGAAGTTTCTAAGTTTACCTAGTTAAAAACCCTCCATGCACTTTATCTGATTTATTCCTACCTACTTGTTATTTTCCTTAACAAGTTATTTACAATGTAAATACTGAAAATAAACACTAGTGCATGCTCAACATATTATAGATAAGAAACTAAAAGAAACAGAAACAAACACGCCATATGACACCATTATTTTTGGACTAATGTCCTCGGAAAAAACCAATGTGGGAAAACCGGTGCAACTATCTGAGGGTTTTCTTATTAAGCAATATCAGAGTACAATTTGGGTGTCGAAACTGGCCTACCCAACAAAGAGTTTCCTTGGCAGTAATACCTCTTAGTTTCTGACAAATCTCCTGGCTGAAACCTCGGATAATCCTTTTGGGAGCTACTCAGCATCAATCTGCCCTAGAAACCCCAGCATCATCCTCTCTCTGGATTGCGTCAGCCCCTCTCTGCCTCACGCTGGCCCTGCGTTACCCCGGATGGGTCTGCGTCAGCCCTGGGAGGCCCTGCGTTAGCCCTCTGGCCCTCTGCGTCAGCAACGCTGGCCTCTCTGAGGCTTTGCGTAGCTCTCGGCTGCCTCTGCGTGGCCCTGGCTGGCTCTGCGTCACTCTCCTTGGCTACTGCGCTGCTCTCCCGACACTATCTCTGCCTCTCTGTCTCTCTGTACTCAAATGCCCCTCAACTAAATCTCCCGATCACTAATTCTATCTCTCTTAGAAAACCCCGCTCTAGAGAATAGAATGGCTGATCACTCTAGTGTATTCTCCAAGTGACCCTCAAGCCTCCTCTTATACTTTTCCTGTTGACATATCAACGACCGAGATTAAGTCCCTAATCATTGGCTAAGATTAGATCTGGATTGATCGATGTCTTTTGGACCATTCTAACACATATTCATATTAATACACATTAATATTTTATTTTCCCTAAGTTTAGACTTAGGGACTCCATTAAAATATTAATTATTTTAATATCTCCTGATCTGTTTAGAATCTTCCCAAACCCTTTCTGGGTATTGGAGATCTCATGTGCCCCAACCTCTCCATCAAATTTCGTGGCTAGAGCACATCCGATGCTACCCCAAATCAACACCACCAACCGCAACACCTTAACCAGTGGCTCAACAACCTTCACAATCTCTGCTGCCTTTCTCCAAAATATTTCTTCATTAACTTTCTTTTTCAATTCTCCGCCATCCTGTTTGTGAGACCACTGGCTTTGATTCCATTCTTCACTGGAAAATATCTTTTGCAAGTTTCTATGTTGTGAAATCATAGATTGCAATGTCAAAAAATGAGTAGCCAATCTAGTGATGGCAGGCCTAATAATATCCTTGCCCCCTGTGTGTCTCCTCATAAGGCTCAAAATACATGAATGATTGTAGATAAATTTTGTTATGGTTTTGGCATGATCTACAATGTTTTTGATCCAATCTAATTTGCCAATATCCTCAAGCATGAGGTCTATGCAATGTGCAACACATGGGGTCCAAAAGATGGTTCTGTGTTTTTCCTCTAATAGTTTACCAGCAAGAACATAGCTAGAGGCATTATCTGTGATGACTTGAACAACATTAGCCACCCCCACCTCCTCAACAACCTCATCCAATAGCTGAAACAACAATTGTCCATCTTTTACCTTATCAGATGCATCAATTGATTTTAGAAACATGGTTCCCTGTGTGCAGAAGATAAGAAAGTTTATGATGGTATGGTTCCTTTGATCAGTCCATCCATCTGACATGATGGTACATCTTGTTCTTGCCCATGAGTCCTTGAAATCTTTCAAATACTCATTAATGGAGGCGATTTCTTTCTGCAAACGATACCCCCTTATCTCATGCATAGTAGGGCCTTTGAAGCCTTTTCCAGCAGCATGTATGGCATCGAACATA
Organism: Pinus tabuliformis; assembly: GCA_031772625.1. NCBI lineage: Eukaryota > Viridiplantae > Streptophyta > Pinopsida > Pinales > Pinaceae > Pinus > Pinus tabuliformis. The sequence goes on from CM062810.1 coordinate 895,846,486, forward strand.
AGCTCATAATATGGTGAATGGGAAGCATTGAAGGGGATATCAACATCATCCGACCATCTACATATGTAATCATAAGCAGTCTCTTCCAATGGTCACTTAAAGTGGGCTGCAAAGTTATACTAGCTTGAAGACCATTTGCATCTGATGGAGAGGAGGATGTGACAGTGAAATAACTTTTGATATTCATATCACCCTTCTTTTTCGTTTTATCCTTACCCTTTTCTTGAATAGACTCCAAAGAGGGAGGAACATATCAGAAGGGGTTGGATGCATCAGTACAAGGGATAGAGGAAGAACCCTCAAAATCAAAATGGGGGTTGGTAGCCAGCATTTTTTGTATACTCCTCTTCCTCCCAATTTCAGCCTCTAATTGCTTAAATTTTTCTTCTTTAAACTTCTCAAATTTGGCTAACAAATCCTTCATAATCTCCCCAATTTCTGGTGATTCACATGGAGTAATTTGGCCTCTAATTCCTTCCAAGTGTTGTTTCAGCCTATTAATGCCCACAGAACCTTCCTTAATTTTTCTATGGCAAAATTTGCAATGCATTTGACTATCAACCATTTCAACATATGCCCAAGCAACATCTTTCACTCTAAGTGCCATTTTTTCACTTGGAAATCAAAGGAAAAAATCTAAAAATGAAAACAAAAAAATAGCATTGCTTCAATGTTCATTTCTTTCACAAAAAACACTCTTTTCAATTTCCAGATTTGCACAAAAAAATAAATAAGAAAAAACAGATTTGCACAAGTGAAAAAAAATACCTCTAGGCACAAACTGCCTCCTCAAGGTTGCTCCAACAAACCAACTCCTCAATGCTGCTCCAATGGCTGCCCAAGAAGCTTCTCACTCCTGCTACAATGCTTGCCCAAGACTCTTCACTACTGCTCCAAAAACAAACTCCACAACTCCTCACAAACTCTCACTCAAATTCTCACTCAAATGAAATGAGATGGTTGTGAGGAAATGAGAGGGGTTGGGTGGGTTTTATAGGGTTTAGGAGAGGGGAATGGACCCCAAAGAACCTAATGGGTTTGGGGTCCCCAAAAAACAAATTCAAAGAAAAAACAACGTTGTTCTGCCTTTTTGGGCAGCTGTCACTGAGCCGGCCGAGTTGGGTCGGCCTGGTTATTACCGAGCCGGCCGAGTCTTTAGACAACTCGGATGGCTCGGTAATAACCCGACCGACCGTTCCGGTTCGAAGGCCGAGTCGACTCGGTGGGGGTATGACTTGGACCAACTCAGCCGAGTCGGTTTCGAACCGGCCATCTTTCAAAACAGAGGCTGAAGCAGAATATATGGCCGTTAGCATAGCTTCGTGCGAAGCCATATGGCTTAGAAAATTGCTTGTGAACCTATTAAGAAGAAGGATGGAGGCGACCAGGATCATGTGTGATAATCAGAGTTGCATCAAGTTCTATGAGAATCTAGTATTTCATGATCGGTCAAAGCACATTGATATTCGGTGTCACTTTGTCAAAGATTGTGTCCAACGAGGAGCAGTACAGTTGAACTACACTCGTACAGGAGAACAGGTGGTGGACATCCTCACCAAGGCCTTAGGAAGAACAAAGTTCGTTTATTTCAGGGAGAAGATGGGGATGGTAAAGAATCCATTTCAGTAGCAGAAATGGATAAGTATCAGGGGATGCAGTACAACAGTTAGCAGTGACAGTGCTATGGGCAACATGGGAAACATGTTGAGAGGGAGCTGCAGTACAGATGTAGCAGTGGCAGTAGCAGAGCCATGGGCAACAGTACAGGGAGGCAACAGTGCAGAGGATGTTGGGCAGCAGGCCAAGCATCAACACAGGTACCGATGCTGGAGGATCAGTGTGATGTTTAGTGATGGAGCATTACTAGAGCACATTCCTCGCTAAGAGGGAGTGTTGATTTGTGGTAGCATCAGATGTGCTTTAGCCATGAAAATTGGTGGAGAGGCTAAGGCACATAAGATCTCCAAGACCCAGAAATCGTTTTGAGAAATTCCATTCGGATGAGGAGTTATTAAAATAATTAATATTTTTAATGGGCTCCTAAGTCTAAACTTAGGAAAATAAAAATATTAATGGGTATTAATAAAGAAAAGGATGAGAAGCTTCTAAGAGATGAGGATCAAGTCTGTTTTAATCTTAGCCGTTGATTAGAGACTTAATCTCGGCCGTTGATTTGTCAACAGGAAAAGTATAAGAAAAGACTTGAGGGTCATTTGGAGACACACCAGCAGATACTCAGTATCCCAAGGAAAATCGATTCTCAAGAGAGTGAAATCGATTTCATAGGGAGAGTTGCAGGGTGGAGGAAGATGGGGTGATTAGCAGCAGTCAGGGAGCTTAGAAGAGGTGACGCAGGGACTCTGAGAGACAACACTATGTGGTAATTCAGAGGAAACTATCAAACATTTATTTTTCCATTGTTCCTTTATCGTGGATACTTGGAACTATGCTTTAGCGCCCCTGGCTCCTGCCCCCCATATAGCTGAGGACTGGAGCAAGATGTTCATTCAATGGAAACATAAATTTCCCTATTCCCCGAACTCTCTGTTAAGGCGATGCTGGATGGCAATTTCCAAATACCTGTGTTGATCGATTTGGCTATGTCGTAACCAGGCTATCTTTTAGAATAAGCGCCATAATCCTGAAACCACTGCAATCAAAGGAATGACGCTTCTCTTCAAGGTTATATCTTCCAGGGGTTTCAATGTTTCGGATATGAAGGACTTATCTAACTCCGAAAAAGAGTGCCTCAAAATCTCCTCTTCTAATCTTAAAGCCCCATTGTCAAAGACTTACGTTGTTCCTTCCTTCTGTATCAGATTGAAAGGGGAAGAATTTGTTGAATGGCAAAGAAAAGTTGGGAAGAGCCATTTGTATTTTGATGGAGATTCGAAAGGTAACCCTAGGGAGGCTGGAGCGGGAGGGGTAATAGTTAACCTCGAAAAAAAAAAAAAGTTTGCATGGGTACTAGGCACTGCGACGAACAATCAAGTTGAAGCTCTCTCTCTTTGGCAGGGTTGAATATTAACATGACTAATGGTATCAAAAACTTGATTATAGTTGGTGACTCTATGACGATTATTAAAAAATGTTTGAATCTCTTCGAGAATGAGAACCTCCTCGAAGTTGATCCCTCCTTAATCGTGATCAGGATTAATTATTTATTAAAAAAAATTGAAAAGGTTGATATGTTCCATGTGTTGCAGGCTAATAACTAGCGGGCAGATGCACAAGCCAATGTTGGGGTGGCCTTGGAGCAAGGCTTATTAAGTATCAATCAATCTGTTAAAATATGTCACATTCCCTGATTTGCATTAATTGCTCCAGGCCGACGTTGTACTATTGGGGTACGGGTCTTCAGCATATCAAGTTGGCAGTTAATAAACTTATATCCCCGATGGCTCTTTGCAGTGTGCTGGGAGCTGGGGTGGTTGGTAAGGAGTTATGGCACAGGTGTGGCAACATTACATTGAAGGTCATGTGCGAGGACAGGTGGGCATCGCATCCTTGTTATTCACTTGGAGTTTCAATATAGTTACATTCGCAGGGGAGGATGGTACCATCACAATTTGTTCAAGGTTATTTTTGGCGGTGGAGGAGATGGAGGGTCGCTGCTTTGACATCACTCTGAATCGCTTTGCATTTACGAAGGACAAGACGGGGAAGAATGTCGGATTTAACCAGAGCATTATATATTGCAGTTGGCTGCAAAACGTAAACCAAAGGATTGTTTTAATTCATGACAGAATTGCCGCGAAGATGGCTTCTGCAAGCAACGACAGTGGTGGCGGAACAGGTTCGGGACGCTCCGGGAATATTGAAGGTCTGGTTGACAGTTTGTGTAAGCAGGTGGTTAAGGAAATTGTTAAGGATATTAATGAATATATGGCAGTTCTTTACGTCCAGTTATCGGGATTTGGCAAAGATATGGAGCTTCTGCAGAAGACTATGGAGAGTATGTGCACTGACGTGATGAGTCTGCAACAAAAGGTGGAAAATATTGAAATTAAAGTGGAGACTGCATCAGTCGGGGTGTTAAAGGAAGTCTTCGGATTTGGGGAAGGTATGGTACCCAACGCTGTTGGTGTTGCGGACGCTGCTACTGATCGGGACCCGGAACCTGGAGCGGATGGTGTTGAAGAATTGGTTACGACTGCGGATGAAGCTTCAGGAGGAGAAATTGACCTTGGTAGCGGCGGGTAGTTGTTTCGTTTTAAAGTTATAATTATGTTATGTCGATCTACAGAATATTGTGGGGTTTTTTGGAGAGTTTATAACTTTATATAATCTATGTGGAAAGCTCATATGTAAATAAGGCTGGTAGCAAGAAGGTCCTTCTTCAGTTTAAATCGATGAATATTTCTGAGAGCATGCTCTCCAAGATTGTACGAGACTTGGCCCTTTTCCAGTTTTTATAATGAAAATGCTACCCGTTTCTTTAAAAAAAAATAAAAAATAATTTGGTTAGATCCACTCTCTTTTCCAAGATGAAATAATAAAATACACTAAAGACATCCTTCTCTGTAAAGAAAACAATATAGAATTGGCTCTCTCACATAACCAACTCATGTGACAAGCCAAACAATAATAATTAATGTGTGGTTATCTCACATGTAACAACCTCCAATAAGCTCAAAAGGGTGGGATGAATTAGGGTTTTGACCATGTCAAGACTGCATGAAATAATAAACAAGTGCCTCCATCATGCTTGATGTCTCCTCAAATTTCTTAATGGTGTGGTCTCCAAGGCATAACCACCCTCTTAAATGTCAAACTATTACATCCAAGAGTAACAAGTCAACAAACACTATAATAATGGCATAAATCCATGTGCAAAATCAATAAAGATTGAATCAGCCCGAAGGAAGGATGGGATGGCTTCCTTGAGATATGCTATGTGTAGTGGCACTATCAAACCCTAATCAGTGAAGTGCTCTTCTCCTTTGAGGTATTTATCCCTTCATCATGTAGTGAAAGCACTTTTAACTTCCATGTTGTGTATTATTTCTTGTGAGTCGGGAAGTGTCTTGAACTTTATCCAAGCTACTTTCTCCATTCATTACTGTTGGTTTTATTTGGCTTGAGAATAGTGTGAAAGGAAGGCTAAAAACCTACCTTAGTTCTCTTTAAGTTATCCATTTAACAGTTGCCATGAATTGATGCCTCTTATCTCAAGTTGGCTGTCATAAAAACAAATTGAATTGCCATCAGATTCTTGTCAAAGGGGATGGCAAATGGCCTAATTTTCAGCTGGGATCCTCCTTAAAGTAAGATATGAGCATACTGATTATCCATTTTCTCTATGGTGTTCTGCATGTGAGGGTTTTCCCTTGAAAAATCTAAAGGTGAGGACTATTTATTCATCTAGGTAACCCCAAAAAAATAAGGATATCAACGCATTGGAAGGAAATGATCACATTTGTTGTTTATACTGATTTCTTACTGCAAACAGACTAATAACAATGAATTCATTGTTGGTTTGTTGTGCCTTTAGGATCAATCCGCAAACCATTTGAAAGATATGCATAGATCTATTGAGAAGGCTTAAAAATATGGAAAGCCAATTTTTTTATGTCAAATACATGATAGACAAATGATAATAGGTGTAGGAACTTTATTTTCATAAAATCACAACAAGAGGCTGACAAATCTGAACCCCTTTTACTTCTCCCTCAGCATGGGCACATACGTCCATTCTTGTTACATCGTGAGTAAGGCACAAAAGATGTATTAATATGTAAATTCTTTTGCTTAACCACCAAAACAACCAAAAAAGGGTGTGGGTGCTAACATAAGTCAACCCCATCTAACTCTATATCTATATACTTAAGTCAGCACCATCTAACTCTATATCTACTTAAGTCAGCCCCATCTACCACAATACAATGAATACAATAATATAAAGTGTAAGCTTGCCATAACATGTGTGCCCTTAACACATACTAAAATAAATGTTCTTCAACCAATTTCCAACCAACTGCTTATAAAGTGGGTCTATATGATTTATATATGTTGCTTGTCATCACCTAGGGCAGAGCATTCTAATTATAGGTCATCCCTGTGTGCTGCAGATCTTATAGCTCTAGGTTGAAATAATGTTGTCGTCTATTTTAATTGAAGAATAATGATCCAACATCCATATTGAAACAAAAATTTTCTTCCTGAATATTGCTGCCCACATGCCTCAAGGTGCTCATTTGACCAAACATAACTCTACAAGTAAAGATCCAAATGATCTAGGGTGCTCTCAACCAAACCTAAAGATATCCATCAAATCATCAATTAGGAGGCCTTTCCATCAAAATCATTAGGGTACTCCACACAAGAGCCATATCACTGTCATATGACACCGATATAAGTTCTATATCTCTGTATAAACGTACAGTGAATACTACCACGATTCCAAGATAAATCATGTTAGGAAAGCATCCATCAAACATATACCAAGAGGATGATCTATCAATCAAAGGCATGCAAATATAAGAGGAGCCACAAAACCATAAGCCAACTAGCATGATCATCTCAGAAGGAGAAGTGAATATCCTTTGACCCAAAACACCAACTCAACCAAGAAAAGCATCATGTTCAAACAAAAAAGGAAGTGTGTACCCTTGATCCATCAAAAACTCCATGGGTTCAATGCTACAAATCATATCTTGTGATGAAATCACAAGTATTACCCTCATTAAATATGAGGGGTAATATGTATGAGGGAGGGTTCTATGCTGCAAATCATATATTGTGATGAAATCACAAGAGTTACCCTCATGAAATATGAGGGCTAACATGTATGAAGGACTTTCTCCTTCCTCTCTCTATATGTGGAAGGTAAGGGAGGATAACAATACAATGTGGGTCCATGCCTTTACAAGCGACCTATAATAAACACATGTAGGCTCACACAAGTGAAGATCTCCACTTGGAGGGTATACATGTCAAGCTTCATGGTGTTATCATACACAATAAGGGGTCCAAGATGATGTAGCTACATAAGGTGCATCCACACCCCTCCATCACAATCCCATATAGAGTCCATCACTCCTCTTCCATTCACATCATTGGTTCCACTCCCACTACATGATATTGTCGCAACCCAAGTGTTTTTGAGCCAAATCCAAGCCTTCATATAGGGATCCAAACTACCCAGTGATGTCTACGACTTGGTGCCCTACACCAAGATGCACAATGCTCCCCTTTCTAAGTAGGGTGTTCTTTAATCAAGTGAACCTCTTCATATGGCCATCATGAAGGACATCCCCAAACTAAAAAGAGAACTCAAATTCCTTAGGGAAGAGTCTCAAGCAAACATCCAACTAATTTCAAGCAAACATTGGGCAAGCTATCTCCAATGTGCAAAACCATCATGAACTATGTCCCATGTGCCAACCCATCTCAGACCATCCAGGGGATATTATACACCGTGTATCCTAGGATATCATGAAGTACCCTCAAACATGGTGTAAACACTTTAGAAGTAACCTGAAAGATAACACTCCCTCTTTAGGAGGGAGTGTTGTCTATACCTACTACCTATAAATATATACCAACTGTGTCTTGAAATCAACCACTATTCTTGGAATCACGAGTTTTCTAAGACATCCTATAAAGAAATACACAATTCCATACAAGATCAAAACAAGTGGATCACATCTATGAATGTCACAAAGATAAAAATCTTAGTGTAGCCAAGTCCTTAATCCTAAAAGACCAAGCTCATAATATAGGTAACAATCTATACAAGGCCATCGACAACCTTTCAACTTGAGATTCCCTCTCATGCACTGCAAATCCTACGACAATGGAAACAACCTAAACTAGGTTAACTCCCTTATCTCGAGAGAATCCTAAAGCAAGAGTAACATCATCGAAAACTGCCTTTGTTTGAGAGAATCCAACATGCCTATCCTTGTACTATATAATGCTCTAGTTAACTACAAACTAGGAATCAATCTCAACATCATCCTCCATCAAGGTATAACACCTCTCCTCCTTTAGATAAATGGAAAGGTCATGGATGGAAAAATGAATGCAACATGACTAGCATATCTCCTGGGATGTATACTCACCATAACTAAAGATATAAACATTTATATATGCTCTCAAGCCTCCTAAAAACTAGAAGGCTCATCTAGCTTCTCACAAGAATGTAAAAATGCCATTGGATTGGTAAGTAACCTATAAATGCTACCTTCTCTTACCTTTCTAGCTAAAGTCCTTAAACTAGCTAGACTAAAATTATTGATGGTGCATTTTTGTCCCTCAAAAGAAACTCTCTACTATACATCTGCCATTCAAGAAACTTAAAGAAGCTTCTTCCTTAACCCAAGAATAAACATTATCCAACTCAAGAACATCACCAAAAGACATTTGAAAATAAATGGAGCCAACTCCTTAAATAGGATAAGTGGCATCATCACCATACTCCATGTCATGCTTCCCTCTTGCTCTTGAAGCCCACTAAATAATGACATGTCGTATGTCATGTGTCTCAAAGCTCCACTTACCACATACCATCCAACACTAGGCATTGTGTTAGATAATAAACAAGATGTCATGGAAAATGTAGTCTCAAATTAAAGGTTAATATCATCTACACTTTTTACAATCCCAACTGTAACCTATTTCATACCATTTTTCTTCTTCAATGGACATTGCTTGGCGTAATATCCCATCTCCTGATATTAGAAACTGTGAAAATTTCATCTATTGCAGTAACTAGAAATTATTCTCCTAATTGTAAATTTAATTATGTAGTTTATTTGCAAACAATGAATAAATCACTACTATAATTTTCACCATAAAAATACTGCGAAAATTAAAAATGTTGGAAACTGAGAAATTCTAGCACACACAAAAATTTTCACTATTATTTTTGGACAATTGTCCTCGGAAAAACCCAATGTGGGAAAACCGATGCAGCAGATGAGGGTTTTATTATTATTCTTCAGCAACAAATCTGAGTACAATAATTTGGATGTCAAACTGGCAATCCAATCTGAGAGAATCACTGGAAAAATTATTGTGAGGATTTTTCCTCACCCCACAATTGATTTCAGCTTCCAAAATTGGCCCCACAACAATACGTCCTTTCTTCTGCGTCAGCCTCTGTGCAGTGATTGCGCAAACCTTGTTGTTACTGGCTTCAAAAACTTCTGAAATCTATAACTCTGCTTCTCTTTGGCTCTGGAAGCGATTCACTGGTCCTCCTGATCAAAATCCCAATCACCAACTACTGAATCAACTACTCCCCCAACTAGATCGAATTATTCTCTTGCTACTGCCTACACAACCCCTTTGGGAAAACTCACAGTCCCTCAATCTGACTCTTCCGACACTGGAAAATTCCACCGGAATACTGCCTCACTCCTCTCCCACCTACTACTTGATCTCTGGCTCGAATTGCCTTGCTGAATCACTCTGCTACTGGAAAATCGATCTGCCTAGATCACTGAGTGTGGATCGCCTCATTTTTCTCGCTTTCTTTCTATTTTCATTTGTCATTTTGATATTTCACATTGTAGCTATGGCATTGTATTACCACCCAAAACTCTCCATTTAAATGATAATGCCTTATATATACAAGTGATACCCTAGGGCTAATGGGAGGTACAAGATAGACCCTAGGGATAATGGAAGTGTGATACCTAGTGCAACCTTATTGTGTTCTCCATACATTGCACACCAATTGTTCTCTGACATAGGTGGAATACATAAAAGGAACTAAGTCTAATGAATGATAATAATTTCAAAGTGTTTTAGACTTAATACGATTTTTCATATTTCATTATCTATGTTGCTGATTTATGCAAAATAGAAAAATAAAAGGATGGGTTTTTAAAATTCTTGAGAGTGGTTGAAAGGAAACAATAATGTTTAAACTAGAATTACAACTATGGGGTCTAAAAGCCAGATTTGGAGGGCTATTTGTATGAGGATGATTGGGACCAACAAAGTTGCAAATTGCATATTGTATCCAACCCTATCTTGTTATCAATTGATGCAAAAAATTTATTTGAAAGGGTTGTTTACTGAAAAAATTTGCAAGCCTAGTGCAAATCCTCACTAGGAAGATCCAAAACTCATGGCAACAAGAGATTGGCCACCAGTGTCACCTCAAAAACCTTTCTCCAACTATATACTGGTATATTGCACCACAAGAAAGAATTCCCTATATGTGGATCACCTAGAGTATATTCAACAAGGAAAGTTTAAACGATGTGGCATGCTTTCGTAGAAACGTGTCTAGAATAAAAAAGTAATTGGTCAAATATTATATAAACATAAAATGAAGAAACTCACTGGTTTAATTTTTATTTTTATGGTTATATTTTTCTATATATTATTTTATGTATATATTTTTCTTTTCTTAGGGATTTTTGAATAATAAAAATTGAGGAAAATCGCAGAATTTAGCAAAAAGAGATGGTTGTTTGGTGGAATAAGGAGTATGCCTTATTTCCACTAGGGATATGGGGTCAAATCGATGGCCCTCTTGAGTTGGGTTATCAATGATTGTGGATTGTGGCTGGAGGTGGAACCCCAAAAGTTAAATGAGCTTGTGCCTAATCAAGAACAAGTTTTGAAACAAAGCCCTACTATAAAGGATTATGCTTAGGGAAAATCCTTCAACAAATAGATCAACTATGATGCAAAATAAACCGAAGTCCTTGGTGAGGAGCACTCAGGCATGGCCCAACAAGAAGAAACAAACTATACCTTACATCAACAAGAGAGATGTTTGAGTAAAACCCTAGACATCCCTCAGCATGTGACAAAGCTTCCTTTCAAATGGGTTGATCTCGTTAGTTTTTGTAGTATTCTTTAGATTCACACAAATTTCCTTAAGAAATATGTGAAATCAACCAAGAAATATAATTCATGATGAACACCAACTATTTCATGAAAATGTTTCACATTATGGAAAACCGATCTCAACATTTCATAATGATCTGCAAATGAGGGATATTTCTCTATTTATACGTTAGGATCTCAACATCTTTCCTCCTTTCACTTGAAAAAACAAGCGACTTTTCATCCACAATATGCTTCACAATTAAGTCAAACTACAAGTTATTTCATTACATTACTTAAATCTCAAAATAGATGAGACATCCCACCAATTAGAGGTTAGATTTGACAAAAGGAGGTCTGAATTGACCTAAGGGTACAAAGTTCCATCAAGATTAGATTGACATTGCTTGGAAAATTAAGTTGAGTGCTTAGGAAGTAAAAAATTCCACTTTGTTTACACAATGTTGCTTGAATGAGGACATTGTCCTTTCCAAGAGCTAGTATAATGTAGACAACCTGCCTTTGCTTGTTGCAAATATGATTCAAACCATGCTTTTAGGCTCCTTGCTTGATTTTGACTAGAAATGTCCCTTGGATTGCTTGGAGACTTAAACGACCTTCTATTTTGCCTCAACATTCCTCCAAATTGACCTTTGCATGGTCGAATGGGTAGAAAGGGTGGAGGACACTCCTTGTTTGGTTCCATTTTCCTGCTTTTTGTGTGGTTTAAGGCTTGAACTTTCCAGAGCGTGAGTTTTCCTTGGTCTATGATGTGTCCTTGACTTGCTTTGACATCTTGCTTACTCAACACGTTTTCCATCTTACCTCTTTTAACCTCGTGTCTGCACCAAGGGAAGTCACCTCGTTTTGAAGGTACCTCAAAGATGCAAATGGGACATTAAAGGGGGTGTTAAGAGTGCCTTGACTTGGTTTTGATTACTCTTGACTTGGATGTTGCAAGATATGTTTTCACTGCCTTGGAGGATGTGGGTCACTGCATTAGGGAGCTCAAATGCATCGCAAAATTTAAGACTCCCATGAATAATGATGGTCATAGCCACAGTGATGTGCATACATATGGATATGGTTGATTTGGGGAACAAAGATTGCATTGAGATAATGGGAAAGTTTGGGGAAAAGTACAATAAGCGATCACCTTTATTGGGATACTCAACAAGTTCTCTCATAAATCATCAGTCGTAGTAGATCTACCTCTTGTTGTTCACATATCACCGTAAGAGATAAGAATGTTGCATGATGCTTTCTTTCCCATACTATTCTTCTCCTTTACTTACCCATCGAATGTTGAATGAAATCCTTTCCTTATAGTACTAACCTTTCTCTAGTGGCTTGTGGATTATACTAGCCTCATAAGGTTTCCATAATTAATATGCTCTACCAAGTTGAGTGATGCTTTGTTTTTGGCGGGGACCATTGCGAGAGAAACCTAGGCCTTGTATGTTGAGGGTTTCTCAAAAGAATAATAGCACCCCCTTTCATACTTTCGATAATGAACCCTTTATCCTATATCCTCTCTCTCTATTTTTTTTGCTTTCCGCTTACCTAGGCTACATCACCTCTAATGGGTCTCTCTAGGTCGTCTTCTCAGGTAGGGCCCGACTTGAGATGGATTCTTCTTAGATGGGACCAGTCACCATGCATCTCCTTTGCCTATTAAGGACTTTGGTTTTGGTTGCCGCATCCTATAGACTGCAGCTATGGGATCACATATCCAACCATTGTTCCAATGCTTGCTTCCACTTATCTATTGAATTCCCCAATTCAATGTTAAGATTGTCAAATTTTTCCTCTTTCTTTCACTATGTGTGCTCCAGAGTTCTCAATTCTCACCTCTTTCATTTGTTATCTCAAATAGTGTTTCCACCTCTTACTTCTTGCCTTCAATTATTCATCTCTATTGTTGTCCCCTCTTTGTGTATTTGGTTCAGTCTTTTGGTCCTGGCTTCAGTAACTTTGATCTGTCTTTCCTCCACTAGTTCATCCCTACCTTTGCCACCTATCCTTCCTTATCCTCTTCTCACCTTCGCTCACTTCTCAACCTCATTGAGATTTGCCATTGTTATCATCTCCTTGTAGGTTGTGTTACCACAATCTAGGAGGCCCTACAGAGGGAAAGCCTATGTGTCGAAGAGCTAAACTAAGTGATAACAATGGGACGACATCCCACTATCACAACAACTAGTGCCCCCTGCTCTTTATGGACTTTCCATGATGCGAGGAGTCTCGGTAGATAAAAAATCATCTTTTATTGATGTTCTAGGGTTTGAGGTACTAGGTGTTGAGGTAGGACTTCTTAAGGGAAGATCAAAGTGATAATATGGCACTTCAGAAGGGTTTTCGCTCCTTATAAGAGACCTAGAATAAACTTTCACGTGATCTAGGTTTTTGTGAATTAACGTGTTTAAAGGTACTCCTGAGATCAAGGCAAGGGGAAGAAAGGGATTCTTATGATTTATTCCAATGAATACTAAGCTCATACAACCCTCGAAGAAGTCCCCAAGCCAAGGAAATGCAAACTAGGGTTTCCCTTCTAAGGCACACCTCGGGCAAGGGTTTTTATGGATGAAAACACAAGAGATGCTTGTGAAACTTTGAGGTGTTGTAGCTAAGTCCCTAAACTTGAAGTTTATGATCCCGGTATCCACCCTTTCACTCTCTAGAGAATTTCACTCTATGCCCTAAACTAGCTGTCCAAGAATAAGGGACTAGAACTTTGGGAGAAGAAAATATGGAGAAAGAAGGATTTGATCACAAAATGGCTTGGACCAGTGCCTACTCCTTTGGGCTTGTGGAGTCCTAGATGCTTCAGATTTTCCATAATTGTCTTTAACAAAGTCAAGAATTGATGCGCTAGGTACCAACCCTCAACAATTGCCCACTAAAAATTTATGGAATTTTATGGAGGAAAAACAAAATTTCATCGACTGTAGACATTCATCACATGTAATGCTATGAGTAACATGTGCAATTTCCAACCAAATAGCTTTCAAATAAAATTTTCAACAATTAAGGCACAATATAGTATTAATCTAGTTGCAACAATTCCATACATTAGACATTTTTCAAGAAAAAAACTTCAACAAGAGGCACTTACAAGATGACAATATGATATATCCATCCAGAAATCAAGAGATAGCTCCAAAGAAAATTGAATTTCAGCTACAAATATCAAAATGCATCCATGACATCCAGTAGCTAATCCAAAGAAAAAGTACAGATTTTCGAAGAAGCCCAAATTGCCAAGTGTGTTGATGATCCAATATAAATGAAGTTGAGTTGTATTTATATGAGACCTAGTAGGTCGAACTATTATCCCAAGGACCCTAACATTATAAAAATGTGCAAAATACAAGCCTTTGTCCAAACCAACCAAGTAGCTTTTACAAATTATGAGATAACCATCCAACTGCTATTTGAATTGATGACATCATGTTGAAGTAGGGTCATTGGAGGGCCACGTTGAGTCCTCTTAGTGCCAAAGTGTGTGAGAGGGCTCCATAAATCATAAACAAGGGGATGGCTCCCTACTCTCCATACAAGTAATCACGTGGGGCTGCAAATTGAGTTTGGGGCACAAAAATTGGTCTCATGGGTCTCTTGATGATAGAATAGCCCGTGATGCTCCAATACTAAGGGATCTGACAATGGTCCTTGCCTTGGATTAGTTGCCATATAATGCTAAGCCGACCAAGGCACACTGGTCCAAGCACATCATCTCATGAATAATGTAGGGCAATGAGCAAACTGTTGAAGGTGTTGAGGGTGTCCATGGCATGGAATGATGCTCTAGACATGATGGGAGTCCCATGACTCTCAATGCTTCACTCAGGAGTGTCAATATGATCCTCTTGCGAACATGGGACCTACTTAAGTTGCCCAACCCATGATGAAACCACCTACCAATTACATATAATATCCAATGCACAACCTCACAATTAGGTACAATAATTCATTGGTACATCTAAGTGAACCAATTTTTTTTTTATCAAGGGCACATTGAGACTTCATAGTGGGATTCCTTTCCAAATTTAGTGTTACCTCCCTAGGTAGGAGTTGGTAATAAACAACCCTATTAGGTGTGAGCACTCCCTAAGGGGAAAGACAAGTCCCTTAATTGATAGGTGTCATGTGAATGATGATGAATGGATGGGTACATGGGGGTACCAAGGCCAAATGCCATGGGTTCAAGGATGGCAATGATGATTATTTGGGTGTATAGATGTAGGAGGGAGCAATCGTGGATACATGAGTTACCTAACCTTTGTTTTTCCACCCTTCTTTATGTTCCTTTTGCCTTTTCTTGATTTTTCTTTGTATTACTAGTCGTGGCTCTAGGAAATGAGAGCATTTTGTGTAAGATATAAGTAGTTATTACCCCCTTAAGGTGGGTCAGTTCATTGGTCACCAGGGGGTGAGACGTGCATGGGATCCTCAATGATTTGGGGGCACTCATAACGCCCTCGGAACCTGGGTGATGGCCATAATTAGGGATAGATATCTTGCTCGTATTTTTCCCATGTGCTATATTAAATGTCCCTACCATTTTTTTCATTTTATAATGTTCTTTTTCTTTTGTTCCTTGCTTGTGGCCATGATAAGATTTTAACATTCTTTTAACTGCATCAACCTCTGAGGAAACATTTCCAGGCCTGGCCTAGACATGTGGACAAGGGGAGGTGGTGTGCCAATGCCTTGTGGACCTAGAGAAGGAATATGAATAAATAGGGGTTGTAATGTGCGGAGGGTAGTGAGAAATGTCCATGGGGAAAATAGTACCACGCTACCAAAATCAGGGTTTCCCAAGTAGTGCCCTTCTTGAAGCCATAGGGCAATAGGGGAGATTCCAAGAGACTAGGATTGAGGATTAAGCCCCCCCCCATTTGAGGTGATGGAACAAAACTATGGTAAAAGCCCTTCCTTTTTTCCAAGTCACTAAATAATCCATACCTAGGATGTGTTGAGCCCTAAAACTACCTCTCTTCTACATAATTTCCTAGACCTTTTTTCCCCTCATCAGTGCCTCATAAGTTATCAAAGATCATTACATATTGATTCTAAGAGTGCATTTAAGTGGTTTTCTAACTATATTTTTGTGTTTGCTATTTGACTTAGATTTTGCTCATCAGCTGCGGAATGCAGCCACTTTCTGCAGCTGACTCGTAATTCCGCAACTGTGTTTATTGATCTATAGGTTACAGGTGTCGGCAAGTAAAACGAGGCACGTGGGCAGTTCAGGAATGATCTGGACATGGACCAGGTCCTACTCCCTAATTGATAATTAATGTAGCAATTTAGGACCTACTAAATTGACTAAACAGGATGCCCAAGGAAAAACAAGCATAAGCACCCGATTGCACAATGAAAAACATACCTTTTGGGTAGGATAAACCACCTTCAAACATATGTTCTCGAAAGGTGGGCGAGGGGAAAAATGATTGATGTAGGGAGCGAAGATCAAATGGCTCAATGTATCAACTACACTGGTGGCTGTTAAGGGCTACATGTTGTTCACTGAAGAGAGATCTAGGATAATTTTTTCTCCAATGGGGTCAAACAATTTTGATGGGTGACATGCTTTTTGTTGCACTGAGATTACCACACTCACATCTTTTGTGTGTCTCAACAAGCTCCTACATCATCAACTACCATCAAGTACAAGTATGGATCTTCTAATTCTTCTCGCTTTCTTTCTATTTTCATTTATCTTTTTGATATTTTGCATTCTAGTTATGGCTTTGTATTACCACCCAAAACCCTCCCTTTAAATGGAAATGCCTTATATATACAAGTGAGACCCAAGGACTAATGGAAGGTACAAGATAGACCCTAGGGATAATGGAAGAGTCATACCTAGTGTAACCCTAGTATCTTCTTCACACTTTGTAGGCTAATTATTCTCTAACACAGGGGAAAATAAATAAAAGAAACTAAGTCTAATGAATGATAATAATTTCAAAGTGTTTTAGACTTGGGACTAATATGATTTGTGATATTTCATGATCTATATTGCAGATTTATGCAAATAGAAAATGAAAGAATGGGATTTTTTAATTTTGAGAATGCTTGAAAGGAAACAATAATGTTTAAACTAGAATTATGACTATGGGGTCTAAAAGCCAGATTTGGAGGGCTATTTGTTTAAGAATGATTGGGAGCAACAAAGTTGCAAATTGCATATTGTATCCAACCCTATCTTGTTATCAATTGTTGCAAAAATTTTCTTTGAATGCTATATGGATTAATGCACGGGTGGTTGTGGATGGAATACCCTCTCGGGTTTTCTTGAGACCCAATGCAGACTGTTTAAGATTCGCTGGAACTGTCACAAAGAAACACACATATATTCATATTAATCCATGATTGACACAGCCAAAGGAGAAAGATTACCTCAGCTTTTGGGGTAGTCCTGCTGGAGAACTCAGTGTAGCAAAGTGGAAGACCTCTCTGCCAGCTCCTAGATCAAAACCTACACATAAACGAGACAAAGCGTAATCTCTATAGCATATAAACCTTGATAATCAAAACATCAATATATAAGAATATAAGCTAGCATGCATCTAAGCTACTTATTAGTCGCAAAATCGAACCAACATGTAAAGGAATACAATATCAACACCGTCAAGTATACAACACAGAAACAAATCTATATTATTAGATAGAAGAAGAATGATTGCAACCATCTTGGCTAAATCAAGCCTTCTCTAGTCCTTCAGCTCCACTCTCTCTCTCTCTCTCTCAATTTCTTGGCAGTATAACAATACTTAAGCTCTTGCAAACTTTCAACAACCATACGACCTCTCTTACAACGATCGAGCCCCTAATTTATAGATGGAGAGAGGCTCATCCTTAGCCAATTCTTTCATGAGTTTTAATGAGGTAAAAACTTGGATGTTGCCTCGCTTTATTGCTCTTTCCCTTCCCGTGAGACTTAGCTAGGAATATCAATGTCCTTAATTAGGCCTGAGGCGGATCTTTCCTGCTTTTCGAGCTAACATTTGAGTGAAATGCGGAGTGTCAGTCAATCAACTCACGCTTTGACCTCCAGAATCTCATAAATATCTAGTAACTCTACCCTTTATGCAAAATAGAGTGTTAACCTAGGGTTAAAGTTTTTGGCTAAGAGCTGGAAAGCGTTATAACTCTCCCTGTCTGTTTTTGGGTGCGTTAACCTAGCAAATAGGCCTGTAACTTAGGTATTTTTTCCAACCAATGTGTCTTTCTCCTCTGAGTTGATGAGGAGGTCATTTTGTGGTATAATAGATTCCCCCTAAAGTGTGAGGTCAGAGACGAAGATGATGGCTGAAATAGTTTATAAATATTGTAGTAGAAGAGAGAGAGGACTGGAATTCAGGACCATGGGAGACTTGAAACAAACCACACATGTCAAAAATATAAGATCATGTCCTGAGTCGGGCATTCCCATGCTCAGTAGTTGTGTCAGAGTGATTTCTCCAAAAAGAGGTATGACTATCATGTCCACCGATAGGAAAAATGTGTAAGTTGTGTCATAATATGATCAAACTGAGGAGTTGTCCCCGAAAACAATATACACAGCTTGGGTGAGGAAACAAGGCTGAGTGATGTAAGCCTTTGCCCAAGGTCTTGGTCACCGCTTTTCTGAACAACATATTTCTACACATGTGAATAAAGGGGTTGAAGTCAAACATGTATGAAATTGTTTGATTACTAGTCAATGATGAGAACTGTTAACAGACGAGAGGATGGCCATTGACAAGGATGATGGCTCCAAGATGCACAGTACAATCTAGCGAGTGTGAGAAGGATGTTGTCGCCGAACACTCGTAGAATCATTCAACTGGGAGCCAATGATGGAAATCCCCAATCAAACGCAAGGTAACCTACCACTGAGGACTAAAAGTTCCAGGGTACTGATATGTTTCTGGATCTGCTTCCTAGATAGAGTGTTGGAGTTGATAGGAAGAGATCTGTCAAAAGGCAGGTAATGAGGTGTCCTACATCAGTTGACACGAAACAGGACAAGAATGATTGTTTTGGAGATAAATTTTGAGCAATGGGTCAAACAGACGGAGGGAAATTTTGAGGCATATGATGGATGGTCGATACAGGAAGCAGAGGATAAATGAATCCCTTGAACAATAGAAGGCACGACACCAAGGTTACCAGGCAGCTTAGACTCATGAACACCAAAGAGTGTTAGGATATAGGGATGCAGGAACATCAAAGTATGAAGGCTAAACTCATAGGATGGTAAGGTTCGGTGAGAGGCTAAAAAAAGAGGTTTGCTGAGGGAGTGCCATGTTTAAGGGATAGGTTGCTGCCAAAAGATCCTTCTGAATATATATATATTGATTCACTGTGTTGTCCAATTTTTCCCCATCTGATTAAGTTTAACGAGTCCAAACGGGTAAAATCGTTGGTCTTTTCATATTTAGAGAGTCTGAAAAGATCTTAAAGAACAACTCCAAGGGGTACCTTTGTCATGGTTGATGATCGGGTGTGACAAAGGTTTAATAATATACCTGGCACAATTCCTTTTCTATAAATTAGTCCATTGAGTCCGGATAAAGTGATAAACCTATGCTCAATAGACGTCTACCTCATTTTGTTACGAGTACGAGGAGACAAAGTGAACTCGATATTCTTCGTGAAATTTTAATGAGTCAGACGAAGAAAAACTCAATAGATATTCATAAAATTTTAACGAGTCAGATGAAGAAAACTCGATATGTCTTTTTTCAGTTTAAAGAGCGAGAAAAAAGAGATAAAAGAACTTCTCAGGTCTTCTTCGTAGGAGTTTTACGAGCCCGAAGAAGGTAACTCGAGGATTTTTCAGTTCAAGAGCGAGAAAAGGTCCCAAAAATAAAGTGCTCATATCTTCTTCGTAGGAGTTTTATGAGCCTGAAGAAGGTAACTCGGGGATTTTTTAGTTTAAGAGCGAGAAAAGAGTCCCAAAAAAGAACGTGCTCATCTAGAGTCAAACTTTGGTCAACTCTGCATAAAGACACTAAAATATCATCAGAGCATAAGTAAAATTTGACAGCATATCGATATGGCGCATTTTAAATAATAGAGGAATGAAACAATTCAATTTCAGTGACTAGCTAGAGTGAGTCATACCTCCAGAGTGATTATAAGAAGGGTGACAGACCCTTATTTTCACAGTTTGAGTTTTGTGAGAGTGCTTTGGAGAGAAAAAGGAGCAAAATTTTCCCGAGTGATTGTGAGCAACCCAGGAAACCATTCAATGTGTTGCCAGTTACAGGTAAATGGCTTCTTCTTTCTCTTGCATTTAAATACTTAATTTAGTAATTTTGTTGGTTAATTTTGCTGTTTTGAGCAAGTCCTAGGTGGCTTAGCCGGCTAACGTCGTCGCCCAGGCTATGGGGCACATTAAATGCCCTGCTCGTGAAAGGAAAGGGTGTTAGCATGCCTTGTGGGCATGGAGGGCCACGTTAGCCGACCAAGCACAAGATAAACTTGGCTTTCTTGATTTCCTAAGGGTTTTTTCCTGCTGAAGACTAATACAAGGGTTCTATTGTGCAAGAATTAAGCTTTCAAGATGAGTTTGTGGAGAGAAAGAGCTCATGATGCCGAGGAACTACAAATGTTAAACGATGCAACTTGTTTGGCAGCTTTGCGAAGGTGTGGGCTGCTGAAGTATACCAGGCTTGACCTGATGAAGATTCAGGAGGATCTCCTTAGCTGGATCATCCAACGGTGGGATGAACGATAGAGTGTGTTCAGGATTGGGGACCATGAGCTCTCGATTGAGAGAGATGATATATATTTCCTCACTAGTTTATCGTGCAGAGGTGCACGAGTAAACTTGACAAGAGGGAGAGTTGATCCCAGGACCACTGTGGAGTTGATCCAAACATACTGTAGAGAAGGCAGTTGGCCAGTGAGCAACAAGATTCCTATAGAGTGGATCAGAACAAGACCTATGAGGGCTATCCTATGGATGATCGTACGCCTGGAAGGGTCTAAGAGCCAGCATGTGGCTACAAAGGCCCAGTTTCTACTGGCATTGGACTGCTTACAGCCATAGGCATTCAACTGGTGTGAGGGAGTCCTTCGTCAGGTGAAAGCAGAGTTGACAACGTGTAAGACTTGGGCACAAAGGGAGTTTGGGTACGAGACTTTGATTGTGTCCTTTATCCTAGAGAGAGTTCCCGTGATGAGGCCTCATATGAGTCTGGGTATATCCGATCCCAGGGAGCCAAGATAGGAGTGATGGGCATCCCTAGCACCTTGTACTAGAGGGGGACCGATTAGACATTTTTTTGAGGATGACTTCTTTGAGTGGCTCAGTGGCCAGATCCTGATGATTGAGGATTATCCATATGCCAGTATGAACTACTCAGGGGATTCAAAACTGATATTGCCACCCGACACTTAGTGGGGGCCACTAGGTAAGAGGAGATCAAAGCACAAAAAGTATTTTTTATCTTTTGAAGTTTATGCAATTTTTTGTTTTATGGGTGAAAAGGTTTTGACATGAAGCATTTTCTTGACATAGATGTGGCACCAGTACGTCCTACGGGTATGCCTCGCCATGCTAGGCAAGGTGATCAACTACCCGGGGCTGGAGCAGCAGTAGAGGGTGTGACAGTTGCCAAAGAGGGCGATGACACACAGAGTCTGCGCGAGGTTGCTAGGAAGCTCAAAGGTTTGAGCATGGGTGTGCTGCCTCTTCCCATGAGAGAGATACCGGTCCATATGCATCGGCATACAGTGGGTGTGGTGGAGTGGTTTCCAGTGCCTCTGAGGAGGTTAGCTAGAGCAGTGATCTGTTACCATGAGCAGCAGGCTCAACAGGAGTAGGGTATGGCCAACGGGTGTTAGAGCGAGGCTTGGCAGAGCCATTTCTGTACTTAAAACACCCAAGTTTTGGGAAATTTTGATGTAAAAAGACTAGACACGATCTATATATATATTTATACAGATATTTTTTTGGCGATTAATGGTGTATGTGTTTTCTTTGATTTTTTTGTAAATTTTTAAATATGAAAATTTTACATTCATACATGTAACTATAAAGAATGGGACAGATGCCAATCCAATACATAATTTGCCAATGAATCAGCTAATGCATTAGATTCTCTAGGAATGTGTTCATAAGTAATAAACTCAAATTGATGTTCCCAAATTCGTACGCTTAAAAAAGTAACGTAATAAGAATGGATTGTGAATGTGATAGTGATTAGTCAATTGCATAACAACTAGTTGAGAGTTTAACTTGACCGCCAGATTTGAGATGTCACAAGATGAGTCTTCAGTAAGGAGTTCAATCACAAACATGTACTCAGCAATATTGTTGGTGGTAGAACCAAGAAAGGCTCCCCCGGAACTGAGTAGTTTTGACTCAGGTGTGTAAAGGACCCACGCAACAGATGCATTGTTCCATGTGTGATAGCTGGCACCATCTACGTATTCGACGTATGGTAAGGGTGATGAAGATATCTATGCAACGAGAGACGTGTATGAGACAAATACCCATTTAAAAGCCAAAAAATCCAGACACACCAAAAGAAGCAAAACTTATATACATAAAATTACAAAGAAGATGCCCAATAGAACACTAGGCATAATAATTTTTCAGATAGAGCCCGTTGCGGGGCTCGACAAGTGGAATTCCATCGCAGTCCTGAAGTTCATAGGCACCTTTTGAAAGGACCTTAGTAACGACATATGGACCGACCCATAATGGTTGAAGGGTTCCTACCCCCAAGAGATCATGCTTTTGATCGTAAAGTAAAACGAGGTTGCCCTCTTGGTAAGATCGAGGCTTGACATTTTTGTCATATTGGGCTTTGACTCGACACTTATGGGCTTCGAGAGCCAGTGCAGCATCTCGACGAGTCTCATCCAGCTGATTGAGTGACAGTAAGCGCTCTTCTTTAGTAGTAGTGTTGGGTAGGAGTTCAACAACTAATTTTAGGGAGGGAATCTGGCACTCGATAGGAAGAACTACTTCCAAGCCATAGGCAAGTTGAAATGGTGTAAAGCCTATAGCAGTTTTGACTGACATTCGGTATGCCCAAAGAGCAAGATATAACATGCGATGCCAACAGGTTTTATGATTTCCTACTAATTGGCGGATCATGGTTTTGAGGATGCCATTGATGGCTTCCACTTGTCCATTGGCCTGTCGGTAGTAGGAGGAAGAATTTTCTTTGTCGAAAAACGAGAAATGATGTTATGTCAGACATCATATGGTTTTGACAGTGGCTGCCATGGTCTGTAATGATCGTGTCGGGTACAATGAAACAACAGATTACCTGATTGAACAAGAATAAGGCAACGATTTCTTGATTAGCACGAAAAGTGGGAATGGCTTTTGCCCATTTCGTGAAGTAGTCCACAGCGACAACAATGAAGTTGTGTCCATCAGAGGAAGTGGGGTTACAGGTGATGAATTCGATGCCCCATTTAGCAAAGGGGCCGATGGAGATAACTGGGTGAAGAGGGGCAGGGGGCGCACACATTTTCTTGGTATAAATTTGGCAAGGATGACATTGTTGGACTGTAGTAATACTGTCTTTAAACAATGTTGGCCAATAGTATCTTGTGCGCGAAATTTTTTGGGCAGTATCCATGCCAAAAAGATGACCGCCACATGCCCTAGCGTGGAGAGTTGAGACAATGTCGAAGAACTGAGCCAGTGCCACGATGATATAGAGTATCGTTTAGCACTAAGTAGTGCTTGGCTTGGTGGCAGATGTGATGATGGTCGTCTGACGATAGATCTAGGCGAAAACGTTGTGTTTGGAGGTAGACAAGAATGTCTCCATGCCAAGGATCACTAGAGTCAACTAGATAGAAAGATTCATCAGGCATAGGATCATGGGCTACCTCATCTGGGTCAACTCTAGGAAGATCCGACAATAATTTGGCAAAGACTAGGGATTTCTTAGCCTTGGCAGTGGCGAAAAGAAAACGAAATTGTTGGAGGATCACAATCCTTTTGGAATAGTTTCCTAATGTGTCTCATGGGATTCTCCAAGGCAATGACAATAGTCTGTTGCAGCAGGATATAATGTCGGAAGCGATTGACAACAAATACAATTGCTAAGGATAGTTTCTCCACATCTGAATATCGGAGCTCGGGCCCAACAAGGCCTTTCGAGAGATAATAAACCACATGCTCACTGTGATCATTGTGAATTTGGACCAACACCATACCAATGGAGGATGGCGAGGCTGCTAGGTAAAAGAGAAAGTTGTGCGAATATTTAGTAGGACTAGGTAGTGCTATAGATATGAGTGCTTGTTTCAAGGCATCAAATGATCGTTGAGATTGATCGTCCCACAAGTATGACACTCCTTTCTTGAGCAGGAGCATAATGCCTTTTGTTAATTCGACGTAGTTCACGATGAAGAGGCGTAAGAAGTTTTCCTTCCCTTGCAAACTTTGGAGTTGTAAGATGGATTATGGTGTGGGCAATTGAGTAATTTCCTTTACCTTATCAAGGTCAACCCTTATCCCGTGTTTGGAGACAAAGAAACCAAGCAGTCGTCTTGAATCGACAAAGGATACACACTTATGAGGCTTCCAACAGATGTTATAGAACCTACACCTAAGAAGGATTGCTCGAATATGAGCTAGGTGTTGGGCTTGTTTCTTGGAATGATTAAGAAGATCATCCAAGTATGCTTGAACGAAGTGTTTGATATCATGAAATGCATAGTCCATGGCCCTCTGAAAGGTTGCGCTGGTATTCTTTAGACCAAATGGGAGCTTCCGATACGCAAATATGCCCCAAGGACAAATGAATGTAGTTTTGTGCTGGTCCGCAGGTGTTACAACAATCTGGTTATAGTCTTTGTGAGTCATGTGGTCCTCCGCACAGCTTTTGCAAAGGGAACTGGACATTTTTTTCTTTCCCACTGTCATTTGGCAGCAACTTTCTGTTTTGGGTTGTTCTATGTAGCAGGCTGCTCTTCAGAAGGAGAGGTCTTTTTCTTATTCTTCTTGTTCTTACTGTTGGGTTTTTGTGTAGACTGCATAGAGTTATCACAACGGTTGGAAGAGCAGTCGATTGAGTAGGAGCGATATTGACAGATAACTGGGCAACGTGCCCGCTGAGTTGTTTTACAACAACCCCAGAGGTAGTGCCGACGAGACCGTCAACGTGCGCACTAGGTTGCTCTGTAGCAGTAGCATTGGAAGTTTGAGGGGCATGAGGGATTACATCGTATAGCGTGCCAAACTGAGAGTAAATCAAATCTAAATGTTGGGCACGACGAATGGATTGGAATTCTGTGACCGCACCACCGAAGGCAACGTCCTCGGAAATTTGAGGAAGAAATGATTTGTAGAACCAATCTGCTAACAAGTAATCCGGAATGGGGGCTTTGATATGCCTCCGCTTACGTCTCCATTCATGGATATGATCAGAGATTTGGGTAGAGATGCCTTGGCGTAAGGGAGTGAGTAGTTCTATTCTAGTTTCGTAGCGGATAGGAAGTTGGAAGTGCTTTAAAAATTCCATTGCCAGGGCACCAAGGGTATTGACTAATGCGCATGGTAACTCAATGTACCACTTGGCAGCATTGCCAGTAAGGGTGCGGGGGAAGAGTCTAAGCCGGATACTGTCATCAACCATGGAGTTCGATACACACCATAAATGGTAGGTGGTGACATGTGTAGCTGGATCATCCCCTTGTTTCCCATCGAATTTCGGAATGTCGGAAGGTATCTTTTGTGGGATTGGGGGCCAATGCAAGTTATGATTGATGGGGTCATTAGTCAATTTATATAGATCGAGGATATCGAGTGTTGCCAAAAATGGCAAAGGGTTAGGTGCCCCCGAGTCTGACCAGGGTGATGAAGAATGACTTGAAATACCTAGGGGTCCTCGCATCATGTTGTTCCCAACAGGATACATAGGATTCATCGGATAATAACCTCCTTGTGGTGGTGGAGCAGTCATATAAGGTGGCGGTCCATAAGGGATGTTAGGTTGGGGGCAAAACGTTGGTTTCCCCCAGGATAAAAAGTGCCCCTTGACTCAATTGAGATTGAGGAGGGGGTGCCCAAATGGACGGAGCAAGACCAGGTTGAGGGATCCCACTAGCCATATAGTTGGTCATATGCACATGACTAACACTAGAATAGTGTCCACTTTGAGGAAGTAAGTCGATCAATGAAGAACCAAGTTGTCCTATAGGCAGAGGGGGAATAGTAATGCCCCCGACGGTATATGGATGTTGGGAAAAAGTTAGCAAAGGGTTCCAACCAAAAGGGTTACTAAAGGTAGCCGTATTAACAATGGTACTAGGAGCGACAGATGGAGGTCGAGGAGCTGACACAAAAGGGGCAGAAATTGGGATATACTGGATTCCACTCATAGAAGGTATAAATAGGTTGCTCGAACTAGGCATTGTTTGGATAGCAGGGTAACTAGTCAACTGTGTATTACTGACCATAGGCAAGGGAAGTGATGGTGGAGCAAAATTGTCCACAAAGGACCACAACCCTTTAGTTGTTTGGGGAATATTGGATGTGGGTATTGACGAAGACATGACAGATATAGGTGCTACCTAAATCAACACTGGTCCAAGAGGATCGGTGAGGGGAGGATTGTAAGGAGGTAGAATTCCTTCGTTAAAGAAGTCCTTAGGTAGTATAGTTTCTTGGGAAGTGTTATGTGATTCAGTGTTAGACACTAGAGACTAATTTCCTGAAGAGGGAGAATCTGGATCACCAAGGCTTGGCAGATCCTCTAGGGTCAGTGGAGGAAGACCTTATTGTCGCCTAGATTGATGACAAGGGCCGAATGTAGCCACGATGACAGATACATTTTATCAAAAAAAATTAAAGTGATATTTATTATAGTCTCAATGATAACAAACCAACACCTAAAAATAAAAAAAATTCTCTAAAAGTGAATTAGCAAGTATTCGGAGGATATAACTCTGTTTGATAACCACCATTTTCTAGAGATGGAACCCAGTATCACAGTGGCTAAAAGAGAGAGCCGACCAAATGTACAGTTATGATCTCTCCTGAGCTTCGTTCAAACCTCATATTTGGGGCCAAGTACTCTCGTGAAGACAAGCACCCTCCCAAAAACCAAAGACGGAGTAGGTTCATCTGTTTAGGTACGAAGGCAGCCCACCCTAGTCACCTTGTGCTCGTCCCTAAAAACTATGGCCACTAAGGTTACCTCAAATCCCAAACACTACCGGGGGGGACATAGTCATAGACAGTACGTTGTGTGGGCAGGATACCTGAGTCCCCAACCTAGCTCCGATATCCCTGAGGGGATCCCCAATACACAAAATACCTAATGGAAATGCAATTGAAGGCGGGCTACCTTCTCTCATACTCCAATGTTTTCTCGCATTTAACTCCTTTGTAAGGGGAGTGGTCCCGGATGATATGAGTGCAACAGGATTTTACTCTCTTTAATGACACTAGTCTCAGTTTTGTGATCTTAGGCAGTTTACTCACCACTGCCTAGCCCAAGATCCTAGCCTAGACTAATATGTGTGTAAGCTCAAAAAAGGAGTTGTTGATTACTTTTATTAAGCGTTGATTTTATGTGAACTTGTATTAAAGTCTTCGGAGGGGTGTTGACATATGGAGTTCAGTGTGACTCTAACACAAACCATGCAAGAAAAATGCTTTCAGATTTCCGTTCGATGAAAAAGAGCTCTTACAAGGAGAGGTTATCTATACATCATTTCAGTACCATGCATCCAAATGCAGTAAACACATGCACAAAGTGTAGACATTCAATGCTCTCTAACAACTAACCCAATATATACATAATCAAACCAGCTAAAACAGAAAGTTTAAACAATTTTTTTCATTTTCTTTTTCTTGAAAGCAGGCAACCAAACTTAGTGCACAGTTGCAAATCTCTAGAAAAGACTACAAGCAACCTCTCAAACCAGGAATCCACAAAACAGGGTGGATGTTAAGATAATGGCTGACTAACGCTTCTCAGAAGAGGAAGTAGAGCGTTAATAGGACGAACACTCTGTCTAAGTAAAGCAGGACTAACACTCTGTCAAAGAGCCTGGGGAGCATTATAACTCACTGGATTGCACAACTAGGGTGCGTTACAGAGGCAAGACATCGTAAATATGGCCAGTCAGGGTTTGATCAATAGAGGACAAAAGAGCTTGGGAAGCATCTTGAGTGCTCAAAATGGGAACCAGGAAGAACAGGAAGGCCTGGAAAGAAAGAGAGATCCAAGAACTGAAAGATCAAAACCAGGAAATAAGTATTAGTCCCCAATGGAGTTGCCATTTCTGCTATAGGGATTAATGCACGGGTGGTTGTGGATGAAATACCTTCTCGGGTCTTCCAGGGACCTAAGGTAGATTAGCTGCAACTGTCACAAAGAAACACACATATATTCATATTAATTCATGATTGACAAAGCCAAAGGAGAAAGATTACCTCAGCCTTTGGTGTAGTCCTATTGGAGAACTCAGTGTGGCAAAGTGGAAGACCTCTCCACCAACTCCTAGATCTGAACTTGCACATAAACATGACAAAGCGTAATCTCTACAAAATATAAACCTTGATAATCAAAACATCAATATATAAGAGAATATAAGCTAGCATGCATCTAAGCTACTTATTAATCGCGGAATCGAACCAAAATGTAAAGGAATACAATATCAACACCGTCAAGTAGACAACACAGAAACAGATGTATATTATTAGATAGAAGAAGAATGATTACAACCATCTTGGCTAAATAAAGCCTCCTCTAGTCCTTCAGCTCCACTCTCTCTCTCTCAACTTCTTGGTAGCATAACAATACTTAAGCTCTTGCAAACTTTCGACAACCATTTGACTAAAGGAGGTCCAAATTGACCTATGGGTACAACATTCCATCAAGAAATAGCTTAACATTCCTTGAAAAATTAACTTGAGTGCTTAGGAAGTAAAAAATTCCACTTTGCTTGAACAATGTTGCTTGAATGAGGACGTTGGTCGTTCCAACAACTACTATAATGGGGACGACCTCCCTTTGCTTGGTGCAAAGATGATTCAAACCATGCTTTTAGGCTCCTTTCTTGATTTTCACTGGAAATGTCCCTTGGATTGCTTGGAGACCTAAATGGCCTTTTGTTTTGCCTCAACATTCCTCCAAATTGACCTTTACACGATCCATTGGGTAGAAAGGGTGGATGATACCTTATCTAGGTCCATTTTCCTCCTTTTCGTGTGGTTTAAGGCTTCAACTTTCCTGAACATGACTTGTCCTTGGTCTATGATGTTTCCTTGACTTGTTTTGACATCTTTCTTAGTCAACACATTTTCCATGTTACCTCTTTTAACCTCATGCCTGGGCCAAAAGGGGTAATTGCCTCATTTTGAAGGTACCTCAAAGATGTAAATGGGACATTAAAGGGGGCGTTAAGAGTGCCATGACTTGGAGCTGATTACTCTCGACTTTCGCAAGAGATCTTTTCACTGCCTTGGACGATGTGGGTCATTGCATTACGGAGCCCAAATACATCGCAAACTTTGAGACTTCGGTGAAGAATGATGGTCATGGCCAAGGATGTGTGGATACGTATGGATATGGTTGATTTGGGTAACAAAGAGTGCAGTGAGATAATGGGAAAGTGGGGGGAAAAGTACAATAAGCGATCACCTTTATAGGGCTACTCATCAAGTGCTCCCATAAATCATCAGTTTTAGTAGATCCACCTGTTGATGCTCGCATATCACCGTAGGAGATAAGAATGTTGGACGATTCTTTCTTTCCCATACTATTTTTCACTTTTCTTTACCCATCGAATGTTGATTGAAAGGCTTTCCTTCTAGTACTAACCTTTCTCTAGTGGCTTGTGGATCATACTAGCCTCATAAGGTTTCCATAATTAATATGATTTACCAAGTTGAGTGATGCTCTATTTTGGGATGGACTATTGTGAGAGAAACATAGGCCTTATATGTTGAGGGTTTATCAAAAAATTAATAGTACTCCAATTCATACTTTTACTAATGAACCCTTTCTCCTATATCCTCTCTTTGTTTTTTTTGCTTGCCCCTTTCCTAGGCTTCATCACCACTAATGTGTTGATTTCTGGCAGCCTCGGATGTGCTCTAAGTCTTAAATTTTGTAGGGAGGCTTAGGCACATGTATTCCAAAGAACCCAGAAATTGTTTTGGGAAATTCCACCTAGAAACAATTGTATTAAAATAAATAATTTTTAATGGGACCCTAAGTCTAAACTTACGAAAATAAAATAATTAAAGAGTATTAATATAAACTGTGGTGTAACTTCTAGAAGAAGATGAGGATCAAGCATAAATGATCTTAGCCATTGATTAGCTTCTAATCTGGCCCGTTGAATGTCAATGAGGAGATTATTTAAGGAGGCTTGAGGGTCACTTGGAAAGACACATAGAGAGTTCAGAAGTTCGATTTTATGAAGCAGAGCCTGTGTGGAGAATTTTGATAGTGAGCTTTAGCAGTGAGGGGCAGGGATAGTTAGGTTGAAGTATCTTCTCCAGAGCCCAGGATACGTAGCATAGAGGCAGAGAGACACCAGGAGTAGGCAGCGCAGACCCAGGAGGGGTTGACATTGGGCTAGAAGGGCCCAACAGAGCTTGACGTTGAGCCAGGAAGGCTCATGCAAAAGTTGTGTTGTTTTCAACGCAGAAGTCCGAGTTTGTTGAGGGAGATTACATTTCTGACCTGGGAGGGCTGGAAACTGCTCTAGAGGGCAAAAATTTCCCAGTTGAGCAGACGTAGAGCCTTTGAGGTTGACACAGGGCCTACACAGGGCCAAAATAGAGATAGTTGGGGACAGTTAGTTCAGCTTCCGGATCAGTCGGGACTTGTCGGGACTTGCCGGGTAGAGTGAGGTAATCTCACTAGGCTTTTCTGCCAGTTTATCTCTCTGTAACTGGAATGCCAGAAGGGAATCTAGAGTTGTATTCAGAAACTACTACTTAATAATATAAAACCCTCATAGTTGTTGCACCGGTTTTCCTGCATTGGGTTTTTCCGAGGACATTTTTCCAAAAAGTACTATCACTTGTGTGGATTTTTCTCGATTGTTCTATTCTTGTTTTGGGCAAATTAATTAATTAAGTGAAGGCTGCAGTGTGTTAGCTTCGATATTTGTTGTAGGAAACAATAAATAATTTGTTTCAGTATTTAACAAATAGGAGAATTTTAATCAGTTTTTGCAGTAGGTGATTTGGGTGGGATTCTCAAATTTTCACATGGGTATTAGAGCATTGGAGGTGAAGCCAGCAAGAACAGTACCATAGACCCAGCGCTGAGCAGAAGTGGGAGTTCAAAAAATATGCGGGAGGCAGTAGTTCGAAACCCCAGAGGATTTGCGCAGTTCTAGCCGGAGGGCTGAAATTTCGAGGTAGTCTCTCTCAGAGTGAGTCGACAGAGAGAAGGGCTTCCAAATCGAGTTTTTGTCGGGGTAGAAGGAGTAGTGTAGAAGCCTCAACGTGAAGAGAGCTAGTGGCACACGGTCTTTTCTGCAGGCCGTTTTGCGTGGCAAAAAGATGTCAGAGGAGAAGGAAGGAGCACGGTTGAGGGAATTTCTCCTCAGAGGACTTCCAGCCAAGGAGTCCTAATACTCACTTGTTGAGCAGCAACAAAGAGAGTCAGACCTACAAGCTCCAGTAGGGACTGTGTAGACCATTCTAGTGCTGCGTAGAGGAGAGAGGAGGTCATTTGACAGTTCTTGTGGCAGAAATGGCAACCAGTGGCTTGAGGGATCATGACAGGTTGGATAGGGAATCCAACTACGTCGTCTGGAAGGAAAGAATGTTGTTCCTTCTAGATGAACATGCCCTCAAGACATATGTCGACAGTGTGGTGGCTCTCCCTGCAGATGTAGATTTGTTGAAGAAATACAAGGCTGAGATGGCGAAGGCGAAAAGAATGATCCTCGACGTAGTGAAGGATCATGTGGTATGTCACATCGCTAGTAGAGGGACTGCTAAGGAGATGTGGGACGCATTGTCTACGTTATATCAGGATCTTCCGAGTAGCGAAAGATGTACTTAAAGCAGAAGTTGAGATCTGATCAAATGCAGAAGGGGAAGGATGTGGATCCATTCCTCATGAAGCTTTAGGAGACCCGTGATGAATTGTCTACTGTGGGGCATACACCTCAAGATTAAGAGTTGGTTAGACTGGCCCTAAATTTTGTCTCAGATGAGTGGCAAGTCTTTGTCCAGAGTATCCTATGCAGAGCATCTTTTCCGAATTGGGATGAGATGTGGGCAGCTCTAAAACAAGAGGAGCTGAGGAGACACTTAGTCAAGGTTAAACTTGACGGAAGTAGTAGCAGTGGGTCGAAGCCCAAGGAGGAGGAGAATGCAATCCTTGCATCGAAGTGACAGCGAGCGCAATGAAGATGTAAGAAGGACGTCTAGAAGATCAAGTGTGTCAGGTTTGGTGAGATGGGTCACTACGCTACAAAATGTCCTCTCAGGAAGAAGGACACAGATGAGAAACACGATCCGAAGGTTGCCCCCGTGAAGGTCGAAGAGGAGGAGTTCGCCATGACAGCCAAGATACCTCCACGAGGGAGGTGGGCTGATTTGGAGTTTTAGATCGAAAGAGCTATAGATGGGAAGGATCCTTAAGGACCCTGCCTCTTGGATAAATTCCTTGCTATCGGAGCCCAGATCAGAGGTAGCAAGATGGACTAGTGTTGGATGATGCTGAGGAGTTTCAGAGAGAGTTGCAGTGGCTAGGAGCACCAGAGTTTGAGCAGCACAAAGCAAAGTTGGCATCAGTGCAAATGGCACAAAGTAGAGGTCAACAACAACGTTGTAGATTCAGAGGGTCAACACAGAGACTAGCAGTAGTCAAGTTCTAGCATTCATGTGGTATCATATTGAACACAATTAGTTCAGTAATTTGGGAAGTTTTTCTATTGCTGATGCAACAACAACATCAGTTTGCAGTGTAGTAGCAGTTGGCAGTGGCACTACTAGCAGCAGCACGGATGCAAAAATTCAGAGGGAGTTGCAGTACGGATGCAGTGTTGACAGTGGCAGGGTCATCAACATTTCAAATGCAACATTTGCGCATAGGTTGGTGGATAACATGTCAGACATCAACAACACAGAGGGAGATGGTACAAAATAGTGTGATGCTTTAGTTGGAGGCATTACTAGAGCACATTCCTCACTAAGAGAGGGAGTGTTGATTTCTGGTAGCATCGGATGTGCACTAGGTCTAAAATTTGCAGGGAGGCTTAGGAACATGAATTCCAAAGAACCCATGAATTGTTTTGGGAAATTCCACCTAGAAACAGTGGTATTAAAATAATTAATTATTTTTAATGGGACCCTAAGTCTAAACTTAGGATAATATAAAATTATTTAAGAGTATTAATATAAACTGTGGGTGTAACTTCTAGAAGAAGACAAGGATCAAGCAAAAATTATTTTAGCCATTGATTAGCTTCTAATTTGGGTCGTTGAATGTCAACGAGGAGATTATTTAAGGAGGTTTGAGGGTCACTTGGAAAGACACATAGAGAGTTCAAAAGTTTTCGATTTTTTGAAGCAGAGCAGAGGAGCTGCAGGGAGAATTTCGATAGTGAGCTTTTGCAGTGAGGGGCAGGGATAGTTGGGTTGGAGTATCTTCTCCAGAGACCAGGATACACAACGGAGAGGTAGAGAGACACCAGGAGGAGGCAATGCATACCGAGGAGGGGTTGACGCTGGGCCAGAAGGGCCCATGCAGAGCTTGACGATGAGGCAGGAGGGCTCATGCAGAAGCTGTGTTGTCTTCAACGAAGAAGTTCGAGTTTCCTGAGGGAGCTGACATTTCTGAGCCGGGAGGGCTGGCAACTACTCCAGAGGGCAAACATTTCCCAGTTGAGCTGATGAAGGGCCTACACAGGGCCAGCTCAGAGATAGTCGGGGATAGTTAGTTCAGCTGCCAGATCAGCCGAGACTTGCTGGGTAGAGTGAGGTAATCTCACTAAGTTTTTCCGCCAGTTTATCTCTCTATAACTGGATTGCCGGAAGGGCATCTAGAGTTGTATTCAGAAATTACTGCTTAATAATATAAAACCCTCAGAGCTACTGCATCAGTTTTCCCAGGGACATTTGTCCAAAAAATATTGTGTCACTTGTGTGGATTTTTATCTATTCTTCTGTTCTTGTTTTGGGCAAATTAATTAATTAAGTGAAGGCTACAGTGTGTTAGATTCGATATTTTTTGTAGGAAACAATAAATAATTTGTTTAAGTATTTAACAGATAGGAGAAGTTTAATCAGTTGTTGCAGTAGCTAATTCGGGTGGGATTATCGAATTTTCAAATAATGGGTCTCTTTAAGTCGTCTTCTCAGGAAGGGCTCGACCTGAGATGGCTTCTCCTTAGATGGGACCAATCACCCTACCTTTCCTTTGCCTATTAAGGCCTTTGGTCTTGGTTGCCACATCCTATACAATGCAGCTACGGGATCACATCTCCAACCATTGCTCCAATGCTTGCTTCCACTAGTCTATTATATTCCCCAGTTCAACACTAGGATTGTCAACTTTTTCTTCTTTACTTTACTATTTGTGCTATGGAGTTCTCAATTCACACCTCTTTCATTTGCTATCTCAAATAGTGTTGCCTGGCTTCAATGTTCATCTCTATCGTTGTCCCCTTTTGCGTATTTGGTTCATTTTTTTGGTCTTTGCTTCAGTAACTTTGATCTCTCTTTCCTCCACTAGTTCATCCCTACCTTTGCCATCCCTCCTTTGTTGTCCTCTTCTCACCTTCACTCGCTTCTCATCCTCATTGAGATTTGTTATTGTTATCACCTCCTTGTATGTGTCAAGCCATTTACTTTTATGTTTTAGGTTTTGTTACCACAATCTAGCAAACCCTAAGGAGGGAAATCCTATAGGTCGAAGAAACAAATTAAGTGATAACAATGGGAGTCCCACTACCACCACAGCCATTGTCCCTAGCTCTTTACGTACCTTCACTGATGGGAGGAGTCCCGGTAGTTAAACAATCATCTTTAATTGATGTTCTAGGGTTTGAGGTACTAGGTGATGAGGTAGGACTTCTTAAGGGAAGTTCAATGTGATAATATGGCACTTCAAAGGTATTTTCGCTCCCTATAAGAGACCTAGGAGAAAATTGTGTGCAATCTAGGGTTTTTGTAATTATCATGGTTAAAGGAACTCTTGAGATCACGGCAAAGACAAGAAAGGGCTTCTTATGGTTTATTACAATGAATACTAAGCTCATACAACCCTCAAAGAAGTCCCCAAGCCAAGGAAATGCAAAATAGATCAACTCTAATGCAAAATAAACCGAAGCCCTTGGTTAGGAGAAGTAGGGCATGGCCCAACAAGAAGAAACAAAGTCTACCTTACATCAACAATAGAGATGTGTGAGTAAAACCCTAGACATCCCTTAGCAAGTGACAAAGCTTCCTTTCAAATGGGTTTATCTAGTTAGTTTTGTAGTATTCTTTAGTTATCCACAAATCGCCTTAAGCAATATGTGAAATCAAACTAGGAAATATAATTCATGATGAACATCAAAGAGTTCATGAAAATGTTTCACATTATGGCAAATCGATCTCAACAATTCACAATGATCTGCAAAGCAAGGAGATTTCTCTATTTATAGGTTAGGATTTCAACATCTTTCCTCGTTTTGCTTGAAAAAACAAGCGACTTTTTATCCACAATATGCTTCACGATTAAGTCAAACTACATGTTATTTCTTTACATTACTTAAAACTCAAAATAGGTGAGACATCCCACCAATTAGAGGTTAGATTTAACAAAAGGAGGTATGAATTGACCTAAGGGTATAAGTTACAATGTTACATCAAGAATAGCTTGACATTGCTTGAAAAATTAACTTCAGTGCTTAGGAAGTAAAAAATTCCACTTTGTCCCCCGGATGCGGGTGTTTGTTAGAAACATAGGGCTCATAGCTTGTCTGCAGGGCATCTGTCCGCCCGGACAAGCCACGTATCTTAGGAGGACAAGCCATAAACGTTCAGGCATGCAGCATTTAAGGTATGCAGTTAAGGTCTACTGCAGCGACGTCTCTTCGGCATTCATTGCCTGCATTGAGAAAGGTAACATGGCGCTTTATAGCCGGATGGTTTCAGACATTCCCCCGCATTTTTCGATTGCTCCTGTTATGATCTTGAAGGAAGTGGCGGAGGCTCATTGTTTCGGCTCTCTGCCAAGCTCTGAGAGTGACTGTGAGGGTCCAGAGGTCGTCGACTTGGGCAATTGGAGAGTTCACGGGCAGTTTGGGTGTGATCCAGGGAGATTGGAGGTGTTGCGAACCCGCCTTCCGCATTCTGGTTGGGAGATTGGGTATCCAGTCCAGAGGGATAATCCAATTCAGAGGGAGATTGGAGGAGTTGCGAACCTGCCTTACACTCGCCAACCGCCCATTTCCAATATGCAGCCGGAACGTCAGAGGGGAACCAGTCGACGGGGTAGTTTCAGTGGAAGAGCCCTTTCGCCCTCTTCCTCAATTGAGGAATCTTCTGCACGCAGAAGACCGAGGGGAAGGCCTCCGGGCAGAGGAAGAATGGCGGAACCTCCATCAAGAATGGAATGTGGACATACTGAACACCCTATGGTAAGATATCGTCTTCCATGCAATTTATCCAATTCCACTTTCTTCATTACAGTTTCAGTAGAGCACTGTAGTAATCCGTGGGAAGAAGAGGAAGCCCCTCGAGTCAACCCTCCGCGTATTCCTGGGATTGTTCCCACAGTGGAAATGGAATTTCCTGCCATTGACATGCTGAGGCCTGTTCTTGATCCTGGCGCCGGCCCGAGTGAGCCAGTGCAACGCAATACTGGTAAGGCAATACTCCAGCCTCCCTGCTACAAGAAGGAGGATGAACCGCAGACTACGGATGAAGATTAGCTTGCCCGGCTTGCGCTCCAGGTTCCTCTGCACGAATTTTTCTCTCTGTCAGCTCCCTTCGCGATCTTATATGTGTCTGCTACTATGTATCTCTGTCCATCTCTGTTATGGTGTCGGTTATCTGTTATCTCTGTCATGGGGTCGATGTCCTCTATGTGTTTCTGTTGTTTTAATCTCCTTCTGCTTCAGTTCGTGTGTCGGCTACAGGAGTATCACTCTGGGTTCCATTTTTGTAATTCTGGTATGCATTCTCTCGAGCTTACTGTTCGTCCCAGGACATGTTCTACAGGGCCTCGACCCTGGTGTAATACCACTGATGTAATTTTGCTCTTGCTGTAATATAATAGTTCAGTCTTATGTGGAAAAAAAAAAATTCCACTTTGTTTGCACAATGTTTTTTTTGTGTAAATAAGCTTTTGTATTAACAAGTAAAACATATAGTACAAAACTTCTGCCGAGGCAGATTGCTGGCTGCATGGCAAGCCTTACACAGTAGCAACAGATTGAAAAAGGAAGAGAGAGCTATAGAAGACATAGAGAGAACTAGAGCTGCCTAGAATAACACCACGCAGGGTGACTTGGTCCCAAAAAAAATAAAATAAAAATTGATTATCACATAGCTGAAAAACACAGTAACAGAAAATATAATAGAGTCCAACAAAGGGACAGGGAAGACTAATCATGATTGTTGGGAGGGGTTGCATGCGCCTCTCTGTGCCTAGGGGCCTGAGCCTGGTGGATGCACGACGGACCTCCCTTCGACGAATCAGCGGGCTTGCTATCCTTCTCAATGATTTTCTGGAGGAGCTTGATCAAAACAGAGAGCTTTTTGCTAATAGAATCCATCTCCTGATGCAGAGCGCAGAGTTTAAATTCGCTGCTCTCGACCACAGCTCTGTGTTCCTTCGTCATCGTGGCTGCAAACTGCTGGAGGATACGAAGTTGTTCCGCCTGTTCCCCCTGAACGTCCATTGCCTTTGCCAAGATGGTCTTTATACGCCATGATTCGGCCTGAGTGCGGACAAATTGGGTTGCTCTAGTGCTGGGCGTACCAGGGTCATGCAACCAGTCGACTTCCTGGCTGAGTTGGTGATCCGAGAGCTTGGCTTCCTCTTCCTGAGCAGAGGCCTCCAAGTCTATAATTTTCCTCTTATTCCTCTGAGATGTTCTCTGCTCAAACAATTCTCGGGCCATCTGCAGATCTCTGTTTGCCGACTGATTTCGGCTGCTATTGCCCGCCATGAGAAACCTTTCGTGACTGATTCTCTCCTGGATGCTAATGCAAAGATGGAGTCTCTGCCTTCGGAGCGCATGAAACATGATGCTCCAATGGAGAGCAGGAGCAAATATATAGAAATTGGCGGGGAGGTTTCGGGCTGGGGAGTGGATCGCGGTGTGATCCTTGCCTGTCCGATCACCATAAATGTTATTGTGCGAAAAATTGGAGGGTTTTTTCATTGATTGGGAATGTTTGCCTTCATCGCCTCCTGCCCGATCTTGAGTGTGCCACGTGTCCCTCCGTCCAGCGCTTCTGCGTCGGGCTATGTCATCCTGGATCATGTTACTGTACAAATCCCTGTAACCTGCTATATTCATGAATGCCCTCAACCGGCTTGTCCTGCGGTAGTTGTTAGGAGTTGATGGCCCCAGTCCCGTCGGCCTATCCATGTACTTGTGTAAGATTATTAATCGGAATGCTGACCTGCCCTTTCCGCAGCCGCTAAATCTAAACGAGCGAGTTGAGAGCATCGGTCTTTTAAATGATGATTTTCCACCATTTGCCAACAGATGTCCACCATTTCATCTGGGTGTTCGATCCCGTGGTTAGCCAAGTGGTCGGCGACCGAATTTGCCTTTCTCCTTACCGCTTGGAAGATGAGGCCTTTCATTCCTCCAAGCAAATTCCCAATATTGTCTGTGACCATGGACAGGTGCCAGTGCTTCGTTACTTTACTTATTGAAGCAATGTTGCACGAAGCGGGAGCGAAGCGGAAGCGCGGAGCGCGGAAGCGTCATTTTCCAAAAATCTAGGAAGCGAAGCGTCCGCGGAAGCGTCTACTATATATATATATTTTTTTGCATTTATACTCAAAACAAACATCCCAAATACCAAATTAATTGTAGAAGACATGAAAACATGCATATTTTTGCATAAATCAAGATAGATATGGCATCCATGATTCCATTGTAGTTACTAGTATGTACAACAATCATCTATATTCTAGCTATTACAAACATACATCAAATTTTTAAGCATATTATAAAACATAAAACATTTAAGCATATTATAAAACATAAAACATAGAGCATATTATGATTTATCTAGCAAGTGAGCAACTGTCAACATTTGTCATGTCCAAAATTCAAATAATAATGTTTACAAAATATGTCACTTGGTCACCGCCAAGCCAAAAAGGTTCAAAATTCAAATTCACAAGTCTACAAGTCTAATGAGTAATCTATGACAAAAAGAAGTAGATTGTGAATATATCTACTAATCTCTCCTCCTTCCACCACGAATAGAACGTGATGGCGGGCCTCCACGTGGTGGCAATGAAGAAGATGGTCCCTGTGTAAGTCGTGGCACTGGAACTGATGAAGAAGAACCCCCTGCTGTTGGTGTTGAACCATGGAACCTAGGAACCAAGGGACCAGATGGGGGTGGGGGTGGTGGCATATCAACACGGTCATCATCATCCTAGAATCGCTCAAAAAATTCATGCAAAAAAAAAAAAACACTAGTTAACAAAAAAATTAAAAACATGAATTAGAGAAATGCTTTATAAGGGAAAATTGGAAAATTCATACCACAATGGACATACCTGGATAAGAGCATCCTCTAATTGCTCTAGTCGCAACACTCCATCCTCCAAATTGGGCTCCTCTGGATTCTTGTCCCAAGTCAACAAGTCTTTATTAGACTTTGCATCTTCACAGTAATGGGACAACAATCGCAAGTTGTAATGAACATAAACCAAGCTTTCTGCCCGGTCTAAATTCAACCTGTTCCTTTTAACACTGTGGATGAAAGAATAAGAGCTCCAACACCTCTCTGCAGAAGAAGTGTTTACCACCTGTGATAGCACCCGCAATGCCAAACTCTGTAGAAGTGGAGTAGCCCCTCCATGCATGTTCCACCACTCAAGAGCAGAAAAATGCTCTCGATCTTGAATTGCATGCATGCTCCCAAATGGACCAGTGTTGAGCGTATAGTTGCTCACCTGTCTCCGTACCAATGCAGCCTCCTCATTATCAAGGATTAATCTACTCAATGCAGCCATATATTTTTCGTGAACCTCTCTATCTTGGTGTGGTTTTTTCCTGCTTCCCCCCCCAGGTGCTGGTTTTGAAAGCCATGATGGATGATAATATTTAGGTGTGAAAACATATGCTAATGCATGCAATGGAATATTTAGCATTTCCCATCGGTTTTGCACCTCTACACGAATATAATTGTACAAGGTGGTATCTCTAGGCTCAACAATGTCTTTAATCTGCCCCAACATGCTATCCATTTGCTCATACACCTCCCCAATTACTGGTCGATCTGAATCTGCAAACTTGATCATGTAATAAATTGGTTTGGTGAATTGCAAAACATATTTAACCAGTGACCAAAAGTAACTGTCAAGAACAGTGTCCTTGACTACATTAGCACCATCTGTGTCAGTGTTAATTTCATCCCATGTTTCAGCACACACCAGATTAGTTAAAGCTTGTCTCACCCTCACTAGCCGCCTAAAGGTGAGGTAATAACTAGCAAATCTTGTCTTTGCAATTTTAAGCAATTGCAACTTGGAGTAAGTGCCATAGAAGTAGTTTACCCTTGTATGCCCTGTGATGAATTTAATGAGCTGCTTCCCTTTCCTGTAAACCTCAGCAATCCACCCACAATCTTTGTGTTTCACAATATCATGCATCAAAAGGTTCAATGTGTGAACCAGGCACCCAGACCAAAAGATGTGTGGATGAGTACGCTCAATAATTTTTCCTGCTGCCTTACAATTTGCTGCATTATCTGTGATCACTTGAACCACATTATTCGGACCAACATCTTTGATTGATTTCAATAGGAGATCTGCAATGTTTTGTGCAGTTGCACTGATGGAGGAGGAGTCATGACATGCAATAAATACTGCACCACTAGAAGAAACACCAAGAACATTTATCAAATGTTGGTTTCTAATATTTGTCCACCCATCTGATACAATGGATACCCCATAATCCACCCACTCATGTGTAAAACGTGTCAAAGCTCTTTGAACCTTAGCTTTTTCTCTTTCTAATAACACTGTTCTAGCTTTCTCATAGTTGGGGGACTTGTATCCTTTTGGGGCTTCATTGATGGCCTTTACCATGTCATGCCAATAGGGAGAGTGAAGCACATTGAATGGTACACCGCAAGCACAAAGAAAACGGACTATCTTTCCATCCACATCATCCCTCCCAGCAACATTAAGGAAATCCCCTATTGTTTTTCTACCTCCAGAGGTTGCAGAAGTACCATGAGGAGATGGGCAACTACCAAATTTAGAGGTTGCACTTGATTCAGAATGAGTTTTTTGTTTCTTGTTTTTTTGTTGTGCAGCCATCTCTATTTGGATGTATTTTTTTCTTTGTTCAGTTGAAATGTTTGGGCAAATTTGTACCCCCACAGAACCCTTTTTTTCATCACTGTCCAGCACCCCACAAAGATGCCTCCTCAGACGGGTATATGAACCCGTATATGGTTTTCCTCCATGACAACCATGAGGGCACACAAATTTGTAAGATCCACCACCCTTTCCCCCTTCAAGTTTGGTCACATAGTTCCACAAGGGATTTGATGTACCTTTCCCATCTTGTGCTTCAGTGTCCCCTTCAAGTTCATCCCCTTCCTCTTCAAACCCTTCCTCCTCATCATACATTGGGTCACTACTATTAGGACCAAGTTCATCCCCTTCCTCTTCCCCTCTATTCCTCACCCTTGCCATCATTAAAACCAAGAGTGGAATGATACATAGAAGCCAAAAGAACACCATCTTGGAATATGGATATAGGTGGTGGACAACCTGTAAATAAAGGAGCAAGTAGAAACAATGGGAAAGAGTAGGAGAGGGAGGAGAAAAATACAATTTTTTTTTTCAAAAAAACAAGGGAGTTTGGGCTTTGAACTTACCTCTTTAGCTCTTGTAGATGAAGTCCTCCAAGCTCTTGCTCCAAGCTCCTCCTCCTTCTCCTAGCTCCTCCTTCTTCACTCCTCCAAGCTCTCCTCTCTTCTCCTCTCCTTTCCTCTCTTCTCTTCTCCTCTCCTCTCTTCTCTTCTCCAACTCTCATAAACTCAAAGTGAGAAAATGAGAAGAGAATGGGGGCTTTATTCTTTTCTAAACTCACCCTAAACTCACCCTAACCCACCCCCTCATGCTAAGTTAAGTTAACTTTTAAAAGAAATTAAAAAAAATTTAAGTTAATTTTTGCTGCCCGCGGGTTGCGTCGGGTTGCGTCCGGGTTGCGTGCGGGTTGCGTGCGCTTCCGGGCGGGTTGCGTGGCGCAACCGGATGCCCGAATCGCCCTCCGAAGCGCGGATCCGGGGCAACGCCACCTAAAAACCAGGAATCGTTTTTAAAAAACGGAATCGCGCAACCTAAAATTTGGAATCGCGCTTCGCCTGGAGATTCCGGAACGATTCCGTACGGGTCGCGATTCCGGCTTAGGATCCGGGGGGGGGGGGGGGGCGATTCCTGCAACTCTGTATTGAAGTGCCCCAATATATTTTCTTGGCCACTGCTATGGCTATCTCAGAGTCGCCCTCAATTACTGCGTTTTCTGTGTGATTTCTATGAAGGATTTTTAACCCCTTTTCCATTGCTGCGAATTCCATTTCGTTATTGGTGCCCTCACCCAGAGCTTTGCTGTAAATATGGAGAATTTCGCCTGAATGGTTTCGGATTATGCCTCCTATACCAGCTGGGCCCGGGTTTCCTTTCGAGGCCCCGTCGAAATTTAACTTCAGAAAACCTTCAGGGGGCCGAGTCCATCCTTTTAGCGTGCTGTTAATGTTCTTCTGTTTGGCCTGGGGGACGAGACTTTGGCCGGTGCAAATGTTGAAAGCATTTAAGATTCTCTGTTCCTCTAGCGAGATTCGTCTGGCAGGGTCGGCTTTACTTTTTACCAGAATTAATTGGCGGATGTTTTGGAATAAGGTAATTCTCAAATGTTCAAAATTCCTGTGTTCGATTTGAAAAATCCTTCTATTTCTTTCTTTCCACAAAGTCCAAGTAATAAAACCTGGTAGGGCTTTCCAGATATTGTTGATTTGAGGATTTTCTGAATAATTGCTTGGCCAATTGTTAATAGTGTTGTGTATGGAGTCTAAATCTTTGCTGTTTTGCTGCATGATAGCTTCTATCTCTTGCCAAATGAGGTTCGCCCACTCACATGTATTGAATAAGTGGTTCATGGTTTCTGCGGCTTGGTTGCACATAGGGCAGAAAGAAGGGCCTTCAAATCCTTTTTTCTGCAGGTTTTCCCAAGTGAGGGTCTTTCGCCGCATGAGAAGCCAAAGAAAAGTTTGAATTTTTGGCCAGAAGAGGGGGTCCCAAACCTTGATGAACCAAGATACGTCCTCCCCCTGCTCTGTGAATTCCATCTGCCTTCTGGCTTCTTTGAGATTGAAGTTGCCATTGCCCTTCAGCCCCCATCTCAACTTGTCCTCATCTGCGGTTATTCTGATTTTTCTTTTGTTTAGGATTAGAAGTAGGTTTTGAAGGTTAATATTTTCTTCATTAGGGTTTGTTGCGGCTGGGAGGGCCCATTCTCTCCATTCCTGATCCTGGCTATCAGGGTTCCAATAGTGATGGACGGAGTGCTTTCCCCTGTTCTGACAGTTAATTTTGTACGCTGCAAGATCTGGGTTTTCAAGCTTTGGGTGCTGCTGCCAGGAGTCTTCCCAAAAGAGGGCAGATTTCCCATTCCGAATCTCCCAAAAACTGTGTTCTTGGATTAGATTTTTATTCTTTTTTGCCAAATTCCAAATTGGGGAACCTTCTGGCAAAGCCTGAAGTCTTATGAGGTCCTGGTCTCTGCAGTTGGGAGTGTATTTCTCTTTCCAATGTCTGGCCCAGGGGAGGTTAGTCTCCTTCAGCCAGCGCCACCACAGCTTCGCTCCACCAGTATTGTTGCTAATGTCGGGGTCGATTAGGTTTAAACCTCCAGCTAGTTTTGATTTACAGACCTTGTCCCAGGCCACGAGAGCCCATTTCCTTTTCTCTGCGCTGCCACTCCATAGAAAGGATCTTTGAATTGATCGGATTTTCTGCAAGATTGCTTTAGGCGCTGGGAGGATAGAAAGCATATATTGAGGTATGGCTTGAAGAATAGCTTTAGTTAAAACTAGGCGTCCCGCAAAATTAAGTGCCCTGTGAGTCCAATGTTTGCATCTTTTTTCCATGTTTGCTATGAGCCTTTCCCAGTGAAGCTTTTGCCAAGGCTTAGTGGTGAGCGGAGCTCCCAGATACTTCGAGGGAAGAGAACCTTTTCGAAAGCCTAGGATGCTGGTAAGATGGTTCTGAATTGAAACATGAGTATTAAAGAAAAA
This sequence comes from Pinus tabuliformis, assembly GCA_031772625.1. NCBI lineage: Eukaryota > Viridiplantae > Streptophyta > Pinopsida > Pinales > Pinaceae > Pinus > Pinus tabuliformis. The sequence goes on from CM062810.1 coordinate 895,890,734, forward strand.
TATGGTCGATTTGGAGTGGTTTATGTCCATACCTGATGCCCTGCTGAATATAGATAAGATGGATTTGAAAGCCTTGGCATCTTTGATCGTTGGAGAGCCATGCAACATAGTATCATCGGCAAACTGCTGATGAGTGGTTGCAGGGGTGGAGGGGAAAGGGCGCAATCCATTGATTTTCCCTTCCGCTTTGGCTTTGTGAATATATCTGCTGAGCCCTTCCATGACTATCACAAAAAGGAAGGGGGATAGTGGGTCTCCTTGCCTTATGCCGCCGGTAGGAGAGAAGGGGGCCGAGGGGGAACCATTAACCAGAATAGAGAAATTTGTTGACTTGACAAGAGCGAGGATCTAGTTGATCCACCGAATGTCGAATCCAAAAGCACTTAAGGTGGCCTCCAGGTAATTCCAATTTACTTTGTCGAAAGCTTTTGAAAGGTCGAGTTGAATCATCATACCAGGGATTTTTCTGGATTGTAAAGTATGTATCATCTCCTGAGCCAAGAGGATGTTGTCCAGAATTTGTTTGCCTTCCACGAAGCCTGATTGCTCCTCTGAGATGATGTCAGGGAGGATTGGTTTAAGCCTGTTAGCAATGACCTTAGAAATAATTTCATAAATCACGTTGCACAGAGCTATGGGGCGAAACTTTTCCGGAGTTCTGGGTTCCTCTTCTTTGGGGATTAGGGCTAGGAAAGTAGAGTTTAGGGCTTTAAGAATTGAGCCAGATCGTCTTGAATCTTCAACTACTTCCCATACCTCTGTTTTGACAGTTTGCCAACAAGCTTTGAAGAAGTTTATAGTAAAACCATCAGGTCCCGGAGCTTTATCATTTGGCATGTCCTTAACAGCCTCCTCCACCTCCTCCATAGAGATCTTTCTTAACAAAGAGGCATTTTGTGCTGGAGTGATGATTTGGGGTATGGCCTGTATTATTTCCTCTCTGGCTTCCGAACGATCTTCTTGAGATTCCTGGGCAATTTGCTTAAAGTGGCTGGTAAGCAAAGTTGAGATCTCATTGTGGTTTTGAATGACTTCTCCAGATGCATTGGTAAGCTTAAGGATTTTATTTACCCCCCTATAATCCATCGTCGATCTATGGAAGAACTTCGTGTTTTGCTCTCCCTCCTCCAACCATTGGATACGAGACTTTTGCTTCCAAAGAATTTCTTCCTGTTGGCAGCGAAGCTGCCATTGCTGCATAAGGATCTTTTCCTGTTCATTTGAGTCTTCCCTGTTAATCCCCGAAGCCCAGTCTTTATGAATTTGACTTAGGCGGTCTTCTATATTGTGCTTTTCCTGGAAAATATTACCAAACTCGGTTGTATTCCAATCCTTGATTTTGTGTTTGATGTACTTGAGTTTGGACTGAAGTTTAAACATTTTGGTCCCCCTTACATTTCTGGGTTCGTCACACCATTTTTTCAACAGCTCTGGAAAATTTGGGTGAGTTAGCCAGAATTTCTCAAATCTGAAAGGCCTGTTTTTGGGAGTCTCTAGAAAAGCAGCTTCCAGGGCGATGGGCCAGTGGTCTGATCCCCCACTGGGGAGGATATCAGAGTCAACGGTTGTTCCTTCCAGTAAGATGTTTTCTGCGAGCAAAAAACGGTCAAGGCGAGAGACTATCCTGTTTTCTCCTCCTCTTCGGTTACTCCAAGTGTAGAGCCCATTTTTTGGGGGGATGTCGACCAGTTGGGCGGATTCCATGAAATCAATGAAGAGTTCTGAGTCTGTTCAGACGCCGAAGGCCTCCTTTTTTTTCCAGGAGGGAGGTAATCATGTTGAAATCCCCTCCCATTATGATCTTTGAATATTTGTGTCTTAGCTTTAGCTTCATTAGCGAGTTCAGGAAAGAAATTTTATCTTCTAAACGCTGAGGCCCATAAACATTTATACAGAGGTAGGTTTCAGAATTACCTGTTAATTGAAATTCTGTGGCGATGTATGATCTGGTAGCTTCCATGGAGGTGATTTCTATTACTCTGGAGTCCCAGAGGGTTGCAATGCCTCCTTCCCATCCGTGACTGGCTATGTCTATATATTTGATAGTTTTCCCTAGCTTTTTGGTGATATTCTCCAGTTGGTCAGTGGCACATTTTGTTTCCTGAATGAGCATAATATCTGGCTTTTCCTGTTGTAGCTTCCTCTTGAGAAGGCGTTGTTTGACGTGGCTGTTAAGCCCTCTTGTATTCCAGGAGATGATTTTCATTGATAATGATGTGGTTATTGGTAGGACAAGAAGGCGTGTAAATCCTTCATTTTGCCTGAATTGATCATAAAGATACCCAAATCATGGAGAACCTCTCCATTCGTCCTTCGATCTCTTTTCTTATTTTGCTTCCGTCCTAATGAATGAAGAAAAAGACTCTTGGATTGGTTACCTGTGCCTTTCATGATTCCTAATCTTTTCTTTTGCTTGTCTAGCGCCGCTTGTTGTCTTGCTATGAAGAGGTGGCTGATCTTCTTTATTTCTTCCTCCGGGATATTTTCCAGCCCTTGTGTTCTCCAGTGCTTTTCCATATCTGACAGGTTTACCCCTTCTTTTTCTAGAACTTCATTGAGTTCCAGGTCTTCCCTTCCCCCATCGCTTGTTAGCATGTCTGTGTCTTCATCTCGTTCATCTGCTACTTCATGCGTTTGTATTGCTGTGTTTTCAGTGGTTTCCTCTACATCCGTTGGTCTGTGGTCTGTCTTATTTTTTTGAGGAGCTTCTGGAAGCCTTGTCTCTTTGTTGTTACCTTCCGAGTCTGCTTCTGAGTCCAGAATGCTGAAGGGATTAAGAGTTATGCTGGGATCTGTCACTGCTTTGTTTACTCTTTTCCTGTAGGTCCTTTGTCGTGATTTTGGTTTTTTGAAAACCTCCTGGTTCTTGGCTGGCTGCTCAGGCTTGGCTTCTTCCACTGGTTTGATTAATGGGCATTCCCTTACAAGGTGACCGTGTTCATGGCATTTCCTACAGCGGAAGGGGATCTGTTCGTAGTCGATAGCTTGAAAGTAATCTTCGTCTCTGAACTCTAGCCACAGTCCTTAATGTAAGGCACCTGAGACATCCATTTCAACGCAGATCCTGGCACATGAAGTGTACTTCCTTTGAATCGTTGCCTCAGAGGCTTTACTGAAGGTACCAAGTCGGTCTCCTATGCGCTTTAGAGTTGCTAGGCCCCAGTAATCTATAGGTAAAGAGAAGAGGCGAATCCATACAGGGACTTGGGTGAAGGTTTCCTTTTCAGGTACGAAGTTTGCCTTCCATGGCCTCATGTAGAGGCCAACTGATGAAAGGAAGTAAGGCCCTCCATCAAAGATCCTGTCTTTGTCTTCGAGGTTAGAAAAGACAACAGTAAAGAAACCTTTAGCTCCGAGATGAAGTTTGACATCACCTTTTGGTCGCCAGTGCTGCTTGATCCATTGGCAGAGAGCTCTTTCTGTTGGCCACAGACCCATAAATTTACAAATGATTGCATGCTCCATCATGTGGTCTCTGTAGGCCTGAATGTCTGGATCTGAGAAGACCACTCGGAGGGCTTCCTTCTTTTTGGGTTTGCAGACTCCTTGCAGGGTATTTTTAGGGCTGAGGTTGGAAGCTTCCGTTTTATCCTCGTTATCTATGGGGCGTTTTCCCTCCCTGTGTTCCTTTTCTTCATCTGAGGGGGCGATTATTGGGTCAGAGCTATTTTGGCCTGCTTTCGGTTTGTTCCCGTGCTTCTCCTGCCTGTTGCTGACTTTTCCTGGCATCTCTGATCCGTGATTTGGATCTTTTTGCCCCTGGGTTGCTCTGTCGCTACTTGTCCCAGAGCTGTCTTTTCGAGCTTCATACCCAGAGATATTGAAACCCTCGTGTGTTTTGAGTTTCTGCATGACTATTTCTCTGTAAGATGGGGTCCCAGTGGACCCCCCGTCTGCCATTTGTTGGGCCAGAACACGGCCTCTGAGAAGAAGATCAATTAATCGGTCTTTGTGTGCTGCCAGAACTGTTGGTGAACCTGTTCAGAAACAGTGCTAAACCCTAGGTGCAGGGTTTCTCCATCGCGGCTGGTTCACATATTGTTTAGCTCAAAATCGTCGCTTACTTTGTTTGCACAATGTTGCTTGAATGAGGACGTTTTGCTTTTTAACGACTAGTATAATGTGGACAACCTCCCTTTGCTTGGTGAAAAGATGATTCAAACCATGCTTTTAGGCTGCTTTCTTAATTTTGAATCGAAATGTCCCTTGGATTGCTTAGAGACTTAAATGGCCTTCTGCTTTGCCTCAACATTCATCCAAATTGACCTTTACATGGTTCACTGGGTAGAAAGGGTGGAGGACACTCCTTGTCTAGGTCCATTTGCTTGATTTTTGTGTGGTTTAAGGCTTGAACTTTCCTGAACATGAGTTTTCCTTGGTCTATGATGTGTCCTTGACCCTCTTTGATATCTTTCTTAACACATTTTCCATGTTACATCTTTAAACCTCATGCCTGCACTAGGGGAAGTCACCTTGTTTTGAAGGTACCTCAAAGATTCAAATGGGACATTAAGAGTGCATTGACTTGGATTTGATAACTCTTGACTCGGAGGTTGCAAGATATCTTTTCACTGCCTTGGAGGATGTTAGTTGTTGCATTAGGGAACTTTAATGCATCGCAAACTTTGAGACTTCCATGAAGAATGATGGTCATAGCCAAAGAGGTGTGCATACATATGGATATGGTTGATTTGGGGAACAAAATTGCATTGAGATACTGGGAAAGTGAGGGGAAAAGTACAATTACCAATCATCTTTATAGGGCTACTCAACAAGTGCTCCCATAAATCATCAGTCGTAGTAGATCCACCTCTTAATGTTCGCATATCACCATAAGAGATAAGAATGTTGCATGATGCTTTGTTTCCCATACTATTCTTCTCTTTTCCTTACCCATTGAATGCTAAATTTACTCCTTTCCTTTTAGTACCAACCTTTCTCTAGTGGCTTATGGATTATACTAGCCTGATAAGGTTTCCATAATTAATATGCTCTACCAATTTGAGTGATGCTTTGTTTTTGGGAGGGACCATTGTGAGAGAAACCTAGGCCTTGTATGTTGAGGGTTTCTCAAAAAAATAATAGCACCCCCATTCATACTTTTGATAATGAACCCTTTCTCCTATATCCTCTCTCTCTATTTTATTTTCTTGCCCCTTTCCTAGACTTCATCACCAATATTGGGTCTCTCTAAGTCGTTTTCGCAGGTAGGGCCCGACCTGAGATGGCTTCTCCTTAGATGGGACCAATGACCGTACCTTTCCTTTTCCTATTAGGGACTTTAGTATTGGTTGACGCATCCTATAGACTGCAATTATGGGATCACATCTCTAGCCATTGCTCCAATGCTTGCTTCCACTTGTCCATTGTATTCCCCAGTTCAACACTAGGATTGTCAACTTTTTCTTCCTTCCTTTACTATTTATGCTTTGGAGTTTTGTCAATTCTCACCTCTTTTATTTGTTATCTCAAATAGTGTTTCCACCTCTTAATTCTCAGCTTCAATTGTTCATCTCTATTGTTGCCCCCTCTTGTGTATTTTGTTCAGTTTTTTGGTCTTAGCTTCAGTAACTTTGATCTCTCTTTCCTCCACTAGTTCATCCCTACCTTTGCCACCCCTCCTTCATTGTCCTCTTCTCACCTTCACTCACTTCTCATTGTCATCGGAATTTGCTATTGTTATTGCCTCCTTGTATGTGTCAAGCCCTTTACTTTTATGTTGTAGGTTTTCTTACCACAATCTAGCAAGCCCTAAGGAGGGAAAGGCTATGGTTCAAAGAGCTAAACTAAGTGATAACAATGGGAGTCCCATTGTCACCACAACTATTGACCCCTGCTCTTTACGAAATTTCATCGATGGGAGGAGTCTCGGTAGATAAACAATCATCATTAATTGATGTTCTAGGGTTTGAGGTACTAGGTGATGAGGTAGGACTTCTTAAGGGAAGCTCAATGCTATAATATGGCACTTCAAAAGGGTTTTCGCTCCCTATAAGAGACCTAGAAGAAACTTGCACGCAATCTAAGGTTTTGTGAATTATCATGGTTAAAGGTACGCCCGAGATCTAGGCAAGGAAAAGAAAGGGCTTCTTATGATTTATTACAATGAATACTAAGCTCATACAACCCTCAAAGAAGTCCTCAAACCAAGGAAATGCAAACTAGGGTTTCCCTTGTACGACACACCTCGAGCAAGATTTTTTATGGATGAAAACGCATGGGTTGCTTGTCAAACTTTAAAGTCTTGTAGCTAAGACCCTAAGCCTAAATTCTATGATCCCAGAATCTACCCTTTAATTCTCTAGAGAATTTTAACTCTATTCCCTAACCTAGTCATCCAAGAAGAGGGGAGCATAACTTTGGGGTAAGAAAATATGGAGAAAGAAGGATTTCATCACGAAATGGCTTAGACCAGTGCTTTCTCCTTTGGGCTTATGGAGTCCTAGATGCTTCATATTTGCCACAAAATAATTATGGAGTTTTATGGAGAAAAAACAAAATCTCATCCACTAGAAACATTCATCAAATGTCATGCTACGAGTAACATGTGCAATTTCCAACCAAATAGCTTTTGAAATAAATCGTTAACAAACATGGCACAATATAGCATTAATCTAGTTGCAAAAATTCCATACAATAGACTTTCAAGAATAAAACTTCAACAAGAGGCACTTACAAGATGATAATATGATATATCCATCCACAAATCAAGAGATAGCTCCAAAAAAAATAGAACTTCAGCTCCAAATATCAAAATTCATCCAAGACATCCAATAGCTAATGCAAAGAAAAAGTGTGGATTAGCCAAGAAGGCTGAATTTCCAAAGTGTGATGATGATTCAATTCACATGAAGTTGAGTTTTATTTATATGAGACCTAGTAGGTAGAATTAATAGCCCAAGGCGCCAAACATTAAAAACATTATGAATAATCATCCGACTGTTAGCTGAATTGATGATGTCATGTTGATGTCAAGATGTTGGACGACCATGTTGAGTCCTCTTGGTGCCAAAGTGTGTGAGAGGGCTCCATAAATGATGAACAAGGGGATGGCCTCTTAGTTTGCATGCAAGTCATCATGTGGTGCCCCAAAATGAGTTTGGGGCACGGAAGCTAGTCTCATTTGTCTCTTGATTATAGAATAGCCTGTGATTCTCTAATACTTAGGGCTCTGACGAAGGTGTTTTCCCTTTCATGTCTCAAGGGATGAGACAAACCTCCTCTGGGCCTTGGATCAACTGCCATATAATGCTAAGCCATCTGCAGCACACTTGTCCAAGCGCATCATCTCATGAATAATGTAGGGCAATGAGTAGACTGTTGAAGGCGTCGAGGGTGCCATAACAATTCTCTACACATGATGGGAGTATAATGGCTCTCAACGCTTCTCCTGAGGGTGTCAATATGATCCCCAAGAGAGTTGTTCGAGTAAAGCCCTGGACATCCCTCAACCAGTGATAAAGTTTCCCTTCAAATGGATTGATCTAATTAGTTTTTGTAGTATTCTTTAGTTATCCACATATCACCTTAAGAAATAATACGTGAAATCAACCAAGAAAGATAACTCGTGATGAACACCAAAGATTTCATGAAAATGTTTCACGTTATGGAGAAATGATCTCAACAATTTATAACGATCTACAAAGGATGGAGATTTCTCTATTTATAGATTAGGATCTCAATATCTTTTCTCCTTTTGCTTGAAAAAACAAGTGACTTTTCATCCATAATATGCTTCACGACTAAGTCAAACTACAAGTTATTTCATTACATTACTTAAAATTCTCAATATAGGTGAGGTTCCCACCAATTAGTGGTTTGATAGGAATGAATAGGTCAATGATTTAGGTGTGAAGTGATTCCACTAAGCCCATTCAACATTAGATACAATAATTGTTCAATGCCTCAAGGAAGCTAAAGGCTCTCCAAGAAAGACCTCGGAGGAGATCATGATTTAGGGCTTGAGATTTGCCATCCAACCGCTAGCCGAATTGATGACATCATGCTTATGTAAAGTTGATGGAGGGCCACGTTGAGCCCTCTTGGTGCCAAAGTGTGTGAGAGGGCTCCATAAATCATGAACAAGGGTATGGCTCCTTACTGTCCATGCAAGTCATCATATGGGGCCCCAAAGTGAGTTTGGGGCACAGAAACTAGTCTCATGGGTCTCCTACTGATATAATAGCCTATGATGCTCCAATACTGAGGGCTCTGACAATGGTGTTTGCCCTCCCATGTGTCAAAGGATCAGAAAAACCTCCTTTGGGCCTTGGATCAACTTCCATATAATTCTAAGCTGATCGGGGCACACTTGTCCAAGTGCATCATCTTGTGAATAATATAGGGCAATGAGCAAACCGCTGAAGGTGTTGAGGGCTCCCATCATATCCAGGGATGTGTGGGAGCATCTAGTGTTGAGCAGTGGTCTACAGGTGGGCTTAGAGATGCATGGTGGTGTGCTGTAGTGTGTTGGACTACGTTGCGGAGTGGGAGTGCCTCACATTGCAGTGAGTACATGCGGGGAGTGACAGGTGCAGTGACACACGTAGGAAGCAGGAGGATACAGGATGGCATAGCTGCAACCGAGGGTATCCAGCAGTGTACAGGGGTAGGCCGCGGTGTACAATGGCATGTCCAGGAGTATTGGGATGATCGGTGGTATGCAGAGGCGTATGGTGTTGCACAACGAGGTCTTGGAGGGTTGCCTTCAGGGACACCCATGGACGGAGATACCGGGCATACCTTTGGGTGTAGTTCACCCAGGATCAATGGGGACACAGATGAGCAATACTTGATGGTATCCGCGGGGACTCACACTCCTAACCCTCTTCTACATCACTTACAATAACGATTGATCTTGCTGTTGTCCTTTGACACTCTGGGCACGAGCAATAGGGGACGAGGAGCTCACCCAAGATATTTGGATGACACTTGGTGCGATAGAGGGGAGACTTCTCAGTGGGGGCATCGAGTTGGTGCGCGAGTTGACAACCACAGGTCAAGGGATGAGGTGATTGACAGGGATGGCATATCATTCATCACTGATCCTATGCCTGGGGAGCTGGTCACATGGGAGACATGTTTCACTCTTTCCACAGGGCATGTCTGGACCATGTATGAGCAAAGGATACCGTGTACGACTGATGTTGTTGTCCAGTATGTATCCAGGTTCCCGATATTGTATAGGGGGGTAGGTAGCCAAAGCAGTAGTGATGTTTGGCAGGAGCAATATGGATTTGCATACACTGAGTCGATTGCACGTATCAAATACCCATTGATTGGTTGCATTCAGGGGGTAGCTATTCGGTACACGTGGTTTCCAGTGGTCATCAGTACTACGCAGTGGTGGGCACCAGACAGTTTAGCATGCCTCAGATTAGTTCATGATGTATGGAGCCTATATATGGGTGGCATGTAGGGATTAGAGATGAGGGCCAAAGGGATTCCATCGGTTGTCGGGGCTATGCTGCAATAGGTCTACCTATGGGATGCAGGGATTTAGTTGATTGATAGATCACTTGTGATGAGCGGAGTCGTGGCAGAGAGTGATATAGTTTTATCTTGTAGTGACACATGGGGGTTCATAGAGGGTTTCATCATATGGGGAGGTAGATATTTTCTATTGATGCATAGGTTCGGAGTTAGATTTGGATGCGTAGGCCTTGGTTCCATGGAGATGCCCAAGCAGGATGTGTCTCACCTCTTTCAGTATTCCACCATCGAGTTCTAAGGGAGCAGGATATTATATGCGCACGATGGGGAGTATGACATAGTTAGTGTAGCGCAGCGTCAACATGGTGGCACCACTCTGGGACTAGCAGGGAACTGGCGCGTCACATCTCTTCACAACTCAATAACTTTTAGGGATGCGCCAACTACTATAGGGAGATATCATACAGAGCTTCAATTGGGGTTTAGCAAGTCACTGATGGAGCAAGGGAATTCTAGTATTTGCACTAGGCAGGATAGTGAGTGGAGTAAGGGGAGCTTCATGTTGGACAAGATATCCTGGGATCCTGGTATTGAAGGATTCTTTCATATTAGGAGAGTGCTGAGGTCAGGGATGATTCAGTGGCACATCTGGGACTCTGGCACATGTTGTAGTGATAATGGGGAGCAACAGTTAGATAGGATGCTCGTTTAGGCATTGCTTGAGGACAAGCGATTTTTGGAGCGTTGGAAGAACTTGCTGGATGAGGATGCCACTTGGGAGGGTGAGCACATATTGGAGCACCCAGCTTTGAAGTTGCTTGAGGGCAAACAACATTTGGGAGGGGAGGATTGTCATGTCCCTTGTCAAAAACATTTGGAACAGAGTGTTGCTACACAATTTTGCACAATTTTGGCTAAGGAAGAGAACCCATCATTTTTGACTTAGGGACTTAGGAGGCAATTCGACTTAATTTGTTTGCTAGTGGAATGTGGGGCCACCCATATGGGAATTTCAATTGGCCCATTCAAATAGCTTGGAGGGAAAGTCAAATAGGTGGATGGAGGGGCCAACATGTGGCAAGGGAGGCCCAAGGAGTTATATGGAGGGAGTAGCTCCCATTTTGGGATTCATTCTTACACCTTGCAATCCAAATTACTTGACTTTTGCTCTGCTGTTTAGCTGAGTCAATCGACTGTTTAGCCACGAATCTCTCAAGCGGGAGATTCAACCTCTACTTTGGGGGACCATCCGTACCTGCCCTAGAGAGACGGTTCCATAAGTATTTCGGGAGTTCCAGGAGTGTGTACAATCCTACCATTTAGCCACAATAGGGAATGCATATTTTTGGCTAGCTGGAGAATACACAGGGGGAGTTTGGAGCTATTTGTGATCAAGCATTTGCCGGGAAGTTAGAGGATTGGCAGAGCAACAAAGGGTTATATTTTCTTGCGAGTTTTGGAGCCAACAAAGCCAGGATCCCAGCAGTTCGATTTACAGTTACCCGGGGCCTGCGCAGAGAGCCACCACTAGGCTCACGTGGGAGTTGGAGGAAGGAATTGTAGAGTTGGAGCTAGCCAGGAGAAGTAGGAGATCACTTGGAGGGCCATTTGAGGAGGATTGTTGGAGTTGGGAGAGCAGAGATTGATAGGATCATTCATAGCAAGAAAATTCGAAATTAGAGGAGGGCCAAGCTGTGAAAGTTCAATTTTTGAAGTTTGGAACCAAGGGAAACCCTTTCTGAGTTTTTTTGTGTTTTGGGCAAGGATCACACTCTTGATTTTATAGAATTTTCTGGGCATATCTAAGGGGTCAAACAGGGGTCCCAACTCAGCCAGCAGCTAGAGGAGCTAAGGGGAATTTGGGCCAAAATTCCGAGGTCAACATTTGGCCAATTCCTTTGTGGGTTTTTGTGGGTTTAGGCCAAGTAGCAAGGAGCTGAAATCTCATAATTTTCTGAGCACGGGAAGCATTAATTCCAGCCCTTCGAAGTTAGTAGACAAAGCAGTTTTCTGGGGCAGCGCAGTTCAGTTTGGTGCAGCCGTTGTAGCAGCCTTTAGTTTAGCATTTTATCGCTTGGGTTTTGTCAAGTTTGTCCATTGAGACAAGCCCAGGTGCACCATTCTATTTTACTATTGTATTTTTCTCCTGAAGAAGTATTAAAATGGCTCAACAGTTCTCTATTTCCGATGTTTCCATGGGTGCTTAATGTATATTTTGTTTTTTTGATTGCTGGATTGTTTACATGCTTTGTATATCACTTACATTCTTGTTTAGGATCATTACACGATATGGCTATAATGACAGGTAGACTAAGTCCTTGTCCTCAAATCGCCTCTCAATCCAGTTCCTATCTGCATACATCTTCTGCTACTTTTGGGTTGTCAACATGTTATCCTTGAGAGCCTTGAGGATGTCTTGGCTCTCTTGGATCCAATCTTTTGCCTTTGGGGGCCTACTGTCTCCAAAAATAATGTCAACAAAAGATAAAGCATCATATCCATACAAGGCACGAAAGGGTGACATACTGATGGACATGTGGTGGGTGGTGTTGTAGCAATACTCCCCTAGGTGTAGCCACCGAATCCACGCTCTTTGCTGCCTGGTCACATAGTTCCGAAGCAGTGTTTTAAAAGCTGGCCGGCTCGGAACCGACTAGGCTGAGTTGGTCCGAACCGGTAAAAAAATTTGCGACTCGGCTGTCGAACCGGTTCGGTCGGTCGAGTCCGTATCAACTCGGCCGGGTCACCTCATGCGGCCAGTAAACCCCAAAAACACAATTTTTTATATTTATTTTTTATTTTTTATATTTTATTTTTAATGTTTTTCTGAGTGTGGGGGGGCTCCAAATGGTTTTATTAATTGGTTTTTTGGTCTTTGAAGTAAAAGTGACATTCTCCTTAATCTTCATTTTCATCCTTTTACTTAAATTTGAAACATTACCATGAAATGACTCAGGATGTTTGAGAGTGGTTCCAACCTCATTGGATTTCATATGGAGAAAGTAGAATTTTAGATTTCATTCAAAATCCAGCAGACTTATCAGTTTTTCAGGATTTCAGGATTGGGGGATTGCAATGTTTCCATTGAATTTTGTCATGTATTAGGGTATGGAACTCGCATTTAATCAAGAGCACCAATCCCTCTATGTACCTTGATGTTAGTGACATTGGTTGTCGAACTCCTCTTGGATTCGCTCCTAAACCGGGAGTTTCTGAAAATTGCAATGTTTCCATTGAATTTTGTCATGTATTAGGGTATGGAACTCGCATTTAATCAGAGCACCAATCCCACTATGTACCTTGATGTTAGTGACATTGGTTGTCGAACTCCTCCAGGATTCGCTCCTAAACCGGGAGTTTCTGAAAATGTCGCTGCCGCTCCCGTTTTCGCTCTCGCTCCCCGCTTTTGCTCCCGCTCCCAAGTAACACTGAGCCAGATGATGTTGGAAACTCTAGCAGTAGCCAATAGTACTGGTCACAAACTTTTGTTGTAGAGGCCATTTATAGCCTCCTTGGTTATGTGTTTTTGTTTTGATCTCTATATCATCATCGTGTATGTATTGGACAGTGCACTGGGTGCCATTTTGATATAATGGATATATTCATGAGCCTACTTTCATCATATGTTGTCTTCTATCTATATTCTAATGCTATGTGTTTGGAAACATGAATGAAAATCTTTAAAATTATGTTTTTTTATAAAAAATAAATATTTAGTGTATTTTTACAACAATTGAGTCACTGAAATCGAGCCGGCCGAGTCGATATCGAGTCAGAGTTGGAGTCGGAGTCGACCCTCGGTCGAGTTGGAGTCGGAGTCAGAGTTTTAAAACATTGTTTCGAAGATAGCCCTCCAACCATTTGTTCACCCTCTCAGTCTGAATATCGGTCTGCGGATGATAGCTCGTGCTAGGTGTGAGCTTAGTACCCACTAGTCTGAAGAGCTCTTGCCAAAACGCTCCCATGAATCGGCTATCCTTGTCGCTAACTATGGTCTTAGGGAGTCCATGCAAATGAAAGACCTCCTTGAAGAATAACTCGGCCACCTGTGACGTTGTATACCGGGTTGGGATGGCAAAGAAGTGTGCATATTTGGTCAACCGGTCTACTACCACATAGATACAATCCTTCCCCTACACTACTGGGAGCCCCATGATGAAATCCATGGAAATACTTTCCCATTTCCCCTCTGTAATGGGAATTGGCTGTAACAATGGGTGAGTTAAATCCCCCTTGTTCTGATGGTAAGCTCACACTCTTGCACATATCTCAACACATCTCCCTTGAGGCCTTTCCAAGTGAACCACTCTCTAACTGTCATATATGTCTTCCGGAACCCCTGGTGTCCCGAAAGTGGGGAGTCATGGGCTGCGTGGAGAACCCTCTCCTTCAATTGTGAGCCCGACACCAAGAAGATACACCTATGTTGCACGAAACTTCTAGCAACCCAACATTTCGGGACGTACTCGTACCCAAAACTCCGAAACTCGACCGAAACTTGACCGAAACTCGACTATTATGTAATTGTCTATGAGAGTTAATATAGACTTGGTTTTCCGTCTAAATTGTCATCTATGGGTCTTATTCCCTTTTTTCTTGCAAGATAATGTGTTATTCACATATTTATAAATTTATATATATATATATATATATATATATATATAAACATATATGGCATTTCAACCAACATTTCCATTTTGGTCGGTGACGTTTCTAAACGTACCTGTTTTGGAAACTCCGAAACGCTTCGGCGTTTCGTGCAACTTAGAGATACACCTCTTGTAGTAAATGACCTCAGCCATCACCCTGTAGCGCTCATCAGCGTGAATGCCCTCCAGAATCTCGCATGCCTTCCTGTCCTTAGAGTACTCCACCAGTAACTGCACCTTCCAGTCATGGAAAATGCTCATGAGTGAAAGTGTCACGGGCCTCCTAGATAATGCATCCGCCACTATGTTGTGCTTGCCCTTCACATACTCAATGTCGAAATCGTAGGCTTGCACCTTGTTGACCCACCTCTGTTGCCTGTCATTGAGGCCCTGCTGCCCCATGAAATGGCAAAGACTGTTGTGGTCTGTCTTCACCCGAAATCTGTTCCCCACTAGGTATTGCTGGAACTTGGCCAACACATGCATGATGGCCAACATCTCCTTGTCGTAAATAGAGTACGACCTCTCATGTGGGAGGAGTTTTCGGCTCTCAAAGGAAATGGGGTGCCCATCCTTGACAAAACTGCGCCAACCCCCTCGCCTAATGCATCGCACTCTAGTGTGAATGGTTGCGTGAAATCTGGAAGTGCCAAGGCTTGACAGCTGCTCATCACCTCCTTGAGGTGATCAAATGTTGATTGTGCTCTGTCTATCCATGTGAAAGCCCCCTTCTTTGTCAAATTTGTGAGGGGAGCTGCTAGCTGTGAGAAGCCCTTCACAAACTTCCTGTAATAAGTGCATATGCCTATGAGACCAAACTCACACTTGGACAACTTGGCATAGAACTGCTGCTCCTCTAGAATACGCAGCACCACCTCCAAGTGCTGCAAATGCTCCTCCCATGTGCGGCTGTAAATCAGGATATCATCGAAAAATACCAATACAAACTTCCGCAACTGCCCACGAAATACATGGTTCATGCAAGATTGGAAAGTGGCAGGTGTGTTGGTCAGCCCGAAGGGCATGACCAAGAACTCAAAGTGCCCATAGTGGCACCTGAAAGTCGTCTTGGGGATGTCCTAATCCCTCACCTTGATTTGGTGGTACCCAGAGTGCAAATCGATCTTAGAGAAGTACTTGGCTCCTCTAAGCTTGTCCATCAACTCATCAATGTGCGAAATGGGGTATCTGTTCTTCAGTGTCTTCTTGTTGAGTGCCCTGTAATCGATGCACATACGCAGGGTCCCGTCCTTCTTCTTCACCAGTACTACCGATGAAGCGAAGGGGCTAGAACTTGGCCTAATATGCCCCAATGCTAGCAACTCCTTGATAGCCTGCTCTATCTCATCCTTGTAGGCCTTAGGATGCCTATAAGGAGTGGTGATGACCGCCTGGACCCTAGGTTCTAACTCAATGGTGTGCTCAAAACCCCTGTCAAGTGGTTGCCCTAGTGGTATGTCCCCAAACACTACCAGGTACCTGTCCAAAATAGTTTGAATGTCTGGGTGGGGTGGCTTGGGCTGTCCTCCAATCTCTGAAATCCTCAGCTCCACTTCCCACGTTATGTCCCCATGCCTCAAGTTATCCTCCATCCTGAGTGCATGCGCCGCAGAACCACCAACTTTCCATCCGGCCCTGTGAACTCCATCTCTAGTTTCCTCCAGTCAATGGTGACCCAGCCAAGGGAGTAAAGCCACTGGACACCCATCACCACGTTGGTGTTTGGTACATCCACAAAAAAAAATGATTTGTCACCGAATAGTTCCCCATGGTCACTGTCAATGTGGGAACATACTGGTTGCACTGCATAGTCCTGTCCCCGGACACTAGGACTGAGAATCCCTCGAACTCCTTTGTAGTGATGCCCCTCCTCTGGACCATCTGGGCATCAATGAAATTGTGGGTGGCCCCACTGTCTACTAAGACTGAGACACGTTGTCCCTGCACTGTGCCTCATATCCTCATAGTCAAAAACTTGGGAACCCCATGCAAAGAAGCAAGGACTCCCCCAGTAGGTGCGAAAGATGCTCCCCCGAGTGGTGGTGGTGGTGGTGGTCCCCTATCTGTCTGGCCCTCGCTATCTCCTCTATCAAACTCCAACTCCCCATCATCCTCCTGATCACTATCTGAGAAGACCTCTATATAGTGAGCCTTATTGGCTGCGAGCCGGTGGCCTAGTGCCTATGGCTCCCGACATGTAAAGCATAATTTCCTCCTCCAAAGGTCTCTCCTGGTCTCCCCATCCAACTGCCCACGCCCCTGGGCTGCTCTCTATGGTGGGGGTCTGGTGTCACCTCCCTTCTGTGGGTAGGGATTGTGTGAGGGAAAAGGTGCCCTTGTCTTGGGGATGGCCCCCTGCAAGTCCCTAGCAGAAGTCATCGCCCCCTGTAACGTCGAGGGTCTGCGTGACTTCATCAATCCATGTAGTGGCTCCAACAACCCCTCTATGAAAGTGTACACCCTCCTAGCCTCAGATAGTTCTGGCACCATAACTAAAACCCTCAAAAACTTTGATATGTAGTGCTCCGGCTAGCCGATCTGTCGAAGTTGGGTCAATTCTCTGAAGTGAGCCTCCAGATCCCTCCTATCAAAACGCTCCACCACTCTCTGTGTGAAGTCCTCATATGAAGTCACACTGACATGCCCCAATGTGGATAGGCCATGAAACCACCACTCATGTGCCTCCCCTTCCAAGTGCAGGGTAGCCATTTTGATGGCCTCCATCTATGTCATCCGATTAAGCTGGAAATAAGTATCCAGCTTCTCCACCCAAGCTCGAGCTGTGCACTTGGAAGAACCGTCATATGTGGGGAAATACATCCTCCCAACAGTGCGTTGTAGCTCTGAGTTCTGTGAATTTTGCCCCCCATTGTACTTGCCCTTCTCATTTTGTTTGAGTTGACAATAATCTTTGAATGACAGGGCCACTTTGAAATCCTCCCCCATGGCTTGCCATTCCTTGAAGAAATCCCCCATGGGCATTTGATCATCCGGCCCCCCATGCTCACTGGGTGCTGATGGTAAGAAAGCAGGCAACGTGGTTTTGGATGGCCCACTATAGGCTAGTGGGTGAGTGGCCGGTGAGGGATGGTCGTACTGTTGTGAGGCTCCTGATGTCTCCCCAAAAAGGAACTCACAGTGGAGGCCCTTGTCCCTGTTTTGTTGCTTGATCTCCTCCAGCATCTCTTTTTGTCCCCTAGCCAAGTCATTCAAAGCCTTCAAGAGGCTATCGAATGCTGCTTCTTCCTTACTCCTTGGTTCCCCCATCTCTGCTACAACGACTTTCTTCCCACGTGCCTCCAAATCAGGAGTAATCTCCAACTCCCTTTCCCTACTCCTGTACCTTTGCCTCCGGTAAGTGATGTTTTGCCTATCCTCCTTGTTCATAGGAAAGTCTGCTACGTCCGAGCCAAGATCTAGGCTCTAATACCACTATAATATTCCAAAATAGGAATTACAGTGAAATGCAAAGAAAACAATGAAAACAACACCATAAAATTGAAACATTCAATGCACACCCATAGAATGTCCAGAAATAACCATCAGTTGAGCCATTTTATTATGATCTGTGAGCAAATTACAATAATGTGGAAGAGGTGCAACTGGCCTTGCCTCAATGGCAAGCATGATCAAGCCTAGGTGATAATATGTCAAGCCCAGGTGGCAGAAGTAGCCACTGCAATGATGCCCTGTGCCGCCCTTGTGAAACTATGTTGTCTGCTGCAAAGATGTTGTTGGAAACCCCACCTTCGGTGCTTAGAAAATTCTACCAAATTAGCCCCACACTCCTCAAGCAAAACCCATCAAAACCCAAAAAGGGTAATGCCTGGTTTTGACCCCAGAAATTCGGCCTCCCAAGAGCCACGTCCTCCTCCAACTGCTGAAATGTACGGCCTGCCTATAACTCTAGAATAAGCCCTCCAAAACACACCAAAATGGCTGAGATAATCTTCCCTGAACTTCCCCTTATCTCTCCCGGAAAATACTCGCTCCATAAACTGACCCACGAATTCCCACGTGTGCCCAGTGAGAAGCTCCTACGCTGGCCCTCCAGCTCCCAAAATCCTCCCAAAGGCTAGTGTTCCCATGTACTTCCTTCACCAAAATTCCTCCAGCAATTTCTCCCCAGAAGGCCCCTGAATTAGCTCTATCTTGTGAATAATGTAGGGCAATGAGCAAACCGCTGAAGGTGTTGAAGGTACCCATGGCATGGAATGATGCTCTACACATGATGGGAGTCCTATGGCTCTCAACACTTCATCCAGGGGTGTCAATATGATCCTCTGGTGTTATTGGGCCCCACTTAAGTTTCCCAACCCATGATGAAACTACCTGCCAATTACATATAATATCCAATCTAAGTTGCACGAAACGGGGAAACGGGGAATCGAAACGAAACGCGGAAGCGAAACGAAACGTGACCTCCCCAAATTTTGGAAACGGGGAAACACGAATATATATAATATATATATATATATATATATATATTAAAAACATTTAAAAATTATTAATATACATATGTGCAATCATAAAGCATTAATGATACATTTACTTAAACATTTTAACATTAAGATTAAATTTGCATCACAATGATCACATTTACTCATGAGTCATCACATAATAAAAAAAAAAAATTTAAAAAACAAGTGATTTTTTGGAGGAAACGGGGCCCGTACGGCCTGGAAAAGCGTTTCCGGCCGTACGGGCATGTTTCCATTTCGGGAAACGTGCCTGTACGGCCGGAAACGCGTTTCCAGGCCGTACAGTACGCGGAAACGCGTTTCCGTTTCGTTTCCGTACGGAAACGGACCCTCCCTCTGCGTTTCCTGCAACTTAGTATCCAATGCGCATCCTCACAAATAGGTACAATAATTCATTGGTACATCTAAGTGAACCAAACTTGTTTATCAAGGGAACATTGAGACTTCATAGTGGGCTTCCTTTCCAAATTTAGCGTTACCTCCCTAGGTAGGAGTGGGTAATAAACAACCCTATTAGGTGTTCCTAGCCCCTAAGGGAAAGATAGGTCCATGGTACATCTTTTAATTGATAGGTGTCATGTGAATGATGATGAATGGAGGGGGACACAGGGGTCTCAAGGCCAAATTCCATGGGTTCAAGGATGGAAATGATGATTATTTGGGTGTAAATATGTAGGAGGGAGCACTCGTGGATACATGAGTTACCCCATCGTTTGTTTTTCCACCCTTATTTATTTTCCTTTGTGCTTTCTTGATTTTTCTTTGTATTACTAGTCGGGGCTCTACGAAATGAGAGCATGTTGTGTATGATATAAGCAGTTATTACCCCCTAAATGTGAGGCAGCTCATTGTCAACCAAGGTTTTGAACATGCATGGGTTCCTCAATGATTTGGGGGCACTCATAGGGCCCTAGGAACCAGGGTGATGGCCCATGTGCTATATGAAACGTCACAACCATCTTTTGCATTTTATAATATTCCTCTTCGTGTGTTTCTTGCTTGTGGCCATGATGTGCTTTTGACATTCTTTTAACTGCATCAACGTCAGGGGAAATGTTTCTAGGCCCAACCCAAACAAGTGGACAAGGGGTGTGCAGGTGGCTTGTGGACCCAGAAAAGAAATAGGGGTTGTAATGTGTAAAGGGGAATGAAAAATGTGGATGGGGAAAACAAGATTGCGCTACCAAAATCAGGGTTTCCCGGGTTGTGCCCTTCCTAAAGCCATAGGCCAATAGGGGAGATCCCACAAGACTAAGATTGAGGATTACCCCTCCTTATTTGAGGTGAGGGAACACAAGTACAGGCAAAGCCCTTCCTTTTTTCGAAGTCACTTAATAATCCATACCCAGAATGCCCAAGGAAAGACTAGCATAAGCACCTGATTGCACTGTGAAAAGCATACCTTTTGGGTTGGATAGTCCACATTCAAACATATTTTCTCGAAATATGGGCGAGAGCACATATGACTGATGCAGGGAGCAAAGATCAAATGGCACGATGTATCAGCGACATTGGTGGCTATCAGGGGCTACCGACTGTTGGCTGAAGACAAATCTAGGAGAAATTTTCCTCCTATGGAGTCACCCACTTTTGGTGGGTAACATGCTTTTTTGGCACTGTGATTAGCACACTCGCATCTTTTGCGTGTTTCAACAAGCTCCTCCTACATCACCAACTACCATCAAGTACAAGTATGGATCTTGTAATTCTTTTTCTTTCTTTTCTATTCTAAATTTTTTTTTGATATTTCACATTCTAGTTATGGTTTAGTATTACCACCCAAAACCCTCCCTTTAAATGAAAATTCCTTATAGATACAAGAGATACCCTAGAGCTAATGGAAGGTATAAGATAAACCCTAGGGATAATGGAAGAGTGATACCTAGTGTAACCTTAGTATCTTCTTCACACATTTTAGGGAAATTATTCTCTGACAGAGGGAGATACATAAAAGAAACTAGGTCTAATGAATGATAATAATTTCAAAGTGTTTTAGACTTAGGATTAATATGATTTGTGATATTTCATGATCTATATTGCAGATTTATGCAAATAGAAAATAAAAGGATGGGATTTTATTTTTTATTTTTGAGAGAGGTTGAAAAGAACTGATAATGTTTAAACTAGATTTAAACCTATGGGTTCTAAAAGCCAGATTTGGAGGGCTATTTGTTTAAGAATGATTGGGACCAAAAAAGTTCCAAATTGCATATTGTATTCAAACCTACCTTGTCATCAATTGATGAAAAAAAATTCTTTGGAAGGGCCTGTTACTGCAAATTTTTGCAGGCCTAGTGCAAGTCCTCACTAGGAAGATCCAGACCTTGTGGAAACAAGATATTGGCCACTACTGTAACCTCAACAACGTTTCTCCAGCTATATAGTGGTATATTGAACCATAAGAAATAATTCCCTGTGTGTGGATCACCTAGAGTATATTCAACAAGGAAGGTTGAAACGATGTGGCATGCTTTCGTAGAAATGAGTCTAGAATCAAAATGTAATCGATCAAATCTTACATAAACATAAAAGGGAAGAAACTTACTGGTTTACTTTTTATTTATGATGGCTATATTTTTCTATATATTATTTTATGTGTATATTTTTCTATTCTTAGGGATTTTTGGATAATAAAATCTAGGACAATTCCATAATTTAGTAAAAAGAGATGGTTGTTTGGTGGAATAAGGAGTGTGCCTTATTTCCACTAGGGACATGGGGTCAAATCGATGCCCTTCTTGAGTTCGTTGGTTTCAATGCTTGTGGATTATGGCTGGAGGTGGAACCCTAGAAGTTATATGAGCTCGCACTTAATCACGAACAAGTTTTTAAGCCAATCCCTACTAGAAAGGATTATAATTAAGGAAAATCCTTCAACAAATAGCTCAACTGTGATGCAAAATAAATTGAATCCCTTGGTGAGGAGCACTAGGACACAGTCCAGCAAGAAGAAGCAAACTCTACCTTACACCAACAAGAGAGGTGTGCGAGTAAAACCCTAGACATCCCTCAACAAGTGACAAAGATGGATTCATCTAGTTAGTATTTGTAGTCTTCTTTAGTTCTCAACAAATCGCCTTAAGAAATATGTGAATTCAACCAAGAAAGATAATTCATGATGAACACCAAAGGTATCATGAAAATGTTTCACATTATTGGAAAACGATATCCACAATTTGTTGAAGGAAGTGTAACCAGGTTTGGTCTTCATAAATGTACTTTTGATATTTGTATTTATTCAAGAAAAGAAAGATTATTTTATAATATATGTCAATGAGTTTCTTGCTCATTGAAATAGGTCTAGCACAAGTTGAAGTGCTATAGGTGAGTCAAATAGTCAAACTAAAAGTTTGAAGACGTTAAGGGCATGTTACACCTTGTATGTTTATGTATTAGAGTCAAGAGAATACCTCCAAGCAAAGTCAACAAGTCTCCTTCATGCAACGACACCCACAAAGAAGCAATCGGAATTAGATATGTCAATTCGGTCTACTGTCCTCTAGTTGGCCTCAAGTCGGCCTAAAGGAGGGACAATCCTCTATATATAAAGGTTGTCCACTCCTGTATGTAAAACGCAATATACCTCTGAAATTAGCGAAGAAGAAGAATCGAGAAAGGGTGAAGAAAGTAGAAATACAAGGAGCCTCTAGTGCAGTGAAGAAAGAGAGACGCAAACCGAAGTTTATAGGGCTGTTCTAAGTAGGATACGTAGTCACACATACGAGAAAAGAAGGGCAGTATGCAGATATAACAGCAACAAGATCACAGTGACATATTCCTCCTTGTTTGTGCTAGTAACTTAGGCCTATAAGGCTTCCTACCCAAGCGAAGAAGAGACTCTCACAAGCAAAGAAGAAAGGAGTCAAAACCTAAGGGAAAGCTCCCACACGCGCGAAAAACTTGCGCTGCAGTGTTGTCACATCAAGTCTGCAACCTCACATCAAGAAGGAGCTTGGTTGTTTAAGAGAAGGAAGGCATCATCTTATGTGAAAGAGTTCACTAAAGATCAAGGAGAAACATCTCTTCTAGAAGTAAGCATAAGAAGGTCTATCACTAGTTGCCGAAGGAAGTAGGAGGACGAAGTGGTGGGAATGAAGTTTCGGAAGAAGGACAAAGTGTCGGGAAACAAAGTACAGGAAGAAGGAAGTATTTGACTTGTGCTTGGAGGATATTCTTGTCAAGGATCTAGGGTTTGGCATTGATCAAGAAGAAGCTTCAATAAGAGAAACTTACTAAAGGGTTTTCCTTTCAAGAGAAGAGAGGTTTTGGCTCTGGCAGAGAGCCAACATTTTGTGTTCTTGTTTTATGTTTTGATAGCAGTTTGATGAAGCACACACACATGCATTAATAAGAAAAGAAGAAGATTAAAGCTAAGAAGAAAAGTAAAAAGAAATCACAAATTGTTATCTAGTCCCGACTAATCACTCTACACCTAATTTCCTATATTCTTCAACATGGTATCAGAGCTAATGTGACACATCAAGGAAAAGGGCAACTCAAGAACACTCATCAAGGAAAAGGCATCTACAAGGTTGAAGCACCAAGCCAAATCTACCAAAGGAAAAGAAGGCCTACCATCTATCATTCATCAAGGAAGACTACAAAGCAAGAAGAAGAGCCTTACATAAAGGCACCTACAAAGAAGAGCAAATCAAGAAGGGACCTACACCACAAGCCAAGCCATCAATTAAGTCAAATTGAAGCAAGTCCACTTGGAGAAGGAAACTTGAAGGACATCAAGATCCTAGAGAGGCAAGCCATCAAGTCTTCAAGGAGAAAGCAAATCCACTACATCTCAAAATATATCAAGTAAGTATATGTCCCCTTCTGAATATACATCAATGTCTTTTTGCAAGGAAAGCAACAAATTGGTAGGTACCAATAACTTTCTTGCATGGAAGAAGAGCATTGGTTTACTTCTCAAGGAGAAGGAACTCCTAGAACATGTCAAAGGGAATATTACTATCCCTGCTAAGGAACAAAATCAAGCTTGAGCAAAGTATAATAAGGATGAGACAAGAGCTCAAAGGATTCTAATAGAATCAATCAAAGACTCTCATTCCTTATGTCTCTAAATTTGAAACATCAAAAGAAATTTATGATAAGCTAGTAGAGCTATTCTCGATATCCACAGTCGGAGAAGTGATATCTCTAACAAATGAATTGTACAAGATGAAGATATCAAAGGGAGGAATAGCTCCCTACTTCATGAAGATATCTGAGATGAGGGAACAACTTCAAGAGCTTAGGAAAGTCATGTTTTGATAGAGAAATGACAACTGTAGTACTCAATGCTCTACCTGAGAATTAGGGTAACTTCACATTAAGCATATATGCCAAGAGCGAAGCAACCACACTCAGTGAAACGTGTTCTCTATGCAAGACAAAGGTAACCAGACTTGAAGCAAAGTAAGATGTGGGATCAAAGGAGCAAGAATTTGCTACCATGGCCAAAAGAAAGGGAAAATTTGGCAAATTTGGTCCACGAAGAACAAACAACAAAGACATGTCCAAAATCCAATGCTATGGATGCCAAGAATATGGACACTACAAAAGGAATTGTCCTAAGCTTAAGAAGGACAACAACAACAAAAGAAAGAGGGAAGAAGCTCACATGACTCAAGAGGTGAAAGAAGAAGAAAAGAAGCAAAAGAAGGAAGATCCTCCGGATCTCTACTATGACTAAGTCAAACTCTTTACTTCAAGTCTTCTTTCAAAGTTTTGAGTAGATAGGAGCATATAGGAATAAAATAAAAATTGTATGGCTAGAAACATCTTCTAGAATCTAGAAGCATGAAGTATATAGAGTTCTAGATACTCATGAAGAAGTAGCATTTATAATGAGCACAAATTGCATGGTTATAAATATCTTCTAGAATATAGGAGCATGGTAGATATAACTTAAGATATTCATGATGAAGGAGCATACTTAGTATAGGACCTCATCCACGATGAAATAAAAATTGATCATGATTAAGAATCTTAGAAGACCTCCATCATCAAAAGAAAAGAAACATTTGCAAGGCAAAGGTCTTTAAGATCCTATGATGGAATCTTCAAAAGAAGTTTCATGAACCAAAGCAGATGTCTCATTGGGAATCCCATTCATGGGATTCAAGAAAAGGATGATATGCAGGCAAGCTAAGATGAAGCAAGAACCAAGGAAAACCAAATGAAGCTAAGATGATCAAAGGAGAATCAAGATGAGGTATGTATGCATCAAAGTTTAGTCATGTTACCATTTGTATATTATTGAGTCATAGGAATAGTTATATAACATGATCAAGTAGGAAAGAATCTCTTTCACCAATGACATGCTCGAAGGCATGTACTACAACGCAATAAAGGTCAGCAAAAGGATATGCTCACATAAGGAGTATAAGATTGCTGACTAAGAAGCAAGAAGAAATGTTGACTAGTCCAGGTTGCAAGCAATGAAGAACTGGTCTCACAAGGAGCATAAGGTGGTTGACTAATCTATCCAAGAAGAAGAAAATGAAGAAAGAGATCAAGTATGTGAAGAACACCATGATTACAAAGAATCATTCTCTGACAAAGAACCATTGAGGATATCTCCCGAAAGAAGGCAGGACAACTCTGACAAAGGAAGGAAGGACCCTTGACACCTATGAAGGCCTTGGAGATATGAAAGATGCACATAACTGATTCTACTCTATGAAGATGTCATGATGAAGCAGCCATCCAGCAAAAGCACCATTTAATGTTGAAGCAATATCAGGATGAAGTCATGATGGGCTACTAGGTCGAAGGATGTAAACAAGCAAATACAATGAAGCATCCATGAGAAGAGTATTTCGAAGCATGGACATATGACAAAGGAGTAGCCAGATGACAAGAAAACTTGATGTATGACAAGAAATCCACTTTCCATGAAGGAAGCAATGACATGACAAATCGGGAAGGAAAGTGATCGATGGATGGTGCCCTACCTAGAAGAAGTTCAAACAAAGACTTCATGACATCAAATAAAGGAAGGAGATCAAGCAGCTGAAGGACCCACGAAGAAGAAGTTGCTGATGAATGAAAGAGTCCCTAGTTAAGAGGGAGCTCTGACTGGTCCCTGATCAAGAGGGAGTTTTGTATCACCCCTGATTACAAAGGAGTGACAATTGTGTTTTTCCATCTCATGTATCATGCACTAGACCTGGACTAACGACTGTAAGTCTAGATGAAGGCCATGAATGGAAATGTAGACACAAGATAGAAACAACATTCTTATCTTCACTTGGGAAGAAAGAATGGGAGGATTGGGTAATGATCTGGAATCCGATACTCTTTGAGGATGTGTAGGGAATCCAAGACAAGAGTAGATAAGAGGACCAATATTCTTTGAGGGATGGGTACCCAAGACAAGAATAGTCCTAGAAGGTCATACTTAGTGACCACCCGGGTGGGTATGTACCGTGAGAGACAATGACTAAGGTGTCTATAAATCATTGGTCTCACCAACATTGTAGCTCATGATCTCATGAAGAGATGGAGTTGTTAGTCAAGGCCTTGCACTATGACAATGTTGATTGATATGATGTCATAATAGATGGATTGAAAATCTGGTTTCTCTTATGTGAAATCTTGAGAGATTGAAACATAGCCAAACACCTTGCAATGTTGTATGAATACCCCCCTAGTTAAGAGGGAGTGAAGGAAGTGTAACTAGGTTCGGTCTTTATAAATGTACTTTTGATATTTGTATTCATTCAAGAAAAGAAATATTATTTTAGAATATATGTCAATGAGTTTCTTGCTCATTGAAATAGGTCTAGCACAAGTTAAAGTGCTATAGGTGAGTCAAATAGTCAAAAGAAAAGGTTGAAGACCTTAAGGGCATGTTACACCTTGTATGTTTATGTATTAGAGTCAAGAGAATACCTCCAAGAAAAGTCAACAAGTCTCCTCCATGCAACGACACCTACAAAGAAGCAATCCGAATTAGATATGTCAAGTCAGCCTACTGTCCTCTAGTCGGCCTCAAGTCAGCCTAAAGGAGGGACAATCCTCTATATATAGAGGTTGTCCACTCCTCTAAGTAAAACACAATCTACCTCTGAAATTAGCGAAGAAGAAGAACCAAGAAAGGGTGAAGAAAGTCGAAATACAAGGAGCCTCTAGTGCAGCGAAGAAGGAGAGACACAAACCGAAGTTTATAGGGTTGTTCTAAGGAGGATACGCAGTCACACATGTGAGAAAAGAAGGGCAGTCTGCGGATATAACAACAGCAAGATCACAGTGATATATTCCTCCTTGTTTGGGCTAGTAACTTAGGCCTATAAGGCCTCCTACCCAAGCGAAGAAGAGACTCTCACAAGCGAAGGAGAAAGGAGTCAAAACCTAAGGGAAACCTCCCACATGTGCGAAAAACTAGGGCTGCAGTGCTGTCACATCAAGTCTACAACCTCACATCAAGAAGGAGCTCAGTTGGTTAAGAGAAGGAAGGCATCATCTTATGTGAAAGAGTTCACTAAAGATAAAGGAGAAATATCTCTTCTAGAACTAAGTATAAGAAGGTCTATCACCAGTTTCCGAAGGAAATAGGAGGACGAAGTGCCGGAAGTAGGACAAAGTGCCGAGAAACAAAGTACAGGAAAAATGAAGTATTTGACTTGTGCTTGAAGGATATTCTTGTTAAGGGTCTAGGGTTTGGCATTGATCAAGAAGAAGCTTCAATAAGAGAAACTTACGAAAGGATTTTCCTCTCAAGAGAAGAGAGGTATTGGCCCTGGAAGAGAGCCAACATCTTGTGTTCTTGTTTTATGTTTTGATAGCAATTTGATGAAGCACACACACATGCATTAATAAGCAAAGATGAAGATTAAAATTAACAAGAAAAGTATAAAGACATCACAAATTGTTATCTAGTCCCGAAGAATCACTCTACACCTAATTGCCCTAGATTCCTTAACACAATTCACAACGATCTTCAAAGGAGGGAGATTTCTCTATTTATAGGTTAGGATCTCAACATCTTTCCTCCTTTTTCTTGAAAAAACAAACGACTTTTCATGCACTATATGCTTCACGATTAAGTCAAACTACAAGTTTTTTCATTACATTACTTAAATATGAAAATACGTGAGACATCCCACCAATTAGAGGTTTGATTTGACCAAAGGAGGTCCGAATTGATCAAAGGGTACAACATTGCATCAAGAAATAGCTTGAAATTCCTTGAAATATTAACTTAAGTGCTTAGGAAGTAAAAAATTCCACTTTGTTTACACAATGTTAATTGACGTTGGCCTTTCCAATGGCTAGTATAATGTGGATGACCTCTAGTTTCTTGGTGCAAAGATGATTCAAACCATGATTTTAGGCTCCTTGCTTGATTTTGACTAGAAATGTCCATTGGATTTCTTGTAGATCTAAATCACTTTCGGTTTTGCCTCAACATTCCCCCAAATTGACCTTTACATGATCCAATGGGTAGAAGGGGTGGACCAAGTTGAGTGATGGTCTGTTTTTGGGAGGGACCATTTTGAGAGAAAACCTAGGCCTTATACGTTGAGGGTTTATCAAAAAATTAATAGTACCCCTATTCATACTTTTACTAATGAATTCTTTCTCCTATGTCCTCTCTCTCTGTCTTTCGTTTTTGCCCCATTCCTAGGCTTCATCACTACTAATGGTTCTCTCTAAGTTGTCTTCTCAGGTAGGGCCTGACCTGAGATTGCTTCTCCTTAGATGGGACCAATCGTGGTGCCTTTCCTTTGTCGATTAGGGACTTTGGTCTTGGTTACCGCATCCTATAGACCAATGTTGTTAAAAGCGCGATCGGGATTAAATCGGCGCCGGGAAAAAAGCGGAAAAAATCGGCAAAAGCGGAAAAAAGCGGGAAAAAAACGTTTGGCACAAAAATATTCATTTTTTTTCAATTTTTTTAATATCCAAACCATCTACAACATAAAATAAATACATTGACACATAAATATGATAAAAAAACTAACATATAAGATGTTTAATATCATTTCTAGCGCTAAAATCACACAACATTGAATCATGTCCTGAATAGTAAGTCCTGACTCCTGAGTCCCAACTCAGCCTCAAAATATCAACAAAAAATATGACAATGTATCTCATCATGTCATAATGTCATATACAATAAAATGAAAGTCTAATCCTATTGATTTCCTCTGCCCCTCTTGCGAGAAAATGCCACAGCTTTCCCTTTCCCTCTAGATGTAGATGCTGTTGCCCGTGCAGGTGGAAATGGCAGTGGAGTCTGATGTGCTCTAGACGTTGAAGAACTAGAAGTAGGAGCTATAGGAGGTAGACCACGTCCTCTACTGGTGGCAGGGGTAGCCCGGGCAGGTGGTGTCACCTGGAAACATTACAATCTCCCAATCCTGAAATCCTGAAAAATTGATAAGTCTGCTGGATTTTAAATGAAATCTAAAATTCTACTTTCTCCATATGAAATCCAATGAGGCTGGAACCACTCTCAAACATCCTGAGTCATTTCATGGTAATGTTAAAAATTTAAGTAAAAGGATGAAAATGAAGATTAAGGAGAATGTCACTTTTACTTTAAGAATTTAACATTACCATGAATAGCATATCCATACTAGGGCCTAGACTTGATCATTAAGCTACCCCACTCAAAAATTATTTGTTTCTTTCAAAAAACATTGCATGAAAAAACCCAAAAAAAGTTATAAAACTATGCTGTCCTGAGCCCCCACGATTTTTTCGTTAAAAATCGCGCTTTTTTTCGAAAAAATCGCGATTTTTTAAAAAAAGCGCGATTTTTTCAGTAAAAATCGGCAAAAAAAAGTAGGCGATTTTTTCGTATAAAAATCGCGATTTGATCGGCAAGATGAAAAAATCGTGATTTTTTCAAAAAATCGCGATTTTAACAACACTGCTATAGACTGCAGCTACGAGATCACATCTCCAACCATTGCTCCAATGCTTGCTTCCACTCATCCATTATATTCCCCAATTCAACACTAGGATTGTCAACTTTTTCTTCTTTCCTTTACTATTTGTGCTCCAGAGTTGTCAATTCTCACCTCTTTCATTTTCTATCTCAAATAGTGTTGAGTGATGGTCTATTTTTGGGAGGGACCATTTTGAGAGAAAACCTAAGCCTTTGTTGTCCTCTTATCACCTTCACTTGATTCTCATCCTTATCGAAATTTGCTATTGTTATCGCCTCCTTGTATGTGTCAAGCCATTTACTTTTATGTTTTAGGTTTTGTTACCACTATCTAGCAAGCCTTAAGGAGGGAAAGCCTAGTAGGTCAAACTATTAGCCCAAGGTCCCTAACATTATAAAAATGTGCGAAATTCATGCCTTGGTCACAAGTCGACCAAGTATCTTTTTCAAATTATTAAATAATAATCCACCTGTTAGCCGAATTGATGATGTGATGCTGATGTCAGGATGTTGGAGGGCCATGTTGACTCCTATTGCTGTCAAGGTGTGTGAGAGGGCTCCATAAGTGATGAACAAGGGGATGGCCCCTTAGTCTCCATGCAAGTCATCATGTGGTGCCCCAAAGTGAGTTTGGGGCACAGAAGCTGGTCTCATTTGTCTCCTGATTATAGAATAGTCTGTGATGCTCTAATACTGAGAGATTTGTCGAAGGTGCTTGCCCTCCCATGTCTCAAGGGATGAGACAAGCCTCCTCAGGGCCTTGGATCATCAGCCATATAATGCTAAGCCAGCCACGACGCACTGGCCCAAGCGCATCATCTCGTGAATAATGTAGGGCAATGAGCAAAATGTTGAAGGTGTTGAGGGTGCCCATGGCATGGAATGATTCTCTACACGTGACGGGAGTCCAATGGTTTTGAACGCTTCCCCCGGGGTGTCAGTATGATCCTCAAGAGAGATGTGCAAGTAAATACCTGCACATCCTTCAACAAGTGACAAAGTTTCCCTTCAAATGGATTGATCTAATTGGTTTTTTTAGTATTCTTTAGTTATCCACATATCACCTTAAGAAATATGTGAAATCAACCAAGAAATATAACTCATGATGAACCACAAAGATTTCACGAAAGTTTTTCATGTTATGGAGAAATGCTCTCAACAACTTATAATGATCTGCAAAGGAGGGATATTTCGCTATTTATAGATTAGGATGTAAATACCTTTCCTCCTTTTGCTTGAAAAAACAAGTGACTTTTCATCCATAATATGCTTCACGACTAAGTCAAACTACAAGTTATTTTATTACATTACTTAAAATTCTCCAAATAGGTGAGGTTCCAACCAATTAGTGGTTTGATAGGAATGAATAGGTCAATGGTTTAGGTGTGAAGTGATTCCACTAAGACTTGTCAAGAATAGATACAAATAGGTGAGGTTCCAACCAATTAGTGGTTTGATAGGAATGAATAGGTCAATGATTTAGGTGTGAAGTGATTCCACTAAGACCTATCAAGAATAGATACAATAATGGTTCAATACCTCAATGAATCTAAACGCTCTCCAAGAAAGACCTAGGAGGAGATCATGATTTAGGGCTTAATATTTGCCATCCAACTGCTAGCCGAATTGTTGACATCATGCTGATGTAAGGCTGATGGAGGGCCACGTTGAGTCCTCTTGGTGCCAAAGTGTGTGAGAAGACTCCATAAATCATGAACAAGGATATGGCTCCTTACTCTCCATTCAAGTCATCATATGGGGCCCCAAAGTGAGTTTGGGGCACAGAAACTGGTCTCATGGGTCTCCTGATGATATAATAGCCTATGATGCTCTAAAACAGAGGGCTCTAACGATGGTGCTTGCCCTCCCATGTGTCAAGGGATGAGAAAAACCTCCTTTGTGCCTTGGATCAACTGCCATATAATGCTAAGCCGATTGGGGCAGAATTTTCCAAGCGCATCATATTGTGAATAATGTAGGGCAATGAGAAAACCGCTGAAGGTGTTTAGGGCGCCCATGGCATGGAATGATGCTCTACACATGGTGGGAGTCCCATGGCTCTCTACGCTTCACCCAGGGGTGCCAATATGACCCTCTGGTGGAATTGGGCCCCTCTTAAGTTTCCCAACCCATGATGAAACCACCTGCCAATTACATATAATATCCAATGCGCATCCTCACAATTAGGTACAATAATTCATTGGTACATCTAAGTGAACCATGCTTGTTTATCAAGGGCACATTGAGACTTCATAGTGGCCTTCCTTTCCAAACTTAGCCTTACCTCCCTAGGTAGGAGTGGGTAATAAACAACCCTATTAGGTTTTCCCAGACCCTAAGGGAAAGACATGTCCATGGCACATCTTTTAATTGATAGATGCGGACACGGGGGTCTCAAGGCCAAAGTCCATGGGTTCAAGGATGGAAACGATGATTATTTGGGTGTAAAGATGTAGGAGGGAGCACTCATGGATACATGAGTTACCCTGTCCTTTGTTTTTCCACCCTTCTCTATTTTCCTTTTGCCTTTTCGTGATTTTTCTTTGTTTTATTGGTCGGGGCTCCAGGAAATGAGAGCATGCTGTGTATGATATAAGTCGTTATTGTGAGAATTTATGAATCTACACGTCATAAATCCTACTGCAATCACTGGTTTATCATCTCCTACTTGTTCTTTACATTCAACAAGTTATTTAAATATTTAGATAACGATGAAAACACTATTGCAGACTACACATACATATAGATCATGAACTGAAATAAATTGAGACAATCACACAAGGGACACCGTTATTTTTGGACAATCGTCCCTGGAAACACCCAATGCAGGAAAACCGGTGCAGCATATATAGAGGGTTTGTATTATTAAGCAGATTTCTAAATACAACTAGGGTGCCAAATGCGGCTCACCCAACAAAGAATAAACCTGGCAGAAGTACCTGTATCCGAAGACAAATATTTTGACAATTCATGATCAAACTCGACAGATGGCAATGTTGTTTCGAGTGAAGGGAAGCGATCGCTGCTCCAAGCTTTGCGCTGGAACTGCGTCACCTCCTCTAAGAGTTGCGTCACCCTCTCAGCGAGCCTCCCTTGCTCAGAAGTCGATATGTTGAACTGCTGCTCTCTCTGCCCCACAAAAAACCCCAACGCTGCCTGGGTCTGCTTCAGCCCCTCTAGCTTCTGCATCACCGTCTCTAGAGTTGCTTTGTCTCTCCTGCAGATGCTCTGCCTCTCTGCTATGTATCCTTGGCCTTGGACTGAAGTCCCTCTGTTGAACTGCCCCTCTCACTACAACTCAAATCACTTAGCTCGACTTTCTCAGCAAACCACG
Organism: Pinus tabuliformis; assembly: GCA_031772625.1. Lineage (NCBI taxonomy): Eukaryota > Viridiplantae > Streptophyta > Pinopsida > Pinales > Pinaceae > Pinus > Pinus tabuliformis. The sequence continues at coordinate 895,923,524 of CM062810.1, forward strand.
CCCGAGAAAAATCAAACTCTTTGATCTCTTGGTGTATCTCCAACTGACCCTCAAACCTCCTCTTATAGTTTTCCTGTTGATGAATCAATGGCTATGATCTAATCTCTAATCAACGGCTAAGATTAAAACAAGCTTGATCCTCGTCACTTAGAACCTTCTCACCCATATTTTTATTAATACACATAAATTTTTTTGTTTTCCTAAGTTTAGACTTAGGAACTCATTAAAAATATTAATTATTTTAATAACTCCTCATCCGGGTGGAATTTCTCCAAACGATTTTTGGGTTTTGGTGATCTCATGTGTTCTAGCCCCTCCACAAAATTTCAGAGCTAGAGCACATCCGATGCTACCCAAAATCAATAGTTATTACCCCCTTAAGGTGGGGCAGTTCATTTCCAACCAGGGGTTTGGATGTGCATGGGTTCCTAAATGATTTGGGGGCACTCATAGGGCCCTGGGAACTAGGGTGATGCCCGCGTGCTATATTAAATGTCGCAGCCATCTTTTGAATTTTATAATATTCTTTTTCTTGTGTTTCTTGCTTGTGGCCATGATATGCTTTTAACATTCTTTAAACTGCATCAACGTTTAGGGAAACATTTTCAGGTCCGACCCAGACATGTGGACAGGGGGCTGTAGGTGCCTTGTGGACCCAAAGAAGAAATATGATGAAATAGGGGTTGTAATGTGTAGAGGGGAATGCAAAATGTGGATGGTGAAAATGGGACCGCGCTACCAAAATTAGGGAATCCCAAGTAGTGCCTTTCCTAAAGCCATAGGCTAATAGGGGAGATCCCACAAGACTAGGATTGAGGATTAACCCTCCTTATTTGAGGTGAGGGAACACAAGCGTAGTCAAAGCCCTTGCTTTTTTATAATTTCACTAAATAATCCATATCCAGGATGCCCAAGGAAAAACAATCATAAGCACTTGATTGTACAGTGAAAAACATACCTTTTGGGTTGGATATCCCACCTTCAAACATATGTTCTCGAAAGATGGACGAGAGGACATATGACTGATGCAGGGAGCGGAGATCAAATGGCATAATGTATCAACTACATTGGTGGCTATCAGGGGCTATTGACTGTTGGATGAAGAGAGATCTAGGAGAAATTATCCTCCTATGGAGTCACCCACTTTTGGTGCGTAACATGATTTTTTGGCACTGTGATTAGCACACTCGCATCTTTTGCGTATTTCAACAATCTCCTACATCATCAACTACCATCAAGTACAAGTATGGATCTTCTAATTCTTTTCACTTTCCTTTCTATTTTCATTTATCTTTTTGATATTTTGCATTCTAGTTATGGCTTTGTATTACCACCCAAAACCCTCCCTTTAAATGACAATGCCTTATATATACAAGAGAGACCCTAGGGCTAATGGAAGGTACAAGATAAATCCTAGGGATAATGGAAGAGTGATGCCTAGTGTAACCTTAGTATCTTCTTCACACATTATAGGCCAATTGTTCTCTGACACGAGGAAATACATAAAAGAAACTAATTTTAATGAATGATAATAATTTCAAAGTGTTTTAGAATTAGTATCAATATGATTTGTGATATTTTATGATCTATGTTGCAGATTTATCCAAATAAAAAATAAAAGGATGGGATTTTATTTTATTTTTGAGAGTGGTTCAAAGGAAACCATATTGTTTAAACAAGAATTATGACTACTTGGTCTAAAAGCCAAATTTGGAGGGCTATTTGTTTAAGAATGATTGGAACCAACAAAGTTCCAAATTGCATATTGTATCAAACCCTATCTTGTCATCAATTGAGGCAAAAATTTTCTTTGAAAGGGCTCGTTACCGCAAAATTTTGCGGGCCTAGTGCAAATCCTCACTAGGAAGATCCAGACCTCGTGGAAACAAGAGATTGGCCACTACTTTCAGCTCAATACCGTTTCTCCAGCTATATAGTGGTATATTGAACCACAAGAAAGAATTCTCTGTATGTGGATCACCTAGAGTATATTCAACAAGGAAGGTTTAAACCACGTGGCATGCTTTCGTAGAAATGAGTCTAGAGGCAAAATGTAATTGATCAAATCTTATATAAACATAAAAGGGAAGAAACTCACTAGTTTACTTTTTATTTTTGATTGTTATATTTTTCTATACATTATTGTGTATATTTTCTATTCTTAGGTCTTTTTGGATAATAAAAATTTAGGAAAATTGAATAATTTAGTAAAAAGAGATGGTTGTTTGGTGGAATAAGGAGTGTGCCTTCTTTCCACTAGGGCTATGGGTCAAATTGATGCCCCTGTTGAGTTCGTTGATCAATGCTTGTGGATTATGGCCGGAGGTGGAACCCTAGAAGTTAAATGAGCTCGTACTTAATCAAGAACAAGTTTTGAAACCAAGCCCTACTAAAAAGGATTGTCCTTAGGGAAAAGTCTTCAACAAATAGCTCAATTGTGATGCAAAATAAATTGAAGCCCTTCGTGAGGAGCACTAGGTCATGGCCCAACAAGAAGAAACAAACTCTACCTTACACCAACGAGAGAGATGTGCAAGTGAAACCCTAGACATCCCTCAACAAGTTATAAAGGTTCCTTTCAAATGGATTCATCTAGTAGGTTTTTGTAGTATTCTTTAGTTATCAACAAATCACCTTAAGAAATATGTGAAATCAACCAAGAAAGATAAGTCATGATGAACACCAAAGGTATCATGAAAATATTTCACATTATGGGAAAACAATATCAACAATCCACAATGATCTGCAAAGGAGGGAGATTTCTCTATTGATGGATTAGGATTTGAACATCTTTCCTCCTTTTGTATAATGTTCCTAAACAGGAATTTAAGTGATATTTCAAATAAACAAACAGTGCAGCAGCATAAAATTAAAAACATGTATCAAACATCCATGAAACAATGTAAAACTGAAACTGCTGAGCCATATATTATGAAATATGAGAGCATGAGTACAATATATGAATGAAGTGGTGCACTTGGGCTTGTCTCAAGGAATAGCTGGATCAAACCCAGGTGATGGAATAGCTGGAAAGATGGTTGGTCAGTTGTTGCACCACTATGCACTGCGTTGTCCCAGGAAACTCCCAAAAAATTTGTGTTTTGCTGATTTCGACCTGCTGGAATGTGCCCAAAAACTGCCTAGAAACTTTTACCCTTTTAGCCTTAGACTCCTTGGACAAAACCCATAAAAACCTAGAAGGGAATTTCTCTGATTTTGACTTTGGATTTTCGGCCTCTTGGGAGCCCTTGTTTGGCTACTGCTGCCAAACTTGACTTGCAGGAAACAACCTACAAATCCACCCGGAAACACCCTTCAAACGCTGCTTTCACCTGTAGTAGCTGATCCCTTGCTCCCCGGATGGCCCTTGGCCCTGATGGCGCTCACCTAAGCCCCACAAATTTGTTGCCAGAGGCCACTGTGCAGTCCCTCTGCCCAGAAATGTGTATTGCTGTGTGTACTGATTGGATGGCTGCAAAAATTTGAGAAAATACCCTCAGCCCTCTACCTTCCTTGCTCTTGGAACTCCCAGCAAGTTAGGGACCTCTTGGATGGCTCAATCCTCCTCTGCGTATTTCTTGCTGCCCAGAAAGCACACAGTCCCTTCCTCTGCATGGCTGGATAATTGTGGATCAATGATGAAACTCCTGCACCCTCTGTGGAACAACCTCCTTAGGGCGGGCATGGATAGTCCCCCGAAGTAGAGGTTGAATCTTCCCTGCGGAAGACTCGTGGCTAAACAGCCGGTAGACTTGCTAAGCAGCAGAGCGTACAAGAGTAAGTTTGTTTGTCAAATAATCAAAATGCTGCAAAATGAGAGCTCCATCCTCTTTTATCACTTTGAACCCCCTTAGCCTCTTGTGGGCCCCTCCTTCCACTAGTTCGAATTCCCTCCAATTCATTCCTTGGCCAAGTTTGAATTATGCATGTGGTGGTCCCCACATTCCACTAGCTGCTAGAAAAAAATTGAATTGCCTATAGTTCCTAAGTTCTGCGTGTGGGGTCCTCCTCCTAAGCCAAAATTGATGCCAAAATTGTGTTGCTACACCCCATGACTAATTCATTTGAGAAGGGACATGACAGTCCTCCCCTCCCAAATGTTGCTTTCCCTCAAGCAACCTCAAAGTCGGGTGCTCTAGTATGTGCTCACCCTCCCAGGTACCAGCTTCATCTGGCATGTTCTTCCAGCGCACCAAGAACTCCCTAATGGTTCTACTCCTCAGTCTTCTCTCCTTGCTTTCCATTATGGCCTCTGGTTCCAGCACCAAATGGCCCTCATCATCCAATGGGGGTAGATCAGCTGTTGCGGTCACTTGTTGTCCCAACACGTTCTTCAAGCATGAGACATGAAATATGTTATGGATCCTGCTCCTCGGAGGCAGCTCTAGCTCATAGGCCACCTCCCCAACCCGCCTAGTCACCTGGTAGGGCCCATAGAAGCGTGGTTGTAGCTTCTCGGCCCCTTCTGTTTCAGCGTAGACTGTTTGTAAGGCTGCAACCGGAGGTACACTAGGTCCCCCTCCTCAAAGTGCCTCTCTACCCTGTGTCGATCTGCATATAGTTTTTGTTGATTCTGGGTTGTCGCTAGATTATCCTTGAGAGCTTTGAGGATATCTTGGCTCTCTTGGACCCAGTCTTTGGCCTTTGGGGCCCAGCTGTCTTCGAAAATAACATCAGCAAAAGTTAGAGCATCATAACCATAGAGGGCACGGAAAGGAGTCATACCGATAGACATGTGGTGCGTGGTGTTGTAGCAGAACTTGCCCAAGTGCAACCACTGAATCCACGTCCTTTGCTGACCTGTCACATAGTTCCTCAGGTACCCCTCCAACCACTGGTTGACCCTCTCTGTCTGGCCATCCCTTTGAGGGTGGTAATGGGTGCTAGGAGTAAGCTCCATCCCAAATTCCAATCAACCTGAAAAGCTCCTGCCAAAAGCCTGGGGATGGCAAAGAAGTGGGAAAATTTGGTCAACTTGTCGACCACCACATATAGGCAATCCTTCCCCTATACTGTGGGGAGCCCTGTGATGAAATCCATCCAGATAGTTTACCATTTCCCCTTTGGAATGGGAAGTGGCTGTAATAACCCTACAGGGTGAGTCAGGTACCCCTTGTTCCGCTCGCAGGCCTCACATTCCCTTATGTGTTGCAGCACATCCTCCTTGAGGCCTTTCCACGTGAACCTATCCCGAACAACCATGTAAGTCTTCTGGAACCCCTGGTGTCCGGACAGTGGTGAATCGTGAGCTGCCTAGAGTACCCTCTTACTCAACTATGAGTTGGGCACTAAGTAAATGTGCCCCTTATAATAGATGACCTCATCCATCACACGGTGACACTCATCTGCATGTGTCCCCTCTAACACCTCACAGGCCTTCCTGGCCTTGGAGTACTCAACCAAAAGCTGAGGCTTCCAATCCTGGTAGATGCTCATAAGAGATAACCCAACCGGACTTCTGAATAGAGCATTGACCACCACATTGTGCTTGCGCCGCACATACTCAATATCGAAGTTGTAGGCCTGCACTTTACTGACCCATCTCTGCTGCCTATCATTGAGGCCTTACTGCCCCATGAAATGTCGAAGACTATTGTGATCAGTGTTCACTTTGAATCGGTTGCCCACCAAGTACTGGCGGAACATGGCCAATTCATGCATGATGTCCAACATCTCCTTGTCATATATAGAATATGACAGCTCATGCGGTAGGAGCTTCCGACTCTTGAAAGCTATGGGGTGCCCCTCCTGTGACAATACGGCTCCAACTCCTACCCTTGATGCATCACACTCCACCATGAATGGCTGGGAAAAATCTGGGAGTGCAAAAACAAGGCAACTGCTCATCACCTCCTTGAGGCGATCGAAAGTGGCCCATGCTCCCTCAGTCCATGCAAAGGCCCCTTTCTTGGTCAGGTCGATCAAGGGTGCTGCTAGCTGTGAGAACCCCTTGGCAAACTTCCCGTAGTAAGTGCAAACGCCCAAGAACCCTCTCAGTGTGGTCACGTCTCAGGGCACTGGCCAATCCCGGATGGCTTGGATCTTCTCCTCATGGACCTTCACCCCGTCTGCTCCAATGATATGCCTGAGATAAAGCATCTTTGTCAATTCAAACTCACATTTGGAGAGCTTGGCATAGAACTGCTACTCCTCTAGAATGCGCAGTACCTCCTTTGAGTGTTGGAGGTGCTCCTCCCATGTCTGGCTATAGATCAAGATGTCATCAAAAAACACTAGCATGAACCTCCTCAACTGCCCCTGAAAGATGTGGTTCATGTAAGACTGAAATGTGGCGGGAGCGTTGGTCAGTCCAAATGGCATGACCAGAAAGTCAAAGTGCCTATAGTGGCACCGGAATGTTGTCTTGGGGATGTCTTGATCCCGAACTCTGATCTGGTGGTACCTCGAACGCAGATCGATCTTAGAGAAGTACTTGGCTCCTCTAAGCTCATCCATCAGCTCATCAATGCGGGGAATGGGGTATCGGTTCTTGAGGGTCTTCCTGTTAAGGGCTCTGTAGTCTATGCACATCCTGAGGGTCCCATCCTTCTTCTTCACCAACACTACGGAAGAAGCAAAAGGACTAGAACTAGGCCTGATGTGACCCAAAGCAAGCAGCTCCTGAATAGCCTTCTCTATCTCATCCTTATAGGCTTTGGGGTGCCTATAAGGAGTAGTGATGATTGCCTGTATACCCGGCTCTAGCTCAATGGTGTGCTCAAACCCTCTATCTGGTGGCTGCCCTGGTGGAATGTCCTCGAACACCACTGCATACTTGTCCAGAAGAGCTTGTATGTTTGCTGGTGGTGATTGTGCCTGTCCCCCAGCCTCTGAGATCCTCAACTCGACTACCCATGCAATGTCCCCATGTCGCAGATTTGCCTCCATCCTGTGGGCCGAAACTGTCTAAGGCAGATAAGACTGCATGCCTCTCAAAACCACCAGTTTATCGTCTGGCCCCATGAACTCAATCTCAAGTTTCCTCCAATCTGTCGTAACTTTCCCAAGGGAATACAGCCATTGGACACCCATAACCACGTTGGTGTCTGGCAAATCGACCACAAAGAAGTGGTCCATCATCGAGTAGTTTTCGATAACTACTATCAAGGAGGGCATGTATCTGGTACACAGGATGGTACATTCACCTAGCACTAGGACGGAGAATCCCTCAAACTCTGTCGTGGTGAGGTCCCTCCTCTGGACTAGTTGTGCATCTATGAAGTTGTGGGTAGTGGTTCTGTAGTTACATGGCATTGGTAACAAGCATTGTTGACTCCGAGCCTTCTAGTTATGAGGAGGCAGCCAGTCAGCAGGTCTAGAGAGAGGCCATGATGGAGGAGTATTCTTCTATTATGAAGAACGATGTTTGGGAGGTAGTGCCAAGGCCTGAAGGTAAATCAGTTGTTACTTCTAGATGGCTCTACAAGATAAAGCATGCTGTAGATGGCAGCATCGAGAAGTTCAAGGCTCAATTTGTGGCGAGAGGGTTCTCACAGGTAGAGGGAGTTGACTATGAGGAGACCTTCGCTCCCGTAGCTCGGTATACATCTATTCGCTCCATTATATCGATTGCAGCAGAGATGGGTTGGAAGATCCACTAGATGGATGTGAAGACCGCATTTCTCAATGGCTTCATTCAGGAGGAGGTTTATATTGAGCAGCCGCAGGGCTTGGTGTTGTTCCTTAAGAAACCAATTTCCTGGCTATGGGGAAATTGTGCTTAAGACATTAATAAATATTATTTACTGTCACTTATTGTTTGTTGTGTTCTCAAATGAAGGACCTGGAAAACTTGGTCTTTAACCCTTAATACATGTATGACTAGAACATCTCAGAATGCCATTTGTTGCTAGATATAAATGATGAATGAAGAACATTTGAAGGAGAAGTTAAAGATAATATGCTGATCTTTCACAGAAACTACTATCTGGAACTTAGAGGAACTATGATAATGAGAACTAAATCATAGACAATATGCTGGTCTTTCATAGAAACTATTATCTATAACTTAGAAAGGAAATGAGGACTTCAAGTATAGGAGTGCTCTTTTAAGGAATTTTAACTTTATCTATATAAGCAAATAAAGACTTGCAACTTCGTTACTATACTTGAAAAGAAGAAAACATAGCATGACACATGACAGAGAAGCTTATAAAATTATATGCAACAACTCATGGAAACTTCTGATTCTTTCATTAATCAACAATGATATCAGGAATACAGTGGCCTAGTCCCTGGGTTCTCCAAAATTCCAACCCTTTCATAGAAAATTTTCCTCTCTTTATACATTGTGGAACAGTTGTTGATTTTTGAAACTGCCCAAGCTATCTAACTGCTTTTCTAACTATATGAAGTAAAAATTATTACAGAATTTTACAGAGGCTAAAAGACGCCTGAAAGAACATGAAATAACAAGAACATAACTGGATTTAGAAGGGGATGATAACTGCTGGCTTGCTCTATTGATCCGCTGCCAAATACCTCTATAAATGCCCTAATGATGCTTAGTTCATTTTAGCCATAATGAAATGCGTTTAGTTTGTATAATCATGGGCTTACATGGGCATTCTGATTGGCCAAAATGCAAAGAAACATACCGGATTGTCTTCCTCTTAAGCTTCAGCTCTAACCTTGATTATCCCCTTTACACATCGAAATTAACGTGAACCTCTGATTAATACGGAACTCAAAAGAGTTAAGTCTGCTTTATAAACCTGTCAAATCCGCCCGTTCAGCGCTCCGTTGACTTCCATTGCAAATCGCAATCGGATCAATAACCACTGTAAAACTTGACTTACGCACCCTTAGGCCGCATAACTATGGAAGTGCTAGAATTATGTTATATCTGCGCTTTTCTATTGTAAACCTTATATAATGAAAATATATTATAATACATGCTTTTTCCACTTTCAATACGGGCTTCGCACAATTTCCGAGGTATACCTTTCCGCCGATTCATCCCACTGTAGATCTGCGCTTTTCAAATCAGACGGTCTACAAAAGTTTTCGGGTGGGACATAAGCCTGGAGAATACCCGCCCGAAATGTGCGGTTTCCTCTCTCCACTCGGCTGCTACGTGTTGAATGCTGAGTGGGATTGGGTGAGCTCCAATAAAACCATTTACCATTTTTGCTCCGCCCGAAAACCTGCGTTATAACTTGAAATCTGCTTTTCATATGCCTTGCGGATTTGTCGGACTTATATAACATAATATATATCAATATTGGATCCGACATTTCTATTATAATCCTTTATAATAGAAATTCATATAAAACAGCGTAAACAAAAATATATATGAATATCAATAAAAATCTTTACAACCCGCGATAAGACGAACGTGCTGAATTATAAAGTATAGCATGTAAACTTATCGGGTCCGGAATCCCCATCGCTCATCACAATCGGCAAAGGAACCTGCATAAAGGCTTTTTGGACCCGCCGGAGTTATTAAATATAATATATATATATATATATATATATTTGGGTTCGGCCCTTATCGTAGATCGCGATCGGCAGGGTCATATATAATATAAGCACTCTGTGTTGTTTCGGACCCACTGTCATTATAAAATATGGCATATATAATATCGGGTCCAGAACCCAATCGCAAATCACAATCGGCGCTTGTCAGTGGAACCAAACGTCCATAATCATTGCGGACCCGCCAAACTTTTAAACGCAACATATATATTTCGGGTTCGGTGTTAATGCTTTAACGCTTGTTTCCTTTGTAAATCCGATATATTTCTTCATTTCTTTTTTATTTTGATTCCGATATACTTGCTTTATCTTTTTTCAAAATATTTTTCAAGTGATTTTTGAATGAAACAATGAATGAAACAAACAACAAAATACATGTTACAACATCTGGCTCCACCTGGGGATAGTGCTTTTGCCACAGAAGCACTAAGAACCGCAAATTAGTGCCTTCACTTTGGGCATGGAGTCATATATTGCTTTGCATAAACTGAAATACTATGGCATTTGTACAATGATTTCACTCCGGTATTCACAATGAAATGATGCTTATTCTTTAGAACTGGAAGTAGTGTTTTAAGTATTGCCCATTAACAGGCAGCTGTAGAGTTTCACCATTAAGATTCTCAAGGATGAAGGTATTATTGGATCTCACTTCAGAAATTCTAAAAGGACCATACCAGAGAGGATCAAACTTCCCATGTTTACCCTTATCTTCTCTTCTGGTATCCCATCTCAATACTAAATCTGCAACTTTGAAATCAATTTCCTTGGCTTTCCTGTCAAAAATATTTTTCATCTTGGATTGATACATAATCAAGTTGTCTCTTACCTTGTCCCTGTTCTCGCTTAGCTCCACCACTTTGTTCATTCTTCTTATCAAAGCATTTGGTTCTTCTTTCACCTCTTGAATCATTGCAATCACTGGCTTTACAAGTTGACTTGGAAACAGAGCCTGAGTTCCATATACTAATTCAAAAGGTGATTTCCCTGTAGATCTTCTTGTAGTTACTCTAGCAACCCATAGAGCAAACTTTAACTTAGAATCCCAATCTCTTTGATTTTCTGCAATGATTTTCTTAAGGATCTTCATCAAAGTTTTGTTAGTAGATTCAGCTAATCCATTTCCCTAAGAATGGTAAGTTGTTGAATGGGACAAAATAACATTATACCTGTGACAAAAAGCAATGAACTTACTTCAATTGAAGACTTGAGCATTGTCTGTTATAATTTTAATGGGGCATCCAAATCTGCTGAAAATATTTTCCTCTAGGAACTTTATTACTATTTGATCATTTGCTCTCTTAGTAGGAATTTCCTCTACCCATTTGGTGAAGTAATCAGTTGTTGTGAGAACCCACCTGTGTTGTCTGCTTGAAGGTGGATTGATTTCTCCAACAAAGTCCAATCCCCATTGTCTAAATGGCTCCTCTATGAAAACTGGAATCAAAGGTAAAGGAGCTAATCTCTTTTTCTCAGCAAAAAGCTGACATTTTTTACAACTTCTAACAAACTTATATGTATCACCAAATAAAGTAGGCCAATAAAATCCTTCCTGAAGGATCTTATGTGCAGTTACTTTCCAACTGTAATTTCCTCCACAAAACCCCTCATGATAATCTTTGATTGTTTCTGTAAATTCATCCTCTGTTAAACATAGCAAAAGAATTCCAGCAGGATCCTTCTAGTACAATCTGCCTTCCACAATCACATATGGTTGTGCCTTGATCTTTAGTGCCCTATACTTTGTTCTATCTTAGGATTGGGGACAAGAAAGAAAGCATAAATAATAAATTATATGCTTATACCATTCTGAACACAAAAATTTATACCTGATCTTCATACCTGGATCTTGCTCTCCTTCACTTTCTTCAGCTGCTTTTTCATCCACAGGTGCCAACAAGTTAATTCCCAATGCCTGAAAGTTTCATTCCGTCAACATTTTTGCCAATCCTTGTCCTTTCACCAACTTTGTGGGTTTTATGTCCAAATCATATTCTTGCATCTTGGGAATCCACTTTCTTCTTCTACCTTCTACATCTCCCTATAGTAATACATCTTTCACTGCAGCATTTGGCACATAAGCAATGATTTGGGACTGCAGCACATAAGTTCTGAAAGCTTTCAGGGCTTTTACCAAAGCAAACACCTGTTTCTCAAGAATATTATATTTCAGCTCCGAATCCCTAAGAATTTTACTGAAGAATGCAACCGGCTGCTCTCTCTCTTCATCATTCTTCTGTAGTAAGGCAACAACTATTGAACTTGATGATGCAAATGAAAAAATTTGGAAAGGCTTTTGATAATCAGGACTGATTAAGACTGGAGCTGCCTGTAATACCTCTTTAATCCTGGAAAATGATTCTCTAGCTTCTTTGGTCCAACTCACTTCATTCTCTTTTTTTAGCATATTAGTAATTTCTTTTAAAATTTCTGCATAGTTGGATACAAATCTTCTTAGGAAGTTTATCTTTCCCAAAAACTTTTGAATATCCTTTTTACTCCTGGGCAATGGTATTTTCTTCACAGCTTGTTCTCTGGCTGGATCTGTTGGACACTTAATCCTCTAAGGGTTAGTGTGGAAGCTGAACAACGAAAGGAGTCCAAGAGACCACTTGGAATATGAATCCAAGGGTCATACAATGTACTATAAATGTATATCACTTGTTAATAAAAATGCGCTCTCCTGATTATCTTTCCTACTTGCCTTTGCCATGTGTGTGTTTAACATGGTATCAGAGCAGGCGTATTCCTGCCCTGCATAATTACTTTAAGACATTTGTTTTATGGCCTTTATTTGCAGGGCATTTCTGCCACCACTTATGCATTTCATGAATATTTTCTCAGCTAAATTCTAGCTGCAACCTCTGTCATTTCTCCAGCCCTATTTTTAGCATTCCTACCCTTGTAACTCCCTTTTCTGCCTATTTTCCTATTCTGCTTATGTTCTACCCATATTGCAGAACTGACATCACTGACATGGTAGTATGGTGTGATAAGTGCATATTTGGTGATATTGCTCCTATTATTTCGAAAACCGCCCTCTCCAATTATTTCGAAAAGCGTTGAAGACTGGATTGTCTTGGTATTCTCTGGGCGTTCAAAACTGGACTGTTGCGTTCCCATATGCAGCGTTTTGCTATCTCTCACCTGGTAGCAATGTTCCATTGCTCTCTTTGTTTGCAGCACGTTCCCTTCCCCATAACATTGCCATATGAATGTTGCCATACTTTCCATACGCTGTCCCCCATCCACGCTGTACGCAAGATCAAAATTAACTGGTCTTCTCAGCCGGAGCAGAAGCTGGCTTTGCAAGTCTTGCACCGAACGCGTTCAGGTCGGTTCCACAGGCGCGAAGACGAAATCGCACACTGTTTGTGGCAAATGAACACTGCGATTCATTATTAAAACAATATCCGACTTTGACCAAAAAAAAATGTTGCGCCTCTCGGTACATTGTCCATCGCTTCTACTCATTTATTCCTTTATTTATTCATTCACATCCCATGTTCGTTGTCTACCTTGTAAGGGTTGCCAGAAATATACGAATTACAGAGTTGCCGCCGATTATCATAAAGGTTCTGCTGGTGGTATCATAAATTTAGGCATTGAGGGTGCACTCCAACTGGGAAGAGGATCTAATTTGGTTCAAGGATTGGGTGGCGTTCCTGATGTATCCTGGTCTCAGTTCCCGAGCTCGCATTTGATCGGTGAGCATATCTACCTTCCTTCTGGTATTGATAAAAATCACACTCTGTGTGATTGCCAAAGTTTCGTATAAGTCACACAGTGTATCAAGCTTCCAGTCTTCACGTTCTACATTGAAATAGCACTGTTTGATACCCTCCAGGGTAAGCTCATCTCTTTTGACAAGAATCTTGACTGGATTATTCATGAACTTCCTAGTAATCTCCAAAGCTTCAGGAGGCATGGTAGCCGAGAAAACACCAACTTTGTAATGACCATTTACAATAACCAGAACTGAATTACAGGAAAACTAAAGATTTTAAATTTGTACTTACCTTAACTGCAGTTGATTCTGCTACTGAACTGGTGTCGTTGCTGATGTTGTGGCTAATTTGATCCAATTTCCGGGAAACCAATTCCTCCCAGCCAGATTGAGCAGATGGCTGCTCAACCCAGTAAGCTACTCGCATAAGCTTACTGCCCCCGTGCCCAGAACCTCAGGCTGGTTAAAGCTCTTCCACTGGTAATTCTTAGTCCTCTGGTCTGAACTCCTAATTTCAGCTCCTGCCTTCCTTTTTTCGTTTCTTTTCCCTCCCGTGATCGGTTCAGATTAGTGATTTTATAATGGCAGGCTTGGCGGTGGCCACCCTCCTGCTTACGACCACCGCTCTTCTTCCTCCTGACACGCCTCTGCATGCATTTCAGAATCAGATATTGTACTTTACTCATATGTCATGCTTGCGTTTCCTCTTTACGTAAGGTTTGATATTTTATATCCCCTTTTAATATAAACTTTAATATCATGATGTTTAATATTTATATATATATATTTATGAGTTTAAACTTTATATTTATAACAAGGTTTTATTCATAATTATTTTTAGTATAAAGTTTATCAAATCAGTTTTTAATATAAGGTTTGGAAGGGTTATTACATACACTCCCCCTTCAAAAACTTCGTCCCGAAGTTAGATTTCAAAATTTTGTTTTAATGTCAGGAGATTATAAAATTAGCGTTTTAGGTTTATGATTTTAAATGGATAATTCTTACTCAGGTTCCCCAGCTATTCTAAAATCATCCCATCCTTCCTAATCTCTTCCACTCCCATCCTATCCGTCCTCTACTGGAGTATGCCGTGGCGTCAGTTTTACTGAGCAATCCATTCATAACTCTAAGGTGACAACGTCGGTTATACCGACCTGATTCTCAGTAGGCATCCGGCAATCATCATCACACGTCTAGGGGAGCGTGACTCGCACAACCCTCCCATGACTCCAGGGTTCGAAGGATAAACGGTGGGTAACACCTCCACCCCCCCCCAAGTAAAATTTGGGCTAATATCTTATCATAGAATCACTTTGAACTTTAACTGTTTTGAGGTTCTGTCATCACGTGGTCATCTCGGAAATTGGATCATTTATCTGCAATCATAGTTTATCTGCAATGATACACTTACCCATGCATTTGTAAAATGTGCATCAGCATATTCAAAATAACTTATGTATTATTTACATATGATACTACAGCATAACATATTTTGTCATATTCTATGCATGTATTTTGACTTTTATTTAGGATGTATTCACTTCCTGTCTTCCATTCCAGTTGCTCATCTTTGACATGCATAAATAAAACAGATTTATATTGTTTCAATTTCTATCAGAAGTTAAATCATTTAATAGCCTTTAACCTTACTTTGACAACTATAATTTAGTAAAACGAACCACATATATCATTTTGGTATCCATGTACCAGTAGAAATTTAAACATATATTATGCCATAAAGTTTCATGTTTATCCATAATCATTCAAAATGTTTCTGAGTCTCTGATACCATCTGTAATGACCATTTACAATAACCAGAACTGAATTACAGGAAAACTAAAGATTTTAAATTTGTACTTACCTTAACTGCAGTTGATTCTGCTACTGAACTGGTGTCGTTGCTGATGTTGTGGCTAATTTGATCCAATTTCCGGGAAACCAATTCCTCCCAGCCAGATTGAGCAGATGCCTGCTCAACCCAGTAAGCTACTCGCAGAAGCTTACTGCCCCCGTGCCCAGAACCTCAGGTCGGTTAAAGCTCTTCCACTGGTAATTCTTAGTCCTCTGGTCTGAACTCCTAATTTCAGCTCTTGCCTTCCTTTTTTCATTTCTTTTCCCTCCCGTGATCGGTTCAGATTAGTGATTTTATAATGGCAGGCTTGGCGGTGGCCACCCTCCTGCTTACGGCCACCGCTCTTCTTCCTCCTGACACGCCTCCGCATGCATTTCAGAATCAGATATTGTAATTTACTCATATGTCATGCTTGCGTTTCCTCTTTACGTAAGGTTTGATATTTTATATCCCCTTTTAATATAAACTTTAATATCATGATGTTTAATATTTATATATTTATATATATATATATATATATATATATATATATATTTATAAGTTTAAACTTTATATTTATAACAAGGTTTTATTCATAATTATTTTTAGTATAAAGTTTATCAAATCAGTTTTTAATATAAGGTTTGGAAGGGTTATTACAAACTTGGAGATTTGAAGGTAGCAATTGAAAGATATCATATATCTGGTCCTTAAACCCACGTGATAGCATTTCATCTCCTTCATCGAGCACAAACATTGTGATTGAATCAGGACGCAAGGCACGACGCCGCAGCATGTCATAGACTCTACCTGGCGTCCCCACAACAACATGAACACCTGCGGATTGGGAGCAAACTGTCCCATCCTCTGAACCTGTGATAACCTGGTTTTGTGATGAGCGTGCAACAATACAATGCAAGTAATTTGAATGCATTGAATGGTTAAGGTTGAGTATTGCTGGCAGAACCAAAGATGAGAGAATTGTCGGGAATCCTGTGCGCAATAGGGCTGATCTCAGGGTTTCGATAAGAATTCTGAAGCTCTAGAAGACGAGGTTTGATTTGGCAGACGTGAAAGCCTATATATGTGATTTTAAAGCGTGGAGAATCATCCTATCGCTGTACTCGCTTCTTAGCCTGGCAACCCATATCATACTTATGCGTGCATCTGTAATAGCTTTGAGGATGTTGAGAGCCTAGAATATCTTTTTGCCCATATTTTCGCCATGTATGGCCATCGTCTGGCGGTACATCATGCCCTGCTTCAATACTAATTGCATCTACCTTCATGGTCCATTTGGGTAGGGATTTCTTTTGCTTTGAGGTTTCAATTTGATCTCTAATACTGGATGATGATTCCCTTTCGGAGCTTTCTGCAGTTTCACTAGACTTGATCATGAGTAAAGCAGCAACAAGATGACCATGAACAACAGCAGATTCCTTGCTTGAGGAGGATTGTTTTAAGCTACCTCCAATGCTTATTGGCTCAGGTAAGTGCAGAATCTCTTCCTCTCCAATAGACTGCTGTGACTTCTCTACAAGCATTGGGCTGGAACTGGAACTGGAGCTCCCCAGCGATTGCATGAATTTTCTGAATGTGGTCACTATTTCAGAAAAAGGTTGTGTTGGTTATGTGAAACCCATGAGGCCATGGTGTATATATGAGTATTGTTTCATTGCTCACTGCTGAACTGAAGATCAATAGTTTCATTTCGTGGAGAAAAGATGATTATTTCATGTAAGGGCTAACAGAGATGTCCTCCTAAATGTGCTAAGTTTTTGTGTGTTTTTTTTAGTGCTGCCATTCACTGCAGTCTTGCTT
Organism: Pinus tabuliformis; assembly: GCA_031772625.1. NCBI lineage: Eukaryota > Viridiplantae > Streptophyta > Pinopsida > Pinales > Pinaceae > Pinus > Pinus tabuliformis. The sequence continues at coordinate 895,940,386 of CM062810.1, forward strand.
ATTTTATATGAAGAAATTGATGATATTGTAAGCACTTGTTTTGGAAAAACTTGTAACAAAGTTTCACCCCAGGGTTTTGAGGGTAAGCACTTCATCATCTACCATTTCAAAAGTAGCAAATGTAAGGCGCTTCTTATGTGCTTTCAACTTTGCAGTTTATGAGATTATGTACAGCTCTTTCTCTAGCAATCTGTTATCCCACAATTGCAATTGTTCCACATGCTATCATCAATGGTTACAAGAATGTATTAGTAGTCGCTATTGAACTTGACTATTCTTTTCCACTGGTCAAGAAAGTGAAGGAGTATTTGAAGGATCCAAGCAAGTTTGCAGTTGCTGTTGCACTAGTTGTGGCATTGTATTTAAAACTCATTATAGTTTTTTTCTACATATATATGCATTGATTCCTTGTTACTTCGACTGCTGCATAAGAGTTTGGTGGGTTGTATAAAGGCAATGATTGTTTTGACAAATAAAAGTAGTCTTTTGTGGAGAAAAGTTTAGTCGGTTGTATTGTCAGAACATAGTGCTGGTCATGAGTAAACTCTTATTTTTATGTAATGGATTGTAATTGGTGCTTGCTGGTTGCACACTGATCATTTGTTGCACATTTATAAAGGATATTGTTGTGTACTGTGAGTGGGTATTACTTTTTTGCATTGAGTAGTAGTTGTGATCAGTTTTTTAAGGTGTAATTCTGACATTGAAGAAAAAAAAATGGCCAGAATCAATGAAGTATTAGAGTTCCTCAAAACTCTGATATTGTCTACTACTCATGATACATTAAAAGTCAACAAAGTTTCTCTCACAGACATTCAGGTTTGTCTACAAAATGCACAAGAGAAAATTGATTTTTTGCAGCTCGAATCTTAGCTACAGCAAGAAGAATTAAAACAGAGGAGTCATTCTGAACCTGTTTCTGTTCAGAAGATTGAAACAGACTCCCATAAAGCAGCAAGGTTACATGAAGATGCAAAAATTCAGTTTGCACTTCCCAAGCCCATCATCAGACCTTGGGAACAACTTGTCCACAACAAGCACAAAACTGGTCTTGGATATGACAAGGACGTGCCCTTTCATATTCCAGACTACTCCAAACCAGTCCAATTTCAAAGTGCTGGATTCATTCATGACAGTTCACTTGCTCCTCATGACAGTTCACCTCCAATTGTTCCAGATTCTGCCCCTCTTCCACAACAACAGATTGTGAAATGCCAACACTGTGACCGAGTTGGCCATTTGAAAGATCACTGTTTTGATCTTCATCCATGTAAGCACTGTCATAAAACCACCCATTCTTCACACAGATGCTTCAGAAACAAACGTCCTGCAAGAACAAAGATTCATCTTGGATGGATCGCTTCTTGGCAATGGGCATCAACAGCCAAGAAGATATTCCAATCACATGTCAGAACTTGTTCTAGAGTATTGAACAGTCTTGTAGTTGATTTTTCTCTATCATCTCACCTTGTATTTGACAGGGGGGGAAATGATGGTCATATACAAGCTTCAAAGCCACATCAAGCGAGCCACAACCTGCCATACCAGATTCAGAGTCGTAGCCAGAGACAAAGATGCCCGTGACCATGCCTCAGTTGGTAATCTGGGACACTTCCTCTAGCAGAAGACTTCAACTTCTTGCCAGTTTCGAAAGAATTCCAGGAACAAAATTGGGGACACTTCCTCTAGCAGAAGACTTTAGCTTCTTGCCAGTTTCGGAAGAGTTCCAGGAATTGCATTAAGCATTCCAGAGTTGTTGGTCATCCTTAAACCATCACAGGTTGAGACTTCCCTTTTTAGGTTGAAGTTCTCCCTTTTATGCAGGGTGAGACCTCCCTTTCATGGTTGAAGGTTTCCCTCTTCAAAACATCAGGAGCACTTCCTCTAGCAGAAGACTTCAACTTCTTGCCAATTTTGGAAGAGTTCTAGGAATTGCACTAGGCATTCCAGTGTTGGTGGTCATCCTTAAACCACCACCCTTTATACCAACATTTCAGAGAGCACATTCAGAATAGTGCTGCCATGAATTTTTTCACATTTTGTATTACAACTCTCTTCTTGGACTCATACATAAACCTTCGGATTAAGGGGGGGGAATGTTGGACACCTAATCCTCTAAGGGTTAGTGTGAAAGCTGAACAACGAAAGGAGTCCAAGAGACCACTTGGAATATGAATACAAGGGTCATACAATGTACTATAAATTTATATCACTTGTTAATAAAAAATGAGCTCTCCTAATTATCTTTCCTACTTGCCTTTGCCATGTGTGTGTTTAACGGGATCTATCTTCACTCCTCTGGAAACAATGTGTCCCAATAGTTTTCCTTCTTCCAGAGAAAAATGGATTTCTTGGGATTTAAGGAAAGTCCAAATCTTCTACATTTATCAAAAGTCCTCTTCAAATGATCCAAATGTTCTTCATCAAACTTTGAGAAAACAATAATATTATCCAAATATATTACTACAAACTTATCTCCAACAAAAGCAATGTTAATAGCCCTTTGAAATGTAGCACTTGCATTCGTCAATCCGAAAGGCATTCTGGCATACATAAATGTTCCCCAGGGGGTTGTGAACGTTATTTTCCTTTGATCTTCCATATCCACAGCCACCTGGTTATAACCAGAAAATCCATCTGGCATTGACATTTTAAAAGATCCTGTTACCTTTTGCAGCACATGATCCATCTTAGGCAATGAATAGTTATCTTTCAAAGAAGCCCTGTTGAAATTTCTGAAGTCCACACACAACCTTATTTCTCCATTTTTCCTTCTCACAGATACTAGATTAGTCACCCAATCAGAATACTTGAGTGGGACTATGATTTTGGCATCAAGCAACTTCTTGACCTCCTTTTCAATTGATGGTGGAAGCAGAGGATTTATCTGTCTAAGTTTCTATTTGTAGGGTTTAACCCCCTCCTTCAAAGGAATCTTATGCTGAATACTATTTACATCATAGGTTTTGAGATCTTCATAGGACCATGCAAAGACATTAACATAATTCTAGAAAAGTTTAATATATCTTTCTTGAAAATTAGGTGAAACTCCAGCGTATAATTTGCCTAACCTGGGATTCTCTTGAGTTCCAATGTTATGATCCTGAATATGTTCATCCTGTGAGATTTTCCTTGAGTCCATAGCTACATCATTGGAATTAAAAAGCCTTTCAAGAGGAACAAGTCCCTTTGGCAGAATATTATCTTTCAATTGAAAGATCTTCTGATTTGCTATTGAATCTTTTAAACCACTGGCTCCTGCAATTTCTGTTGTCTCTTCTTCGTCCTGATCAATTTCTGTGCCCTGGAACTCTTCAACCATAGTCAAAAACTCCTTAATCTGCTGGTCATCTTCAAAAACTTGCCAATTCTTAACATTATCAGGAACAAAAGGTCTGTGTCTCATTTCTACCTCATATCTTAGTCTTGGATTAATAGGAGGCTTGAAAGTGCTAGCAGCCACAACCAATGAAGCTGCCAATCTATTCTCATCTCTTGGAATGAATTGAATGTTAAAAGCTTCAAAACGCGTCGACAAAAGATTGATTATGTGATTTTGCCGAATATTTTCTAACAGCTTCAAAGAAGTTTTCAATCAAATCCATACCTCATTTTTGTATGCCCGGAGCCTAGGATGCTTTGTTTGGCAGTGATCTTTTATCTGCTTAATAATTAGCTCCGAATCTCCAAAAGAAGAAATTGACTTGACTCCCCTCTGTTTGGCTGTTTGTAGAGCAATAATCAAGGACTCATATTCTGCCACATTGTTAGTTTCCTCGAACTCTAATTTGAAAGAAAAAGGGAACATATTACCTCCAGGTGCAATTAGAAGAAAACCAACACTTGTTCCTTCCTTGGAATAAGCTCCATCAAAGAAACATTTCCACACTTCTTCCGTTTGCAGCTCTGTAATTACATTGGCTGAAGCAAGCTGCTTCTGATTATCTTCAGCCAGCTCTACATTCTCATGCAGTGTGAAACAAGCAAAGTCATCCTTCTCGTGACTATATACAAGTGAATTGCTTGCTCCGTTTTTTGTAATTGTCTTTACAAACCTAGTTTCTCTATACAATGTCCTCTCCTCTCCACCAAAAATCGGTATAATAGCATATGTAAAATCTAGTTTCAAAACACCTCCCAATTTAGCCCCCCAGGACCTAGATAGAAGCATTCCAAATCTAGCAGGAATATCTACTACTACAACATCCATGACCAAGCTTCTAGCTGGAATTTGGGCTAGTGACACTGCCAAATCCTTAATAACCCCCAGACAAGTGACCTTGTTTGAATCAAAAGAATACAAATCCCTGAAAGGTTTGGTCACTTGTAGATTTAGTTGCTTCATCACTGACAGAGGCATAAGATTATGTGAAGCTCCCGAATCAAACATACAATTATGTAGGAGGAAATCATGAACCAATAGAGAAATATAACAAGGAGGTATTGAAGAATCTACTTCCTCTACATGTGGACCAAAAACCACTACTGGTTTATCTTCCTACAGATTTACAGTGTCACTCTTATTTTCTTTTAAATTAATAAACTCGGCAATCTCCTTTTGATAAGTAGGTGTTTTTGCCAATTCTGTAAGGGGAACTTGGATTCTTACCTTTTCCAACTCCTTGGTAAGACCTCCTTTTGATAAGTAGGTGTTTTTTCCAATTCTGTAAGGGGAACTTGGATTCTTACCTTTTCCAACTCCTTGGTAAGACTAAACAAGTGACCCTGTTTAGCACTTTTCATTCTCATCTTCACCTTTCTTCATCACTGGAATTATTTGAGGAATTGAAACAAATTTCTCCAAAGGAATTTTTCTAGTTCGATCTTGAGAAGACTCACCTCGAAGTATCTGTGTCTTGCCATTTGCATTTTGCTGCTGCTTTCCTTTATTTACTTGTTTTGCAGGCTGAGATTCTTGTGGAGTCACCTTTGGTGAAGAAGTTGAAACTTGCTGCTCACTTTTATTTTCTTGATTTCTTGGTCTTTTCCTAGATCTAAGGTCATATTTTTTATGTAGTTCAGCCTGCATAGAATCAGAGAATTGTTTCCAATATTCATCAATTTCATTTTCATCATGAATAGCATCTGCTTCATCATACACATACTCTTCTCCTTCAATGCCGAGTTCATCTTCATCAACTGCATATAATGTAGAAATTTGATCTTCAGGTTGTTCTTCACCAGGATCTGCTTCTATATATAATGGTGCTTGAATTTTATTTTGATCTTTTCTTTCCTTTTGCAAGATTTGCAAAGGTTGTCTTCTGAATTGGGGATTAAAGTTCTTATTATACTGTGTTTGTCTCTGAGAGTTCTTATTCTCTAACTCTAACCTATTTAACTTATCTGACATAGTTTTAATTACATTACACATATCCTCCAATGATTGACTTTGAGAGGATTCTATCTTTGCCTTTCCCTTGTCTTGGGTAGGCTATGTTTCTGGTGCTTTTCCTGCAACCACCAGATTCGCTTCTATCTCTAAAGCATCTGTTTGGATTTGATCAAGGGTTGGAGCTCTTCTTTCCCTTAATGTGAATCCAAAATTTGATTCAAAAGCCCCTGCAAAAGTTATTTTTGCACCAGCAGGAGGAGGCTTAATCTCTGCTGGGAGACTATTGTACAATTTGTTAAATCTTTTGAAAAATTCGGCCACAGTTTCATCAGACTTCTTCTTTATGGCATTAAACTCTGTTAATGAATACCCATGGTCTCTTTTTTCTCCCCATCTCTGAATAAACACACGTTCCATCTCTTCCCAAGAAGGAATGGTATTATAGGGAAGTCCTTTGAACCATTTCCTTGCTTTTCCATCCAAGGACTGAACAAAGAGTCTTAGAACAACATCTAAATGTTCAACATTTAGGCTTTCTGCAGAATTACAAAATACTACTACAAGATTCTCTGTTGTCTGTTCATCTTCTCGTGAAAAACATGGAAGAGTTTTAAGGTAATCTTGTGGCATTTGATTGAAAGGTTGTGGTAGTTGAATAGGTGCATACCTATTCACTAAGAATGCAAGCGCTGCCATGTTTACTGAACTTTGATTACCAACAGATGTGGAACTTGATTGAGAGGTAAATGGAATGTGCAAAGGAGGTAATGTGGTTATTGGTTGAGGTTGAATAATTACAGCAGGTAAATGAAAAGTAACAGACTCAAAAGATTGGTCTTGACAGCTAGGTTCCTAAAATGAAGATGATGAAAAAGATGACTCTTTATCAGATGAATGTTCAAGTGAATTGCTACCTGATGCAAACAATGTAGGAATTGGTGTAATTGGAATCTTAGACCTTCCAACCCTCTTAGAAAATAGCCTTTCAGGATCTGAAAGAGCTTGAACCTTCTTTTGTGAAGTGTCTGATCTTGTATGGGGCCTTCTTGAAGCCAGAGTTATTGCTTTGATTCAAAACAGCCAAATATTTCCTCCTCACTGAACAACTAGAGGAAAATATTGAAACCCAGGGAAAAATCTTCTTATCTTCTCTCCCCGGTAGCGGCGCCAATTAATGTTGTTCCTTAAGAAACCAATTTCCTGGCTGTGGGGAAATTGTGCTTAAGACATTAATAAATATTATTTACTGTCACTTATTGTTTGTTGTGTTCTCAAATGAAGGACCTGGAAAACTTGGTCTTTTTAACCCTTAATACATGTATGACCGGAACATCTTAGAATGCCATTTGTTGCTAGATATAAATGATGAATGAAGAAAGTTTGAAGGAGAAGTTAAAGATAATATGCTGATCTTTCACAGAAACTACTATCTGTAACTTAGAGGAACTATGATAATGAGAACTAAATCATAGACAATATGCAGGTCTTTATTTGCTTATGTAGATAAAGTTAAAATTCCTTATAAGAGCGCTCCTATACTTGAAGTCCTCATTTCCTTCCTAAGTTATAGATAATAGTTTCTGTGAAAGACCAACATATTGTCTATGATTTAGTTCTCATTATCATAGTTCCTCTAAGTTACAGATAGTAGTTTCTGTGAAATATTAGCATATTATCTTTAACTTCTCCTTCAAACTTTCTTCATTCATCATTTATATCTAGCAACAAATGACATTCTGAGATGTTATGGTCATACATGTAGTAAGGGTTGAAGACCAAGTTTTCCAGGTCCTTCATTTGAGAACACAACAAACAATAAGTACAGTAAATAATATTTATTAATGTCTTAAGCACAATTTCCCCACAGCAAGGAAATTGGTTTCTTAAGGAACAACACATGGGAAGGAGTCCCATGTATGCAGATTGAAAAAGGCACTCTATGGCCTGAAGCAAGCTCCTAGAGCTTGGTACTCGAGGATTGATACATACTTGCAGCAGTTGGGTTTCACAAAGAGTGAGGTTGATCCGAACCTATACTTCATTGTGGTGGGTGAGGAGCCTCTCACTCTGGTGTTTTATGTTGATGACTTGATCATCACTGGTGCAGAGAGACTCATTGAGGGCTGCAAAAGATATCTTGCTTAAGAGTTTGAGATGAAGGATATCGGCTTGATGCATTATTTTTTGGGATTGGAGGTGTGGTAGGAGGAGGGGCATTTCTTCCTGGGACATGGGAAGTACATTGTGGATATTCTTATCAAATTTCACATGGAGGACTGCAAACCCATGTCTACACCTATGATCACTAACTGGAAGAAGCTTCATGCTTTTGATTCCGAGTTGGTGGATTCTACTCTATACAAATAGTTGATTGGTTGTTTGATGTATTTGGTCAACACTCGACCAGATATATGTTTTGTAGTTAACACTATGAGTTAGTTCATGTGTGAGCCCCGGAGAGTGCACTGGGTAGCTGCAAAACACATTCTTCGTTATTTACAGGGGATTGTGGATTTTGGTCTGGAATATAGATAGGGTGATGGAGTGACATTGGCAGGGTACACGGATTCAGATAGGAAGAGTACTTCCGGGTGTTGTTTTGGGTTGGGTTCGGTAGTTGTGTCATGGATCAGCTGGAAACAACAGTGAGTTGCATTGAGCTCAGCTGAGGCAGGGTATATGGCTGTTAGTTTGGCTAGTTGTGAGGCCATATGGCTTCGCAAGATGATGTTTGGTCTATTTGGTCAGGCATTGAGACCTTCAGTAATTTACTATGATAATCAGAGTTGCATAAAACTCACAGAGAATCCAGTGTTTCATGACAGGTCAAAGCATATTGAGATCAAGTATCACTTCATTAGAGACTATGTCCAAAAGGGAGCTATCAAACTTGAGTACATTTCTACAAATGAGCAGGTAGCGGACATTTTCACCAAAGCCTTACCATGGGGCAAGGATGTATACTTTAGAGACAAGATGGGAGTGGTGAGGAACACTTTCCTCGATAAGAGGGAATGTTAAAATTTGGGTATCAGAGGACAAGTGGTTCCCTAAGGCTTTGATCTTTGGCCTAGGGAAAAGTGTCCAAATTTATTTTTTACTTTTCTCCTAAAGTGACTTTATAAGTGGTAAAGTGAATTTAATTTAAAAGTGACTTTATAAGTGGTAAAGTTACATTCTAATTTAAAAGTGACTTTATAAGTGGTAATGTTACATTCTACTTTAAAGGTGACTTTATTAAAGTGAATGAAGAATTAGAAAGTGAAAAAGTGGCTATGGAAATAAAAGGCCAAGTGGGTCTTTATTTAAGTGGGTGAGGTAAAATATAGAAAGTGAGAATTAAATGCACATTTATTCTCATCCCTAGATCTAAATGAATCTCAGCCATTAGATGTTAGGGTAACCCAAAAGGGCATTTAGAGAATAAAAGGAGAAGAGAAGAGGAAAAGATCATTTCATTCTTTCATGAGCATTTGAGAGAAAGAGAAGAGAGAACAAGGAGAGAATTTCTGAGCAGTGAGGAAGTGAAGGAGAGCAGCAAAAAGACATTTCAGCAAATCTGGGCAGCAACATTTATTGGCACGCATCCCAAGGAAAAACCGTACAATAGAAGAAAGGCACAGAAATCGAGGAAGAGGGACAGGAAGTTTTGGGCACATTTTTCGAGGCTGGCCGTATAACATTTAATGTTGTTTTATTGTTGTAAAAATTTATGTTTTGGTTGTTTGCTGATTGGCACGATTTTCGAGGTGGAGTTCAAGCACGGAAATCAAGATAAGTTGTAATTTGTGGTTGCTGGAATTTTTACTGTGTATTTTAGTTTCTCTGTAAAATCATTTTCAGAAATAAAGAAGAGCTCTCAAATTGGTTTTCCCCAAGAGTTGTAGGGGGTTTTTCCAGGGTCATATTGACCAAAAATCACTGTGTTATTTTATGTGTGTCACTGTCATAATTTTGCTACTTTATTTCTGCAATTTCAGCGGTTTTGAAATCTCTAAATGTGTTTTAAGAAAAATATTATCATTTCCATATTTTAGAATTTTTATCATGCTTGGATTTAAAACTAAATGCATGGAGTGATAAGGAAAACTGATAACCGAAGTGGGGGTTGAAATTTCTTCAATGCCTTCGGATCCCTCTGATCAAATCATTCCACCACCGTCTTGGTGATGTCCTCATATGAAACTATATGGGCATGCCCCAAAGTGTTTAGGCCATGAAACCACCAGTCATGGGCTTCCCTGCAAGTGCATCGCTGCTATCTTAATGGCCTCCTGTTCTGTCATCCGGTTGAGTTGAAAGTATGTGTCCATCTTTCAACCCAAGCCTTCGCTGTGCACTTGGCAGTGCCATCAAAAGTAGGGAAGTACATCCTCCCTATAGTTCTTTTCATCTCATAGTTTTGAGTCCCTTATCCTCTGTACCCCTTGTTCCTCTCACTCTGCTTGAGCTTGTAGTAATCTCTAAAGGAGAGAGCTTCTTTGAAATCTTCGTCCATCACCTGCCACTCTCTGAAGTAATCCCCCATCTAGGGAGTGTCTTCCTCCCTTGCTGGTTCGATCTGTGCTATTGGCACGAAGGAGGGTAGTGTGGCCCTAGTGGGCACACTCACTGAAGGGTGTTGCGCTGCTGGTGAGGGATGATCGAAGGGCTGAGAAGCCCCAAAAGTCTCTCCACACAAAAACCCTCTAGGTGTGGCTCTGTCTTGGCTCTGTGATTTGATCTCCTCCAGCATGTCTTTCTGCCCCTTGGCCAAGTCACTTAGAGCCCTCAAGAGGCTATCGAAAGCCATCTCCTCCCTGCTCTTGGGCTCTGTCATTTCCTCCTCTCCGACCACTGTTTTCCCTCTTTCCTCTGTGTCTGGTGTAATTTCCAGCTCCCTTTCTCTGCTCCTGTACCTCTACCTCTGGTAAGTGATGTTCTCCCAGTCTTCTCCTCTCATAGGAAACCAACCCCACAACTGAGCCAAGAATTAGGCTCTGATACCACTGTAATGTTCCTAAACAGGAATTTAAGTGATATTTCAAATAAACAAACAATGCAGCAACATAAAATTAAAAACATGTATCAAACACCCATGAAACACTATAAAACTGGAACTATTGAGCCATATATTATGAAATATGAGAGCATGAGTACAATATATGAATGAAGTGGTGCACCTGGGCTTGTCTCAAGGACAAGTTGGACCAAACCCAGGTGATGGAATAGCTGGAAAGATGGTTGTTCAGTTGTTGCACCACTATGCACTGCGCTGTCCCAGAAAACTAGTGTTTTGCTGATTTCGACTTGCTGGAATGTGCCCAAAAACCACCCAGAAAATTCTATTCTTTCAGGCTTAGACCTCTAGGACAAAACCCAAAAAAACCTAGAAGGGAATTTCTCTGATTTTGACTTTGGATTTTCGGCCTCTTGGGAGCCCCTCTTCGGCTACTGCTACCAAATTCGACTTGCAGGAAACAACCTGCAAATCCACCTGGAAACACCCCTCAAATGCTGCTTTCACCTGTAGTAGCTGATCCCTTGCTCCCTGGATGGCCCTTGGCCCTTATGGCTGCTCACCTAAGCCCCACGAATTTGCTGCCACAGGCCACTGTGCAGTCCCTCTGCCCAGAAATGCATATTTCTATCTGTACTGACTAGCTGGCTGCAAAACTCTGAGAAAATACCCTCAGCCCTCTACCTCCTTGCTATCAGAACTCCCAACAAGTTACGGACCTCCTGGCGGGCTCAATCCTCCTCTGCGTATTTCTGGCTACCCAGAAAGTATGCAATCCCTTCCTCTGCGTGGCTAGATGAACTGTGAATCGATTCTGAAACTCCCGCACCCTCTGTAGAACATCCTCCTTAGGGCGTGCACGAATAGTCCCCCGAAGTAGAGGTTGAATCTTCCCTACAGAAGACTCGTGGCTAAACAACTGGTAGACTCACTAAGCAACAGAGCGTACAAGAGTAAGTTTGTTTGTCAAATAATCAGAATGCTGCAAAATGAGAGCTCCATCCTCTTTTATCACTTTGGACCCCCTTAGCCTCTTGTGGGCCCCTCCTTCCACTAGTTCGAATTCCCTCCAACGCATTCCTTGGCCAAGTTCGAATTATGCATGTGGTGGCCCCCACATTCCACTAGCTGCCAGAAATAAATCGAATTGCCTATAGTTCCTAAGTTTTGCGTGTGGGGTCCTCCTCCTAAGCCAAAATTGATGCCAAAATTGTGTTGTTGTGTCCCTCGATTAATTCATTTGTGAAGGGACATGACATTTTGCTTGAAAATACAAGCGACTTTTCATGTACTATATGCTTCACGATTAAGTCAAACTACAATTTTTTTCATTACATTACTTAAATCTGAAAATAGGTGAGACATCCCACCAATTAGAGGTTTGATTTGACCAAAGGAGGTCCGAATTGATCAAAGGGTACAACCTTCCATCAAGAAATAGCTTGACATTCCTTGAAAAATTAACTTGAGTGCTTAGGAAGTAAAAAATTCCACTTTGTTTGCTAAATGTTGCTTGACGTTGGCCTTTCCAATGGCTAGTATAATGTGGATGACCTTCGTTTGCTTGGTGCAAAGATGATTCAAACCATGCTTTTAGGCTCCTTGCTTGATGTTAACTGGAAATGTCCATTGGATTGCTTGGAGACCTAAATGGCCTTCTGTTTTGCCTCAACATTCCTCCAAATTGACCTTTACATGATCCAATGGGTAGAAGGGGTGGGCGACACTCCTTGTCTGGGTCCATTTGCCTGCTTTTTGTGTGGTTTAAGGCTTGTACTTTCCTGAACATGAGTTGTTCTTGGTCCATGATGTGTCCTTAACTTGCTTTGACATCTTTATTACTCAACACATTTGCCATGTTACCTCTTTTAATCTCATGCCTGCACCAAAAGGAGTTGTTGTCTCATTTTGAAGATACCTCAAAGATGCAAATGGGACATTAAAGGGGGCGTTAAGAGTGCCTTAACTTGGAGCTGATTACTGTTGACTTGGAGGTCGGAAGAGATATTTGCACTACCTTGGAGGATATGGGTCACTGCATTAGGGAGACTAGATGCATCGCAAACTGTGAGACTTCCATGAAGAATGATGGTCATGGCCAAAGAGGTGTGAATACATATGGATATGGTTGATTTGGAGAACAAAGAGTGCATTGAGATAATGGGAAAGTGAGGGGAAAATTACAATAAGGGATCACCTTTATAGGGCTACTCAACATGTGCTCCCATAAATCATTAGTCATAGTAGATCCACCTCCTGATGCTCTCATTATCACCGTAGGAGATGAGAATGCTGCGTGATGCTTTATTTCGCTTACTATTCTTCTCTTTTCCTTATCCATCGAATGCTGAATGAAATCCTTTCCTTCTAGTACTAACTTTCTCTAGTGGTTCGTGGATTATACTAGTCTCATAAGGTTTCCATAACTAATATGGTCTACCAAGTTGAGTAGATAATCTGTTTTTGGAAGGGACCATTGTGAGAGAAACTTAGGCCTTATATGTTGAGGGTTTCTAATAAAATTAATAGCACCCCAATTCATACTTTTACTAATGAACCCTTTCTCCCATATCCTCTTTATCTATTTCTTTTGCTTCCCCCTTTTCTAGGCTACATCACCACTAATGGGTCTCTCTATATCATCTTCTCAGGTAGGGCCTGACTTGAGATGGCTTCTCCTTAGATGGGACCAATCACCATGCCTCTCCTTTGCCTATTAGGAACTTTGGTCTTGGTTGTCACATCGTGTAGACTGCAGCTATGGGATCACATCTCCAACCATTGCTCCAATGCTTGCTTCCACTTGTCTATTTCATTCCCCAGTTCAACACTAGGATTCTCAACTTTTTCTTCTTTCTTTCACTATTTGTGCTCTGGAGTTGTCAATTCTCACATTTTTCATTTGATATCTCAACTAGTGTTGCCACCTCTTACTTCTTGGCTTCGGTTGTTCATGTCTATTGTTGTCCCCTCTTGTGTATTTGGTTCATTTTTTTGGTCCTGCATTCAATAACTTAGATCTCTCTTTCCTCGACTAGTTCATCCCTAACCTTTGCCACCTCTCCTTCCTTCTCCTCTTCTCACTTTCACTCACTTCTCAACCTCATTGAGATTTTCTATTTTTATCGCCTGCTTGTATGTGGCAAGCCATTTAATTTTATGTTGTAGGATGTGTTATCACTGTGAAAAATCAGTGACTTGATTCCTACTGTAGCGAACTGATGACATTTCCCCTATTTGTTAAATTACTTGAACAAATTACTTGCAGTTTTCTATGACAAATATTGAAATACATACACTGCAACGTACACAAAATAAAGTACTACGGAAACAAAATACTGCACTGGAGAGAAATAAACACACACATATACACTCCATGTTGCGGGGGAGCGCCCCCCCCCCTCGAACCCGCTCCCGAAGCGCACTCCGGGCGGGAGCGCGCTCCCTTAAAAAAATTTACGCTCCCTGGTCTGTTAGGGAGCGACACAGGGAGCGATCGCTCCGGCGCTCCCGGACCGATTTTTAATGCCCGGGAGCGATCGGGGAGCGATCACTCCCTGATCGCTCCCGGACATTAAAAATCGCTCCGGGAGCGATACGAGCCGGGCTGGGAGCGGTTCAGCGGAAAAAGAATCCGCCGGACCCAAAAAATAAAAAAATTTAGAATTTTTTTATTTTGTTTTATAAGCCCAATGGGCCAAAAAAAATTCATTATAACTTCATTGAGCAAGGTTTGGAGCTGGAGCAAGAGCAAAGGAGCGAAGAGCAAGTGCTGAGGAGCGAGGAGCAAGTGCCAAGGAGCGAGGAGCAAGCCTGCAGAGGTAAGTAACTTAGTAATCTAGTTAGTTTAGCTGGTTAGGTAGTTAATTTAGTTAATTTAATTTAGTTGTTTGAGTTTAACTGTTTAAAGATCATGTATTTAAATTAAATTAATAAATTAAATTAATTAATCCCAATAAATTAAATTAATTTGCAGATTCAAGAATCAAAACCCTACAAACATCAAACACCATGGACCTGGCGATATTTATTGGCATTTTCCTCTTCCTGGTCCCTTTTATGGTTATTATGGTGCTGGAGAGTAGGAAACGGAGGGGGCCCCAAACTGAAGAGGGGGATGAAGAAGCCGGAGAAAGTCAAATGGGTGAAAACCCTAGTGAGGAGGAGGTGGAGGAGGGTGAACATGACCCTCAAAAAACTAAACAAGACCAAACTCCATTGTGGAAATATGTTCACAGGGCTGAAACAGGGAGAGGGGGTGGAACCACTAAATTTCATTGCCCCCATTGCAACACTGATTACACAGGTTCATACACCCGTGCTAGAAGACACCTCTGCGGGAAAAGGCCATGGGATGGAGAGAAACAAATAGGAATCAAAACTTGTGCAGCGGTGTCAACAACAGATAGAGCCAAATACATAAGGGAAGAGGAGGAAGCCCAATACAGAACAAAAAGATCAAGGCGTTTCTTTGAACCAAGCTCACAATCACAAAGAACTCCTTCAGCATCCTCCCAAGGCAGTGGATATGGACATGGAGGCACAGGGTCATCATATTTAAGGCGTAGAACCATATCAGATTTCCTTGATGAGGGGTGTAGGAATGATGTGGATTCAAAAGTTTACAGGTTTCTCTATGCATGTGGGATACCATTCAATGTTCTACGCTCACCTTATTGGCACGAAATGGTTTCTGCCATAAATGATGCCCCTAAAGGATACAAGAGCCCTGGGTATGACAAGGCAAGAACTGTTGGCCTTGATCATGAAAAAGCAAAAATATCACATTCTTTGAATAAAATGACAAGTTCTTGGATTGACAATGGGGTGTCCATTGTATCTGATGGATGGACAAATGTAAAAGGCAAGCCATTGATAAGTGTTCTTGCTGTGTCTGTTAGTGGTCCCATCTTTCTAGCTGCACATGATTACTCAGACAAGTTCAAGACCGCCATCAACATTGCAGAAGCATTACTTGAAACAATTGAGCGTATTGGCCCATACAATGTCATCCAAGTCATCACTGATAATGCTCCTAATTGTAAGGCAGCGGGAGCAATTATTGAGGATAAATACCCGAACATATTTTGGTCTGGATGTTTGGTTCACACTTTGAACCTTCTGTTGCATGATATTGTCAAAAAAAAAATGAACAATACTAATGGATTGGTAATTTGTACAAGAAAGGAAAACAAATGATAAAATTTATTACAAATCATAGCAATACCCATGGCCTTTTCCGCAATCACTCGAGATTGGAGTTGCTGAAGATTGCGAGGACTAGATTTGGTAGCTATTACCTCACCTTCAGGCGCCTTTTGAAGGTAAGAGAGGCATTAGCTAGCATGGTATCAAGTCCACATTGGCAGGTGTTAAAGGAAAGGGCTACAAATGTAGCTGACATGGCAGGTTTTGAAATGGTGGAGGAGGCCGCTCTTGATGGGCACTTTTGGACAAGTGTGAGGCAGGTATTGGATTTCACCAAGCCAATTTATCACATGATTCGGTTTGCAGATACAGACAAACCAGTTATTGGCGAGGTGTATGAGAAAATGGATACCATGTTGGGGGAAATAAAAGACATTGTTCATAATAGAGATCCCAACTTGTACAAACCGATTCATGATTGTGTGTGTGAACGGTGGAATAGGCTTAACCTTCCACTACATTGCTTGGCGTATATCCTTACGCCAAAATACTACTCTACATCTTGGTTGGGCCAACCTGTAGCAGGGGGTGGGGTTAGGACCAAACCCCATTTAGACCAAGAGGTAACTAAAGGATATCTGGAAGGATTAGAAAAGTTGGTACCTGACAGGGAGGAATGTGCAGCTGTGCGCCTTAAAATAGGCAGATACTTCAGTGGCGTTGGTTTGTATGGTAACTTCCATGCAATGGACGACAAAGATAAATTTGATTCTCTCACATGGTGGGAAACATATGGCGGCCACGGACTTTTGCCAAAATTGGTAAAAAAAGTTCTTTCACAGGTTGTAAATTCTTCTTCTGCAGAGAGGTGTTGGAGCACCTACAGTTATATACATAATGTGAAAAGAAACAGACTCAATGAAAACCGAGCAGAAAGCTTGGTTTATGTGCACTACAACTTGAGGTTGTTGAGTCATTACTGTGATCGGGCTAATGAGGATCCCACATATAAAATTTGGGACAATCACCCAGAGGATGACAATTTGGAGGATGGCATTGTACATATTGAAGAACTAGAAGAGGAACTTGTAAGGGATGAAAATGAAGCAGCAGCCATGCCACCTCCACCTCCACCTCCACCATCCAGTAGCAGTGCTCGAGGTCCGAGTCTTGTTCCTTTGCTGTCGCCACCTCCATCTACACCCTCGCGTGGAGGTTCTAGTTCTGGTCGTCGGTCTGTGCGGGAGACTCCTAGAAGACCACCACGACCTGCTTATACTCCTGGAGACTCTCGTGGCAAGGGCCACATGTAGATTTACAGTTTACTTGTCTTTTTTAGTTTCTATTAGACTTTAGTTTTCATAACTATTGAGTTTTGAGTCCTTGACTCTTGACTCTTGACTCTTTCATATCATTATGATATTTTTTGTAAACATTATATCACTGTGACAATGAAAATTTGAAGTTTGAAGTTGGGCCTTGGCAATTATAACTCATTGGTAATGATTGTGAATTATGAATATGATGCTTTGTGAAAGACTAAAGTTGTTTCATTTCATCTCATTATTCATGTTTCATTTTATAAATTTTTAACATTTCATATCATGTTAACAGTTAGAAGTTAGGACTTAGAAATATCTTCAATATTACTTCTTGTAATGGTTAAACTTAGCTTACAAGTACAACTTTGGTGATCAATGATGATAAATGTTATTGAATTTTCAATTCTGAAAGCTTGAAGTTGCAACTTTAATATTGAATTTGATGAATCATGATTTATAAGACTGAATATGTTGCAGTTGTAATATGTATTTTACTAACTTGTGGACATTGTTGATGACGATTATAATTTCTAGATGATTGATGTGATATGGTTCAATGATCAATTTATGTTTTTTATGTCTATTTCATCATTCTACATGTTTTTGTTGACATATATGTATCAAAAATTAAAAAATATAAAATATATATATATTTTTAAAAAATCACTCCCGGATTCGCTCCCAAACCGGGAGCTTCTGAAAATGGTCGCTCCCGCTCCCGTTTTCGCTCCCACTTCCCGCTCCCGCTCCCGCTCCCAAGTAACATTGTATACACTGTTGTTTTTGGACAAATGTCCCCGGAAAAACCCAATGTGGGAAAACCGATGCAACAACTGAGGGTTTTGATTATAATGCAATAGTAATCTGAGTACAAATCGTTAGATGCCCAAGCTGGAAATCTGATATAGAGAAATACTGACAAGGAGATAGTGGGAAAAATCTCACACCGTCACTGGTGATCCAAATATGATCTAGGCTCTACATGGCTGGCCCCACGCTGCCTTTGCGCAACCTATGCATCAGCCTACGCAGATCTGCGTCACAGTCTCTGGGTTCTGCGTCACCTCCTTCTCTGATCTCCTACTGGTTGGAATTTCGATCCTCTGGCCCTCTGGTCTCACACCCCGACTTCTGGCTCTGGAATTCGACTTTCCTAGCTGAATCTCGAACTCCCTTTGAAGCTCTGCGCCCCCTCTACATGGCACTTCCCTGCTTCTCTGAACCTCTCTCTTTCTTCTTTGCCTTTCACTCTCCAGATCTGGAAAACTCTCCTCCGGTCTACTATCCCTGCCCCTCTCTCACTACTTCGACTTTACTAAGTCACTTCCGACAACTCACAGCTACTACTCAGGAAATCAATTTCCTAGCAAAATCGAATTGCACATGTGTGTTCTCTAAGTGCCCATCAAACTCCTTATAATCTCTTGTTGTAGCACCAACGACCAAGATTAAAACATAATCAAAGGCTAATATTAACTGGGAGTTGATCCTCATCTTCTTCTAGAAGATTCACACCTGATTTAATTAACACCCTTTAATTAACCAAATTTCCTGAGTTTAGACTTAGGGAACCATTTAAAAAAGTTAATTATTTTAATTAAATCATCTCTAGGTGGAATTTTCCCAAACAATTTCTCGGTATAGGAGAATGCATGTGTCTTAGCCTCTCTATAAAATCTCGAGGCAAGGGCACATCCGATGCTACAAAAATCAACAACCACAATCTAATAGGCCCTAAGGAGGGAAATCCTATGGTCAAAGAGGTAAACCAAGTGATAACAATGGGACAATGTCCCACTGTCACCACAATTAGTGTCCCCTGCTCTTTAATGACTTTCATCGATGGGAGGAGTCCCGATAGATAAACAATCATCTTTAATTGATGTTCTAGGGTTTGAGGTACTAGGTGATGAGGTAGGACTTTTTAAGAGAAGCTCGATGTGATAATATGGCACTTCAAAAGGGTTTTTTCTCCCTATAAGAAACTTGCACGAGATATAGGGTTTTATGAATTATCGTGTTTAAAGGTACTCTTGAGATCAAGGCAATCAAAAGAAAGGGCTTCTTATGATTTATTCCAATGAATACTAAGCTCATACAACCCTCAAAGAAGTCCCCAAGTCAAAGAACTGCAAACTAGGGTTTCCCTTCTAGGGCACATCTCGGGCTACAGTTTTTATGGATGAAAACACAAGGGATGTTTGTCAAACTTTGAGGTGTTGTAGCTAAGACCCTAAGTGGGAAGTTTATTATATCGGAATCCACCCTTTCACTCCGTAGAGAATTTCGCTCTATGCCTTAACCTAGCCGTCCAAGAAGAGGGGACAGTTACCGCTCAAACTAGCAGGGTTCCTAGGAGGGAATCCTAAAGGGACAATTGCTAGGTCAAGGACAACAATCGAGGAATAACCCGCTGTCACCTCAGCTAAAGCTCCCTTCTCTTTACGGACTTTCACCAATGGGAGGAGACCTAGTATGATAAGGATAAAAAATATTAATAGATCAAAGATAGGATGAACCGTGCTCCTAGAAGACTATTCAGAAGAGAGGCTCAAGATTGTGGCTTGTTTGTCTTGGAAGACAAGATGGAAGGCTCTCTAGGAAGGGATTGGGGAGAATTTCAAGGGTTAGGTTTCGAGTATGTGTCTTATAAAGGAGATTCCTAAGCCCTAGAATTCTTTTGGAAACTAGGGTTCTAGGTGATCTTTGAAGAATTAGCCTTGATAGTGCATGGGACCACACGAGACCAAGTAGACCCAAGGTTAGGTCAAGAGGATAGGATTTAGCAACCAATGATATACTTGACCTAATTGGGGAGGGGAAAGGGATCAAGGAATACATTTTCAATGAAAGGCAAAGCAAGGATCCCAATGAGGTTTCTAGCCTAAAGGAAACCAAGGGCAAGAATTGGTCTTCGAGCTAGGGCTTGCGATATCTCAAGCCCCACCATCGGAATCTCATGAAATTTGGAGGGATTCTTGAGGACACACCAGCGCAGTTGTGGACCAAAAATCGAAGTATTTGGATGGCTGGATTGTGAGATAATTGATGCCCTATGTGACCTATGTAGGCTAGGCCTAGAGAAAGAGGGGAAGGTGAATGCTTTGCCCTTTGGGAGAGATGGATTAATGAAAGATTTAGAGTTTGGATTGATTTCCACTGGTCAAGGAGGCCTAAAAGACAACTTCGTTGGCCATTAGGGCTTAATGGAAGTAGCTTCAAGGTCATTTATACTTTGTTCAACAATATTTGGTGACTTATAAAGACAAGGATGTCTATAGGAACATTCATTCATTCAAACATGGCCCAATCATGATACAACACTATTTAGAGATTTAATCACCACAATTTTGTTCCAAGAAAAGAAGCAAATTAACCCTAGAACAACGAAAATCCCAATATCATGAATGCAACAAGATATGCCATTCATAGGAGCTCCAAGACAAAGAAGAATAACCAAACATCAAAATTCATCCATCCATCCAAAAAGTCTCATCCTCAAAAGATAGTGAAAATCTCACAAGAAGATATGATCCAATCCATACAAATGAACTCATGTCTCTCCTATTTATACACTCATTAGGAGTTCGAATTACCTAATTTGAACCTACATTAGCCCATCAATTAAAATAATGTGCAAATAACTATCTATTGGTGACAAGCCCACCAAACTAGCTCACAAATAAAATAATAAGCCTCCCAAGGGGTCAAATGATAAAAAATGCATGTCATTGGGCTCTCTAAAAGCCCTGATGAAGTCCATAAGTGCCAAAATAATGAGTTGGACTTCCAAAAGTAATGGACAAGGGGATGGCCCCTTGTTCTCCACATAATAAATGTATGGTGCTCCCAATGGCTGTGAGGGCACACAAGTGACCTCATGGGTCTCCAAGTGAGTTGAATATGCTTGTAGACCATCTGTAAGGGCTCAGATGATTGTGTAGGTGATGCCACATCATCCTACAAGTCTTGGGTCAACTGCCAAGTGCATGGTACATCTATGGGGTTGGCTGAGCAAAGGTGAACCAGGTGCATCTTCCTTGTCCAATAGGTGAATCTCAAGCGATCTTTGAACATATCTGGGGATCCATGGAGTGTTGTCTACTGTTGTGGAGGCCCATGGCTCTCAAAACACACCCTACATGTGCCAATGTAGCCCTCTGGAGGGTTAGGACCCCATATAGGGAAACCAAACCCAAGATGGAGACCATCTGCAATCCTGCATAAGATCCAATGCGTCCCCTAACCTTCTAGTACAACAATTCATCAAAGAAATCAAGTAAAAGAGCTTAAAAACCATGGACCATAGGTGGGGACTTCATAATGGCCCGCCCTTCCATACTGTGCTTTGGCATGTGCTAATGTCTCCAAACTCCAAATGGGGTTAGCCAAGTATCCTATTAGGTGGTTTCTACTTCTAAAGGGGATAATATGTCCAAGGTACACGTAGAGTCTGAAGATTGTCCTACCATGACATCCCTTTTTGCCTAATACTTCTCTCTTTTCCTATATATCTACCACCTAAATAAAGCCATATCCACCAGGTTTTGATGAAGGTATGCAATAATATGTCTTCTTATTCATGTTTGACTTTATACCCTATTGTTTTGTTAAAGAATGCAATTAGCTACCGAATCAGCCTGTTTCCGCAACTAATCCAGATTTCTGTAGCTACCTCCATTGTTTGCTAGGTTCAGAAGCTCCAGGTCAGCAGCGAAGGATGCAGATGGATAGAGAATGGTTTCCTCGTGGATTCCTTCCTATCCCCTTGAAACTGTTCATTAAGATAAGCGCAGGAGATCATGGTCAAACTCCAAGTCAACTGTAGGATTGTTGTCGAAACGAAATCTGAGTTCAATCGAAATCTTATCAATTTGCTTTTGGAATAGAAAATTGAAGATTTAGCGATATAGTTTAGCTAAGATAAAGATATTAGGCTTAAATTACTCATGTTGTTATGCCAGAGACCTGTTATAAAAACTTATGGCCGCACTGTGATTAGGGTGCGCGCCGAATGATGTAATTTTGAAACAGTGTGTGAATTTTGTTTGCCAGCAATAGAATTGGGTTTGTGTGTATGCGTTGCGTTGATTGAAGATTGTGAACTGATCTATGGAGGGCCCCTACGAATAGTGACAGGTCTTAACCAATTGCAACTCGATTTCTTTTCATTCCTTGAATACTTTGTTTTGTGTGAAAATGCAGCATAATGAATTCGTTAATGAATTGTTATTTGCATAAGTACTTTCATCTGCTTCATACCTAGCTTAGCCTGTCATTTGAATTGATTTATACCTAGTACTGCATGGTTACTTCATTTGCTTATTATCTAGCATAGTTCAAGTGTGTTTATTTCATAGTATAGATGTTGTTGAAATATTTTGTTTGAATGAAAATTGAATAAGTAAAAGTGTGAGAATTTTCTCCTAAACAATTGAGTTCAGACAATGTTTCTTCACAATTGATAGAATAGATTTCTTTTTGCACTTAGTGAATTAGAAGCTGCAACATAAAGAATCAAGACCAAAAATATCAAAACAATCTAATACAAGTAGGATCACTCTCATATCATCCATAAACTAATTAGATAGAGATTAATTTCCAAAAAATTAGCTAATAACTCTAAGGATTGTAACTCTAATATAATTAACCAATACCACCTCCATATTAAGTTTAGAGCCTAACAAATACATAACGACACATCGAATAACTTCTAGCACATATTGTGCACCTGTACTTCAATAGTCTATGCACCTTGGTTGACAATTTATGATTGACAATTCATGATTGACAATTCAAAGACATTGAATTGGCTAAACAGTACATCCTTTAAAAGGTGGTGGTATGTGATGAAGAGGTGAATGGAGTAGGGGATGAGAAGGGGCAACCCTGGGCCACATGCTAGAGTACAAGGGGGGCTAGTAGAAGAGAAGTCCACACTTGGGTATATAATGTATAGGAGGGAGCAATCGTGGTACATGAGATGCACCGACCTTGATTTTTCCACCCTTCTTTATATGCCTTTTGCCTTTTTATGATTTTTCTTTAATTTACTGCTCGGGGCTCAAGGGGTAAGAGCATGATGTGTGAGATAGCATTGGATACCCCTTTTTAAGGTAGGGTGGTTCATTTCCCACCAAGGGTTGGGAAAATGATAGATTCCTATATGATGAAGGAGGCCCATAGAACCTGTAGGAACCAAGGTGATGGCCATGATGATGGGGTAGAGCTCATGTATTGGCTTTTGCCCATGTGCTAAATGTCTTTGTCCCAACCATCTTTTGCTTTTTGTGGTACATTTTCCTATTGAATGTGGCCAATTATGCTTTTACTTTTCTTTTTAGCTGCATCAACCTCTAGGGCATCATTCTAGGCCTGACCCAAGGTGTGGGCAAGAGGAAGGGGAGAATTATCCCTATGTGGACCCAGTGGAGGAATGTGGACCCAGGTGGGAGAAATGATGAGTGGGAAGGGGGTAATATATGTGGATGAGGGATCAGGACTACACAACCAAAATAAGAGTTTCTCGTGAAATACAATCCCTAAAGCCAAATGGTCAGTAAAAGAGATCCCCAAGGTTAATATCCAAAAGGAGTCTAGGGGACAAGAGCACAGACCTAGCCCATTCTTTCCGTCGAATCTCCCCATTAATTCATGCCCAGAAGTGTCCATGATAAGCAAACTAGAATACTCAATTACCAAATGGCAAAGGCATACCTTTAGGTTTGGGAGGCCCACCTTCAAACATATGATCATGACAGATGGGTGAGGGACCACATGGCTAGCTCAGGTGGCGAAGAACTGGCACAATGAGCTAGTTGGTGGCTGTTGGCTACTGGCTGAAGATCATCTTGGAGAAAATTTTCTCCTAGGGATATCACCCACAAAATGGTGGGTAACAGGGACCAAAACTTTGGGAGAAGAAAATATGGAGAAAGAAGGATTTGATCACGAAATGGCTTGGACCAATGCCTTCTCCTTTGGGATTATGGAGTCCTAGATGCTTCAAATTTTCCATAATCGTCTTTGAGGAGGTCACTAATTGATGCCCTAACTACCAACCTTCAACAATTACCAACTCATAATTTATGGAGTTTTATGGAGGAAAAACAAAATTTCATCCACTACGAACATTCATCACATGTCATTATATGAATAACATGTGGAATTTCCAACCAAATAACTTTCAAAATAAATCTTCAACAACTAGGGCACAATATAACATTAATCTAGTTGCAACAATTCCATACATTAGACATTTTTTAAGAATGAAACTTCAACAAGGGGTACTTACAAAATGACAATATGATATATCCATCCACAAATCAAGAGATAGCTCCAATGAAAATTGAATTTCAGCTATAAATATCAAATTGCATCCAAGACATGCAATAGCTAATCCAAAGAAAAAGTGTGGATTTGCCAGGAAGGCCGAAATTCCCAAGTGTTATGATGATCTAATACAAATGTAAGTTCATTTTTATTTATATGAGATATAGTAGGTCAAATTATTAGCTAGTGTTTTACCTAGGGTTTTATGAATAACGTGAGAAGAAATACTCCCAAAGCACTTACTAGGTCAAGGCCAAGAGGAGAAAGGGTTTTTTCTATGATTTATTCCACCAAATACATTGCTCATACAACCCTCAAGAAATTCACCTATCCAAGGAAATACTAACTAGGTTTCCGGGGCACACCTAGGGCACAAGAATTTATGGGTGAATCACCATTAGAAATCAACCAAAATTGGATATCCTCAAGACAAGACCTCAAGGAAGAGTCTTGTTTGAATGGAATCCAAAAGTTCCTCCTCTACAAGATTTCGCTTGATGCCCTAGCTAGTCATCCAAGGAAAGAGGTGCCGAAATCTTGGGAGGAGCAAAGAAGCAATAAAAGAAAGCTGATCATCAAATGACATAGGCCGGTGCTTTCTCCTTTTAGTTTATGGAGTCCTAGATGCGTTAGATAAGCAAAATGTCTTCAAGGAGGCTAAAAGATGATGCCTTTGCTACCACCTTTCAACAATTTCCTACTATTAGAATATGGAGTGTTATGCAGAAAATAACATTTCATCACTAGGAACATTCATTGCATGCTATAACATATGCATGAGCCAACCAAATAGCTTTCAAAATGATCTTCAACAAAATTAGGGTACAATAGCATTTATTCGAGTTGCAGCAATTACATACATTAGACAATTTGCAAAGAAAGATTTCATCAACAAGAGAACTTACAAACTAGTCATGCAATATATCTATCCATATTCAGGAGGTAGCTCCAAGACAAGATAAAAAATCAGCACCAAATATCATAGTGCATCCAAAATACTCCAAATATTCTAAGAGAAAAAGTGTGAATTGCCTAAGAGGGAAAAAATCCTAAGTGATGATGATGAGTTCTCACAAATCAGACTCACTTCTATTTATATGATTCCATCTAAATCGAATTTGTCTAGTGAGCCCTCACAAGTGAGTCTTACTTCTATTGATATGAGTTTGTCTAAATCAAATTAGCCTAATGAGCCCCCAAATTATAAAATAATGTGCTAGAAACAAGTCATGGTCACAGGTTGACCAAGTAGCTATCACAAGTTATGGAAAAGCCATCTATATGCAAGTCGAGTTGATGATATCATGATGCTTTAGGGCCGTTGGAGGGCCATGTTGAGTCCTCTAAGTACCATGATGAGAGAGAGGGCTCCAATAAAGATGATTTAGGGGATGTCCCACAATTTTCATGCAAGTCATCATGTAGTGCCGCATAGTGGGTTTGGGGCACAAATGTTGGTCTCATGGGTCTCCTGATGAAATATAAGGTTGTAGACTGCTCCAAATGAGGGCTTTGATGATGGTGCCTACCCTCTTAAGTCTTAAAGGTGAGACAAAACTCCTCATGCTAAGTCAGCTAGGTCATGCCGGTGCAAGTGCGTCATCTCGCGAATAATGTAGGCACCAAACAAGATGTTGAAGTTGCTGAGAGTGCACATGGCATGAAATGATGATGAAACACATGATGGAGTCCCATGGATCTCAATGCATCCCCTATAAATGTCAATATGGTCCTCTGGTGGGCTTGGGCCCGAGTTAAGTTGCCCAACCCATGATGAAACCACTTGTCTATTACATATAGGATCCAATGCGCTTCTTCACCATCAGGTACAATAATTCATTAGTGCATCCAAGTGAACCGAGATTATTAATCAAGGGCACAAATGAGACTTCATAATGGGCTTCCCTTCCAAATTTGGGGCTTTAAGCATGTAATAGTGTTACCTCCCTTGCTAGGAGTGGCTAATAAATGACCCTATTAGGTGTTCCCAACCCCTAAGGGGAAATATAGGTCTAAGGTACATCGTTGAATTGATATGGGTCATATGAATAATGATGAGATGGATAGAGACACAAGTGTGTCAAAGACAAATGCCATGGGTTCAAGTATGGTAATGATGAGGAATTTCCACATATTTAGGTGTATAGATGTAGGAGGGAGCAATCGTGGATACATGAGTTACCCCAACCTTCGTTTTTCCACCCTTTTTCTTTTTCCCTTTTCCTTTTCTTCAATTTTTCTTTATATTACTGATCGGGGCTCCAAGAGATGAGAGCATGTTGTGTATGCTATAAGTAGTTATTACCCCCTTAAGGTGGGGCAGTTCATCGCGCCCCAGGGGTTGGGATGTGAATGGGTTCCTTAATGATGTGGGGGCCCTCATGGGGCCCTTGGAACCAGCGTGATGGCCATAATGGAGGGGTAGAGCTCATGTTTGGTGTTTGCCCATGCGCTCATGTAATCTCCTGACCATCTTTTGCATTTTATAATATTATTTAATTTTGTTTCTTGCTTGTGGCCATGATTTGCTTTTAAAAATTTTTTTTCGCTACATCAACCTCTGGTGTAACATTTCCAGGCTTGACCAAAACATGTGGATAAGGGGAGGGGGTGTACCAATGCCTTATTGACCTAGCAGTCATGTGGACCCAGAGAGGGAAGATGATAACATAGGGCTTGTAATGCACGGATGGGAGTGAAAAATGTGAAATGGGAAAATAGGACCATGCTACCAAGATCAAGATTTCCCAAGTAGTGCCCTTCCTAAATCTATGATCCAATAGAAGAGATTCCACGAGACTATGATTGAAGATTAACCTCCCATTTCAGGTGAGGGAAAAAAACTATACTCAAAACCTGTCCTCCTTTTAAGTCACCTAATAATCTGTGCCCAATGTGCCGAAGGAAAAACAAGCATAAGCACTCGATTGCACAATGAAAAACATATCTTTAGAGTTGTATGGCCCACCTTCAAACACATGGTCTCGACAAATGGGTGATGGGACATATGATTGGCTCTTGGAGTAGAGATCAAATGGCACAATACATTGTCTACACTAGTGGTTTTCAAGGGTTGTTGGATGCCAACTGAAGACAAATCATACGAGAAAAATTCTCTTATGGGGTCACCCACTTTTGGTGGGTAACAAGTACAATGTTCCATGAAGGAATGGCTTGACATTGCTTGAAATATTAACTTGAGTTCTTAGGAAGTCAAAAATTCCACTTTGTTTGCACAACATTGCTTGAATGAGGATGTTGGCCTTTCCAGTGGATATTATAATGTGGATGACCTCCCTTTGCTTGTTCCAAAGATCATTCAAACCATACTTTTAGGCTCCTCCTTGCTCGATTTTGACTTGAAATGTACCTTGGATTGCTTGGAGACCTAAATGGCCTTCTCCTTTGCCTCAACATTCCTCCAAATTGATCTTTACATGATCCAATGAGTAGAAAGGGTGGACGACACTTCTTGTATTGGTCTATTTTCTTTCTTTTTGTGTGATTTAAGGTTTGAATTTTCATGAAAATTAGTTGTCCTTGGTCCATGATGTATCCTTGACTTGCTTTGACATCTTGCTTACTCAACACATTTACTATGTTACCTCTTTTAACGTCATGCCTTCCTTAAAAGGAGAAGGTACACCAATGATGGAATAGGGACTTTAAAAGTGGCATTAAGAGTGCCTTGAATTGGAGGTCGCAAGAGATCATTTCACTTCCTTGGAGGATGTGGGACACTGCCTTAGGGAGCCCAAATGCATCACAAATAGTGAGAATTCCATGAAGAATGATGGTCATGGCCAAAGAGGTATGCATACATAGGGATATGGTTGATTTGGGGAACAAAGAGAGCATTGAGATAGTGGGAAAGTGAGGGAAAAGTACAATAAGCGATCATATTTATAAGTGCTCCCATAAATCGACAGTTGTAGTAGATCCACTTCTTGATGCTTGCATATCAGTGTAGGGGATAGGAACGATGCATGATGCTTTCTTTCCCATACCCTTCTTCTCTTTTTGTTAGCGGATTATACTAACCTCATAAGGTTTCCATAATTAATATGCTCTATCAAGTTGAGTTATGCTCTATTTTTTGGAGGGAACATTGTGAGAGAAACCTAGGCCTGATATGTTGAGGGTTTCTCAAAAAATTAATAGCACCCTCACTGCAAGCTATGACAAGAATCTAGGTGTGAATACAATGCTCAAATGTTGGGAAGATTCCCCAGGAAGACTGTGCATGTCCAGGAAGAACTACGAGCTATTGCTGGAAGGAAACTAGAGAAGATTATTTATAAAGTGCTCAGAATGAGATGAAACTAGGTGAGAGACCTCCTTGCAAGAACCCCAAAAATACCCATAAATATCTCATGAACCAAAGTGGTGGAAATGGTCCCATTGTGAACTTCTCCCTCCTCCAATAATTTCTGTTATTGATTGCTAGATGGAATGAGGAATTATTCCTTCATAAGTGCTCAAAATTTTCTGCAAAATTAATCCTAGCCTCCTCCCACAAAACCCAAAAAAACCTAGAAAGGGTTTGGGCTGAATCCACTGACCCCCGGTGATCCCCAGCAAGTGTGAATTTCTTAATTTGGCTAGAAAATGCCCCATAGTTTTGATACTGCTGAATTAGGCCCAAATCCAATGCTGAAAATTTCCTCACACTTTTCTACAAATTTATCTTCAGAGTCCTAGGCTTTTTCCAACCCCTTGCTCCAAGAATCAACTCATTCTTTATGCCTTCATAGGCTGTGTCTACGATGCTTTGCACACTGCAAGAATTACCAAATTTAGCCCACAAAATAATGTTGATCTCAACCCCGCAAATCTACTACAAAATCATTGACATAAATAGAGAAAACCACCTGCAAAATAGCCAGAACTCTAACCCACGATAGTTGATCCTCCAATGGGCAACTCGAATTGCCTTTCCACCCTAGGAGTGTGCAAAACTGAGTGAATACCTGCAATAAAGCTTTGTGGAAATCCTGAATTGGACTCCCCAATTGCCTCACCAGGGAGAAACTCGAAGTTCTCCGAAATGAGTGTGCAATTTCCACCTGGAAATTCCTTGTGTTGAACAACACAGGTTGTCTTGGGTAAGCAGGTCAAGAGAACTAATTATTGAATTATCAAATGACCAAAGATACCAAATGTAGGCCTCCAAGCTCTATTTGTAATTTTTGGCCCTCTCTCTCTTGCTGGTCTCCACCTTCCACTAATTTTCACCCCTTCCCTATCACTCTCTCTTCTCACTCGTGTGAATTGCCTCTTAGGTCAAATTCTCTCTCTTTGTGGTCCCCACTCTCCACTAAGGTTGTAATTTTCGTTTTCCTCCTAAGACCCATTGCCAGAAATGTCTCCCTTTTTTAAAAATTATCTCTAATGTGCAAAATAAAAATTGGGGATATTACAACATGCTCCGTAGTTATCAATTCTCATCTCTTTCATCTGCTATCTCAACTAGTGTTGCCACCTCTTACTTCTTGGCTTCAGTTGTTCATATCTATTCTTGTCGCCTCTTGCTTATTGTTTGGTCCTGGCTTTAGTATCTTTGATCTCTCTTTAGTATGTGGGCTATTTAATTTTATGTTGTAGGTGGTGTCACCACACAATCTAGCAGGCCCTAAGGAGGGAAACCCTAAGGGTCAAAGAGCTAGACTAAGTGATAACAAAGGGACAATGTCCCACTGTCACCAGAACCAGTGTCCCCTGCTCTTTATAGGCTTTAACCGATGGGGGGAGTCTCGGTAGATAAACAATCAAATTTAATTGACATTTTGGGGTTTGAGGTACTAGGTGATGAGGTAGGACTTCTTAAGGAAAGCTCTATGTGATAGTATGGCACTTCAAAACAGTTTTTGCTCCCTATTAGAGACCTCAAAGAAACTTTCACAAGATCTATGGTTTTGTGAATTATTGTGGTTAATGGTACTCCCAAGATCAAAGCAAAAATAAGAAAGGGATTATTTTGAATTATTCCAATGAATACTAAGCTCATACAACCCTCGAAATAGTCCCCAAGTCAAGGAAATGCAAACTAGGGTTTCCCTTCTAGGGCATACCTTGGGAAATAGCTTTTATGGATGAAAACACAAGGGATACTTTTCAAACTTTGACCACTTGCTGCTAAGACCCCAAGCTTGAGGTCTATGATCCCGAAATCCACCCTTTCATTCTCTAGATAATTTTTCTCTATACCCTAAGCTAGCCATCCAAGAAGAGGGGACCAAAACTTTGGGAGAAGAAAATATGGAGACAGAAGGATTTGATCATGAAATGGTTTGGACCAGTGCCTTCTCCTTTGGGGTTATGGAGTCCTAGGTGCTTAAGATTTGCCATAATTGCCTTTAAGGAGGTCAAGTATTGATGCGCTAGCTACCAACCCTCAACAATTACCGACTAATGTTTTTTAGAGTTTTATGGAGAAAAAACTAAATGTCATCAACTAGGACCATTCATCACATGTCATGCTATGATTAACATGTGAAATTTCTAACCAAATAGCTTTCAAAATAAATGTTCAACAATTAGGGCACAATATAGCATTAATCTAGTTGCAACAATTCCATACATTAGACATTTTTCAAGAATGAAACACTTTTAACATTCTTTTAACTACATCAATCTCTGGTGCAACATTTCATGGCCCAACCCAAAAATGTGTACAAGGGGAGGGAGTTTTCCAATTCCTTGTGGACCTAGAGAAGGAATATGATGAAATAGGGGTTGTAATGTGCGGAGGCCAGTAAAAAATGTGGATGGGGAAAACGGGACTGCATCACCAAAATCAGGGTTTCCCAAGTAGTGCCCTTCCTAAGACCATAGGCCAATAGGGGAGATCCCATGAGACTAGGATTGAGTATTAACCCCCCCCCCCCCAACATTTGAGGTGAGGGAACAAAACTATGGTCAAAGATCTTCCTTTTTTCCAAGTCACTCAATAATCCGTACCCATGATGCCCAAGGCAAAACAATCATAAGCACCTCATTGCACAATGAGAAACATATGTTTTCGGTTGGATAGACCACCTTCAAACATATTTTCTCAAAATATGGGCGAGGGGACATGACTGATCTAGGGAGCAGAGATCATATGCACAATGCATCAAATACACTAGTGGTTGTCAGGGGCTACTGGTTGTTGCCCGAAGAGAGATCTAGGAGAAATTTTTCTCCTATGAGGTCAAACACTTTTGGTGGGTAACATGCTTTTTGGGCACTGATATTACCACACTCGCATCTTTTGCGTGTCCCAACAAGTTCCTACATCATCAACTACCATCAAGTACAAGTATAGATCGTTTCATTCTTCTCGCTTTCTTTCTATTTTCATTTGTCATTTTGATATTTCACATTGTAGCTATGGCATTGTATTACCACCCAAAATTATCCATTTAAATGATAATGCCTTATATAGAAAAGTGAGTCCCGAGGGTTAATGGGAGGTACAAGATAGACCCTAGGGATAATGGAAGAGTGATTCCTAGTGAAACCTTAATGTGTTCTCCATACATTGCACACCAATTGTTCTTTGACACAGGTGGAATACATAAAAGAAGCTAAGTCTAATGAATGATAACAATTTCAAAGTGTTTAGACTTAGGATTAATATGATTTGTGATATTTCATGATCTATGTTGCAGATTTATGCAAATAGAAAAATAAAAGGATGGGTTTTTTTTTAATTTTTGAGAGTGGTTGAAAGGAAACAATAATGTTTAAACTAGAATTATGACTGTGGGGTCTAAAATCCAGATTTGGAGGGCTATTTGTATAAGGATGATTGGGACTAACAAAGTTGCAAATTGCATATTGTATCCAACCCTATCTCTTTATCAATTGATGCAAAAAATTTATTTGAAAGGGTCGTTTACCGAAAAATTTTGCAGGCCTAGTGCAAATCCTCACTAGGAAGATCCAAACCTCGTGGCAACAAGAGATTGGCCACCATTGTCACCTCAACAACCTTTCTCCAACTATATAGTGGTATATTGCACCACAAGAAAGAATCACCTAGAGTATATTCAACAAGGAAAGTTTCAACGACGTGGCATGCTTTCATAGAAACATGTCTAGAATCAAAATGCAATGGGTCACATATTATATAAACATAAAATGAAGAAACTCACTGGTTCACTTTTTATTTTTTATGGTTATATTTTTCTATATATAGTTTTCTATTCTTAGAGATTTTTGAATAATAAAAATTCAGGACAATTGCAGAATTTAGTAAAAAGAGATGGTTGTTTGGTGGAATAAGGAGTGTGCCTTATTTTACACTAGGGATATGGGGTCAAATTGATGCCCCTCTTGAGTTGGGTTATCAATGATTGTGGATTATGGCCGGTGGTGGAACCCCAAAAGTTAAATGAGCTCGCGCCTAATCAAGAACAAGTTTTGAAACCAAGCCCTACTATAAAGGATTATGCTTAGGGAAAATCCTTCAACAAATAGATCAACTATGATGCAAAATAAATTGATGTTCTTGGTGAGGAGCACTTGGCATGGCCCAACAAGAAGAAAAAAACTATACCTTATGTTAGTGTCAGTCTTTCCAGCCTTCCTCCAGTGATCAAATATGCTCTTACAAAGTGGTCTCAGAGTGTCAAGGTCAAATTTTGTCATTTCAGTGAGTCTTCAAGCAAAATTTGGTCACTAGGCATTAGGTCTAGGGTTTGCTTTCACTCCTTTCAAAATTGCCCAAATGCCAATCCATGTCATCATTCAGCTGAGTGTACCATCATTCAAAGGGTTGTCATTATCATGTTAGGTTCCATTGGGTCATTTTACTCCTTGTTCATGCTTCAGTTGCGCCTAGGCAAGGTTCGTTTGCCTCTCCTAGGGTTTTGAAGGCAATTTCTCTTGGATGGTAAATCATTAGCAAAACTTGTATCCTGATGTTCATACAACTTCCCCTATCTTTCATATACCTTATCAAACACTTCCCATCACTGAGATCCCCCAAATTCCTCATTTTCGCACAAACCCTAGTTTCTTGCTACAACCTGGCAATTTTCTAGGTTTGGCCTGTGTTTTTCCCTTTTGGACCCCTTCCCCTCACTCAATCTCTGAGATTCCACTTTCCCCTACTTCCTAACATCCCTCCCTATCCCCTTCATTCCGCTTCATTTCGACAAAGTTCTTTGTTTCACACATCGGGATAAGTTTCACTCAAAAGATATTTCTGAGCAATAAAAGATGAATTTAGGAAAACCGAGAGAGGTTTTTGTCCACAACATGCCAAGGAAGAAAAACCTCCTTCACTTTTTACACAGGTGTCATGTTTTTAGAGAAATGTCAAAAATACAATTGCCTTAGGAGAATAGAATGCACCTCTGAAGTGACCTTGGGAAAATCAAGTTTTCTCCTAGCTTGGTTGGCCAAATGACTTTCTTGATGAGTCAAATGATAACTAGACACAAAGAGCTTTCCAATGAGCTATCATGAGCTCAATTTGGAGTTGAGGAAGGCATTCAAAAGTTGACTGCAACAACACTCTGCCTTGAGGCAGCCTCATTTGGCACATTTTGACCAGTCTTGGGAGATTTGATTTTTGATAGGGCAAATGAACTCCAAATTAAAAAATTCCAGTTGTGTTGGAAAGTAGACTCAAAGACCTTTCCAACGAGCTATCCTGCGCCCAATTTGGACACCGGGAAGGCCTCCAAAAGTCATCTGAAAGTCGCGCTACGCGTTGAACCAGGCACGCTACGCATCAGGAGCGCGCTACGCATCAGGCCACATTTCTCAATGCAAAATTACAAGTGCGCTATGCATCAGAGGGGCGCTACGCGTTGGGCAAGGCGCGCTATGCGTTGGGTTTTTCGCCCAGTCACCTGCCTGCAAGCTCTCAAAATCCTCTCTTAGCTCAAGACAATACAAGTAAGCTTCTTTCCATGGCTAGTTTCAGTCTTCCAAGATGAATATGAAAGAAATGTGATAAAGATGCCATGCAAATTAAAAGTAAAAACCCTAAATTGCTGTGAGAAATTTAAAGTCCAAGTTTCTGCTAGGGTTCCAAACAGTGAATGCTGCCCAAGGTTTACCATTTTAATCCTTTTTTTTTTACCCATATTCACCAGCATTCTCCTAAAGATGTCCCATAAAATCCTATTATATCACTCTACAAAAATCCCAAACCCTACTCAATTCCCAAACCCTACTTCATCTCAAAACCCTACAATATCATAATTTCATATGTTTTTCCCCTCCCTAAACTCCTTGTTTATTTTTATTGTCCCTTAATTCCCTCATGTTCCCTTTCCCTAACAATCCCCTTGTATTTATGTCCCCTTGGTAACAACACTTGAAAAAGTCAAAAAGCAGTTAATTGTGTGCATAGTCAGCATATACAGTTCAGCTATCTTACCTTCAAAACTATGTCAGAAACCGAAACAGATTATGAGCAGGATTTTGATAGTGATTCTACACCGGAGGTAAGTGTGCCAAGGAGGTATAACAAAGGTGACGGAGGTCCAGTTTCATCATGAATTGGCTCGTCTCTTTGTCTTGCATTTACATGGAGACCAAGTTACCTTAGCTGGAGTCAATGTTACTCTTACACCGGAAGCAGTTTCATTAGCAACAGGTTGGTAAGGATCGAGAAGCTAATCTTGAGAGGGTCAACATCCATTTAGAGAAGTTGTTGGCGAAGGCCAATCACTTGAAACATCATTATTAGGCTCGCATGCATGTGTGCAAAGCAAAAAAGAAGGTACTCAAAGGACGGTTGGCCAAGGCACTAAAACGGAGGAAAGGGCCCGATCCCCTTCATATTTTGGCTGAGGCTTCCTTGAAGGAGCATGACACTAAATGACACACCTTTAGCTCAAATTTCAGAGAATTTGGAACAATTTTGGTCATTTATGAATTTTTTTGGTCAAAAAACAGGTTTTTGCCCTCAACACGTAGCGCACTGCGCGCTACCCTAAAGATGGGCAAGTCCATTCCTCAAAAACTCAGCATTTTTGGATTTGTCATGACAAATTACACTTGCTCAGCAATTACCAAGACATTTCATCAGGTTTTGAGCCCTCAGAAGGTCAAAAAACATGCAAAAAATGACTTTCTGCCACTTTTTGGACACACAGGGAGCAGTCTTGGGAGATTGCAATTTTGGAGGGGCAAGTGACCACCAAATTGAGAAATTCCACTTGGGTTGGAAAGTAGACATCCAGACCTTTCCAAAAAGCCTACTTTTTCCTCATTTGGATGCCGGGAAGTGCCTCAAAAGTTGGCTCAAAGGCTCGCTACGCATTGAGAATTGGGGCGCTACGCATCAGGGAAATTTGCCAGATTTTCACCTACAGCTCAGCAAAACATAGATTTGACTAGTTTTGACTTTATGGAGTGATTTTTCATCCTCCTTGATGTAATTGATGTAATTTTATGATGTCATGGCACTTATTTATCTCTTCTAGAAGATTCATTCATAAAAAGTCAAAAATTTAATGAATGAATTGGTTTCCTAGCTTATAGAGGCAAGTTGTTTTGATTGCCTAGATTGTAGTGCTCAGTTTAGAATTGGTTGAAACAGCTCCTAGGATGATGAGCTCGACCCCTAGAGGCTAGGGAATGGGTTGGCATGGTCTATATTATGTATTTTCTAAATCATTTTCATGGTTGGAGAGGTTGGACTCTTGAGGGATAAGCTTAGACTGTTTTACTCTTTGTATCTCTGCAATTTTGGCAAAGGAAAGACCAGGGTTTTGCAGCACTATTTGGGATTCCTGTGGTGATTTGTGTTGATGGTGTGCTTCTTTCATGTACTTGTAAGTTTGTTATGTGTATCATTTTCCTACTCTTCTCTTCTGCAAATTAAGTAAATGAAGTGTTAAGGTAGAATTCATGGTTTCTATGCTCTGCCTTTAATTTTGCTTAATATCTATGTTTTCATCTGTTTAAGGAGAACTCTCGATGGTTTCTTGCTCTCCTTAGCTCCTCACCGGTCATATCTATCCATTCACTTATCTCAAAGGCATCAAGACAATCTCCTACCTTGCCCCAAAAAGACCTCTGCAAAAACTGTGTCTCATCCCCGCACCCAAAATTGTCATGCTCAGTTTTCCAACAAAACCCTAAAAATTTAAAATCAAACTTTCCCTATCAGTTTACTAGCCTAAAATCAGTGTTCTTTATTGGTCATCTCAGCCCTTTGAAGACCTTTTGCCGAGATAGACCCGGAGAGAGTCCTCTCCTGTCCCCGTAGGGCTAGCTACGAGGCTAAGTGGTTTGATGTTGCCTTGAGTTTTTTCCTTCCTCAGCCTGAGGCAGATTCAAGCGCTAACACCTTACATCAACAAGAGAGATGTGTGAGTAAAACCCTAGACATCCCTTAGCATGTGACAAAGCTTCCTTTCAAATGGGTTGATCAGTTTTTGTAGTATTCTTTAGTTACACACAAATTGCCTTAAGAAATATGTGAAATCAACCAAGAAATATAATTCATGATGAACACCAAATATTTCATGAAAATATATCACATTATGGAAAACCGATCTCAACAATTCACACTGATTTGCAAATGAGGGATATTTCTCTATTTATAGGTTAGGATCTAAACACCTTTCCTCCTTTTGGTTGAAAAAACAAGCGACTTTTCATCCACAATATGCTTCATGATTAAGTCAAACTACAAGTTATTTCATTACATTACTTAAATCTCAAAATATGTGAGATATCCCACCAATTAGAGGTTAGATTTGACAAAAGGAGGTCTGAATTGACCTAAGGGTACAAAGTTCCATCAAGAATAGCTTGGCATTGCTTGGAAAATTAAGTTGAGTGCTTAGGAAGTAAAAAGTTAAAACTTCCACTTTGTTTGCACAATGTTGCTTGAATGAGGACATTGTCCTTTCCAATGACTAGTATAATGTAGACAACCTGCCTTTGCTTGGTGCAATGATGATTCAAACCATGCTTTTAGGCTCCTTGCTTGATTTTGATTAGAAATGTCCCTTGGATTGCTTGGAGACTTAAATGACCTTCTGTTTTGCCTCAACATTCCTCCAAATTGACCTTTACATGGTCCAATGGGTAGAAAGGGTAGAGGACACTCCTTGTTTGGGTCCATTTGCCTGCTTTTTGTGTGGTTTAAGGCTTGAACTTTCTTGCACATGAGTTTCCCTTAGTCTATGATGTGTCCTTGACTTGCTTTTACATCTTGCTTACTCAACACATTTTCCATGTTACCTCTTTTAACCTCATGCCTGCACCAGGGGAAGTCACCTCGTTTTGAAGGTACCTCAAAGATGCAAATGGGACATTAAAGGGGGCGTTAAGAGTGCCTTGACTTGGATTTGATTACTCTTGACTTGGAGGTCGCAAGATATTTTTCCACTGCCTTGGAGGATGTGGGTCACTGCATTAGGGAGCTCAAATGCATCACAAACTTTGAGACTTCCATGAAGAATGATGGTCATAGCCAAAGAGGTGTGCATACATATGGATATGGTTGATTTGGGGAACAAAGATTGCATTGAGATAATGGGAAAGTGAGGGGAAAAGTACAATAAGTGATCACCTTTATAGGGCTACTCAACAAGTGCTCCCATAAATCATCAGTCATAGTAGATCCACCTCCTGATGTTCGCATATCACCGTAAGAGATAAGAATGTTGCATGATGCTTTCTTTCCCATACTATTCTTCTCTTTTCCTTACCCATCGAATGTTGAATGAAATCCTTTCCTTCTAGTACTAACCTTTCTCTAGTGGCTTGTGGATTATACTAGCCTCATAAGGTTTCCATAATTAATATGCTCTACCAAGTTGAGTGATGCTTTGTTTTTGGCAGGGACCATTGTGAGAGAAACCTAGGCCTTGTATGTTGAGGGTTTCTCAAAAGAATAATAGCACCCCCTTTCATACTTTCGATAATGAACCCTTTCTCCTATATCCTCTCTCTGTTTTTTTTGCTTTCCCGCTTTCCTAGGCTACATCACCTCTAATGGGTCTCTCTAGGTCGTCTTCTCAGGTAGGGCCCAACTTGAGATGGATTCTTCTTAGATCGGACCAGTCACCATGCATCTCCTTTGCCTATTAAAGACTTTGGTATTGGTTGTTGCATCCTATAGACTGTAGCTATGGGATCACATATCCAACCATTGCTCCAATGCTTGATTCCACTCGTATATTGCATTCCCCAATTCAATACTAAGATTGTCAAATTTTTCCTCTTTCTTTCACTATTTGTGCTCCAGAGTTCTCAATTCTCACCTCTTTCATTTTCTATCTCAAATAATGTTTCCACCTCTTACTTCTTGGCTTCAATTGTTCATCTCTATTGTTGTCCCCTCTTGCGTATTTGGTTTAGTTTTTTGGTCCTGGCTTCAGTAAATTTGATCTCTCTTTCCTCCACTAGTTGATCTCTACCTTTGCCACCTATCCTTCCTTGTCCTCTTCTCACCTTCACTCACTTCTCAACCTCATTGAGATTTTCTATTGTTATCATCTCCTTGTAGGTTGTGTTACCACAATCTAGGAGGCCCTAAGGAGGGAAAGCCTATGTGTCAAAGAGCTAAACTAATTGGTAACAATGGGACGACATCCCACTATCACAACAACTAGTGCCCCTTGCTCTTTACGGACTTTCCATGATGCGTGGAGTCCTGGTAGATAAAAAAACATTTTTAATTGATGTTCTAGGGTTTGAGGTACTAGGTGTTGAGGTAGGACTCCTTAAGGGAAGATCAAAGTGATAATATGGCACTTCAAAAGGGTTTTTGCTCCGTATAAGAGACCTATAAGAAACTTTCATGTGATCTAGGTTTTTGTGAATTAATGTGTTTAAAGGTACTCCTGAGATCAAGGCAAGGGGAAGAAAGGGCTTCTTATGATCCATTCCAATGAATACTAAGCTCATACAACCCTCGAAGAAGTCCCCAAGCCATGGAAATGCAAACTAGGGTTTCCCTTCTAAGGCACACCTCGTGCAAGGGGTTTTATGAATGAAAAAACAAGACATGCTTGTCAAACTTTGAGGTGTTGTAACTAGGTCTCTAAAATTGAAGTTTATGATCCCGGTATCCACCCTTTCACTCTCTAGAGAATTTCGCTCTACGCCCTAAACTAGCCGTCCAAGAATAAGGGACCAGAACTTTGGGAGAAGAAAATATGGAGAAAGAAGGATTTGATCACGAAATGGCTTGGAGCAGTGCCTTCTTCTTTGGGCTTGTGGAGTCCTAGATGCTTCAGATTTGCCATAATTGTCTTTAACAAAGTCAAGAATTGATGCGCTAGGTACCAACCCTCAACAATTAACCACTAAAAATTTATGGAGTTTTATGGAGGAAAAACAAAATTGCATTGACTATAAACATTTATCACATGTACTATGAGTAACATGTGCAATTTCCAACCAAATAGCTTTCAAATAAAATTTTCAACAATTAAGGCACAATATAACATTAATCTAGTTGCAACAATTCCATACATTAGACATTTTTCAATAAGAAAACTTCAACAAGAGGCACTTACAAGATGACAATATGATATATCCATCCAAAAATCAAGAGATAGCTCCAAAGAAAATTGAATTTCAGCTCCAAATATCAAAATGCATCCATGACATC
This sequence comes from Pinus tabuliformis, assembly GCA_031772625.1. NCBI lineage: Eukaryota > Viridiplantae > Streptophyta > Pinopsida > Pinales > Pinaceae > Pinus > Pinus tabuliformis. The sequence goes on from CM062810.1 coordinate 895,980,102, forward strand.
CAATAGCCAATCCAAAGAAAAAGTTCGGATTTTCGAAGAAGCCCAAATTCTCAAGTGTGTTGATGATCCAAATATAAATGAAGTTGAGTTGTATTTATATGAGACCTAGTAGGTCGAACTATTATCCCAAGGACCCTAACGTTATAAAAATGTGCAAAATATGAGCCTTGGTCACAAACCAACCAAGTAGATTTTACAAATTATGAGATAAACATCCAAATGCTATTCGAATTGATGACATCATGTTGAAGTAGGGTCATTGGAGGGCCACGTTGAGTCCTCTTGGTGCCAAAGTGTGTGAGAGGGCTCCATAAATCATGAGCAAGGGGATGGCTCCTTACTCTCCATACAAGTCATCATGTGGGGCTGCAAATTGATTTTGGGGCGCAAAAATTGGTCTCATGGGTCTCTTGATGATAGAATAGCCTGTGATGCTCCAATACTAAGGGCTCTGACAATGGTCCTTTCCCTCCCATGTCTCAAGGGAGGAGACAAACCACCTTTGGGCCTTGGATTAATTGCCATATAATGCTAAGCCGATCGGGGCACACTGGTCCAAGCACATCATCTCATGAATAATGTAGGGAAATGAGCAAACTGTTAAGGGTTTTGAGGGTGTCCATGGCATGGAATGATGCTCTAGACATGATGGGAGTCCCATGAATCTCAATGCTTCACTCAGGAGTGTCAATATGATCCTGTTGCGAACATGGGCCCTACTTAAGTTTCCCAACCCATGATGAAACCACCTACCAATTACATATAATATCCAATGCACATCCTCACAATTAGGTACAAGAATTCATTGGTACATCTAAGTGAACCAATTTTTTTTATCAAGGGCACATTCCTTTCCAAATTTAGTGTTACCTCCCTTATAATATCCCTAACCCGGAATATCCCTCAAACCCCAGCAAAACTCCAACCAAATACGTGAAAATAATATAATAACCCAAAGACGAAAAAATAACAGTGGTACAACATGTAATAATGTAGACAGGAAATATAAGCAGATACTCAAAAATGCAGCGTGAAATGCTAAGCCATTTTATTATACTGAGCAATAAAACGAGTACAGGAGGTGATCAGAAAGATGGCACCTCGACTTGCACGAGGCAAGTGAATAAATTCTCTCAAAATAACAAAGAATGGCCTCTCTGCGTGGATGTTGCTGGAAAATTGTCGTGCTACTGCTGCTGCTAGAAAACAAATGATGATTTGGGGCTGATCCCCTCCTCGGAAAATGCTAAAACTCTGGAATTGGGCTCTACTCAAGAAACCTAGAAAAACCCAGAAAGCTTTCCTGGAATAGTCGACCCCCGAAAATCACCCCCTTGGGGATCTGCGTGGTTCCTCAATGCTCTGCGCTGCCACTGAAGAAACCCCTCCAGAACTCTACCTGAAACTCTGCCAAAAATCCTCCAATAGGCAAGGGCAGGTCCCCTGCTTAATCACCCAGCATGAATCCTCCTGCAAAAACCCCAATCCAACACTACTGCCAGAGAGAACTGCGTCCCTCTCTCAGTTCTGCGCAATCCTCCAGAAAGATGATGAAACTACTGCTGAAATGCTGATAAATTACTGCTGAAATACCAATGGAAATACCTTGCCCGAGCAGGCACTCGAAGTCCCCCGGGGCTAAGGGTGAGATCTCCGAACAGAGACACTCAATGCACTAAACAGTGCTGTAGACCAGCTAAACAGTGAGCGTGCTCAGAAGTCGAAAAGAATTGCTCAAAATGCACATAACTGAATGATCAAAATGAGGGGGCTCCTCTCTCTTTTATAGCCTTCGCCTCTCTCAATCCCAAGGCTCACCTCTTCCTACGTGGTTCCCCTCTTGCCACGTGTTCCTTCCCTCCTGCACAGTCTCTCCATGTGTCTGCGTGGGCTCCATTTTTGCGTCCCCCCTTGGCCCCCTTGGCTCCCCTTTAAGTCACAATGTTGGCTACTGGGAAGTGACTTTTTATTCTAAAAGTGACTTATGTCCCTCGTCCTCACTTTTTTATTTACAAATAACTATAGAAGGCAAAAATGGAACAAAATCGAATATTCCAATTAGCCATGGCTAATTAGGAATATTACAGTCTCCCCCGGCAAAATGTTGCCTGTCCTCAAGCAACTGAAGTGATGGATGCTGCAAGATCTTCTCATTCTCCCAAGTGGCATCCTCATCCGGCAGATTCTTCCACCTCACCAAGAATTCCCGGACCGTCCTGCTCCGCAGCTGCCTCTCCCTGGTATCAATGATAGCCTCTGGCTGCAATACCAAATGCCCCTCGTCATCCATGGGTGGTAGCTCATCTGTCACTGTCACCTACTGCCCCAATGCCTTTTTTAGGCATGATACATGAAAAACGTTATGAATCTTGCTGCCTTGGGGCAGCTCCAACTCATATGCAACCTGTCCAACCCTGTGTATCACCCTGTATGGCCCATAAAAGCGAGGCTTGAGCTTCTTAGCCCCCTTCTGCTTTAGTGACAACTGTCGGTATGGCTGTAATCGTAGGTAGACCATGTCCCCCACCTCGAACTGTCTCTCCACCTGACCCTTGTCGACATACAACTTCTGTTGGTTCTGCGCTGTAGCCATGTTATCCTTGAGAGCTTGAAGAATATCCTGACTCTCTTGGATCCAAATCTTGGCTCTAGGAGCCTTGCTATCACCAAACATTACGTCAGCAAAAGATAAAGGATGATACCCATATAAGGCATAGAATGGTGACATACCGATGGACATGTGATGTGAAGTATTGTAGCAGTACTCCCCTAGATGCAGCCACCTCAACCATGCTCGTTGCTGCCCACTGACATAGTTACGCAAGTAGCCCTCTAGCCACTTGTTAACTATCTCTGTCTGTCCATCCGTCTGTGGGTGATAACTGGTACTCGGTGTCAACTCTGTCCCCACCAACCGGAAAAGCTCCTGCCAAAACCCACCCATGAAACGACTGTCCCTATCATTGACGATGGTCTTAGGAAGACCATGTAGCCTGAAGATCTCTCTGAAGAACAGCTCGGCCATCTGCAGTGCTGTATAGTGTGTGGATATGGCAAAAAGTGTGTGTACTTCATCAGTCGATCAACGACGACAAAGATACAATCCTTGCCCTGTACCATGGGCAACCCTGTGATGAAGTCCATCGAAATACTCTCCCATTTCCCCTCCGGAATGGGAAGAGGCTGCAATAATCCTGCGGGATGGCTCATCTCTCCCTTGTTCCTCTGGCAAATATTGCACTCTTGGATGTGCTGGAGTACGTCCTCCTTGAGGCCCTTCCATGAGAACCTCTCCCTAATGGCCCTGTAGGCTTTAGTAAACCCCTGATGTCCTACCAACGGTGAATCATGTGATGCCTGCAGTATCTTCTTCTTAAGCTGAGACCCCTCAGTCAAGAAGATCCGGTCCCTGTAATAGATGATCTCATCGACCACCCTATACCTGTCATCTGCCACCTGCCCATCTAGAACCTCACATGCAAACCTGTCCTTGGAGTACTCTACTAAGAGTCAAGCCCTCCAGTCTGTCTCCAAGCTCATAAGAGACAACGTGGCTGGTCTACGTGAAAGGGCATCTGCTACCATGTTGTTCTTACCCTTGACATACTCAATGTCAAAGTCATATGCTTGGATCTTGCTGATCCACTTCTGTTGCCTCTCCTATAGCTGCTTCTGCTCCAAAAAGAACTTGAGGCTATTGTGATCAGTCCTCACCCTGAACCTGTTACCCACCAGATATTGCCGGTACTTAGCCAATGCATGCATGATGGCCAGCATCTCCTTGTCGTATATAGAATACAACCTCTCATGCAGAAGGAGCTTTCGCCTCTCAAAGGCTATAGGGTGACCTCCCTGCATCAACACTGCGCCGATCCCCTCTCCCAATGCATCACACTCCAAAACAAAAAGCTGCGTAAAATCCGGCAACGCAAGCACTAGGCAGCTGCTCATAACCTCCTTGAGCCTGTCAAAGGCTCGCTACGCGTATTTGACCAATTGAATGTCCCCTTCCTCGTCAAATCTGTCAGGGGTGCAGCAAGCTGTGAGAAACCTTTGACAAACTTCTGGTAGTAAGTACAAATGCCAATGAATCCTCGAAGTTCCGTCACATTTCTCGGCTCCGGCCATTCTTTGATGGCCCTGATCTTCTCCTCGTGGACTCTCACTCCGTCCAGTCCTATGATGTGTCCCAGATACAACATCTTTGTCAACCCAAACTCACACTTGGAGAGCTTGGCATAGAACTGCTGCTCCTGTAAGATACGCAATATCGTCTCAATGTGCTGGAGATGATCCTCCCAAGTCCTGCTGTAAATGAGAATGTCATCAAAGAATACCAACACAAACTTCCTCAAGTGACTACGAAAGATGTGATTCATGTAGGACTGAAATGTAGCAGGGGTGTTGGTTAGCCCAAAAGGCATCACCAAGAACTCAAAGTGCCCATAGTGACACCTGAAGGCAGTCTTGGGAATGTCCTACTCCCTCACGCGAATCTGATGGTACCTAGATCTCAAATCAATCTTTGAGAAGAATCGTGCTCCCCTCAACTCGTCCATCAACTCATCGATCCTGGGTATGGGGTACCTATTCTTCAGGGTCTTCTTGTTCAGGGTCCTGTAGTCAATGCACATCCTCAATGTACCGTCCTTCTTCTTCACCAACACCACAGAAGAAGCGAAAGGACTCGTGCTCGGTCGAATGTGCCCAAGTGCCAACAACTCCTGGATAGCCCGCTCAATCTCATCCCGATAGGCCTTGGGGTGCCTATAGAAGGTGGTGATCACTGCCTGTATTCCCTGCTCAAGCTCGATGGTATGCTCAAACCCCCAATCCGGTGGCTGTCCTGGTGGAATCTCCCCAAACACTATGGCATACTGATCAAGGATGGACTGTATCTCTGGATGTACTGGCTGCCCTGTAGTCGCTGCCTCTGATGCACGCAGTTCCACTACCCACTCTATGTCTCCCTTCTGGAAGACTGCCTCCATCCGATGTGCTGACACAGTCTGAGGCGGATATGTGTGTTGTCCCCGTGTCTTCTCATGCCTCCCTATCTTCTCATCATCCCACTCCATCTCTAGGGTCTTCCAATCTGTCGTGACCTTCCCTAGAGTGATAAGCCACTGAACACCCAGTATCATGTTGGTGTCCGGGATATCGACCACGAAAAAGTGGTCAGTCAATGTGTAAGTGTCCATCGTCACTGAAAGCTCTGGAACATAACGAGCACACGTCATGGTCTGATCTCCTAGGACCAAGACTGAAAACCCATCGGAGCTCTCTATCTGGATACCTCTCCGCTCAACCATCTGTGCATCAATGAAGTTGTGGGTCGCCCCACTGTCAACCAAAACTGATACTCGTTGGCCACGTACTGTCCCTCGTACGCGTAGCGTTAGATACTTGGGTACTCCTCGCAATGCTGCAAGGGCCCCTCCGGTAGGTTCAAAAGATGCACCACCTGCTTTTGGTGGTGGAGGTGGCAAAGGTCCCTGTATGGCATAGCTATCTCCTGCCTCCACATCATCCTCGTCATCCTCTTCTCCACTGCTCTCGGAGAAGACCTCAATAAAATGTGCTTTGCCAGCAGCACATCCATGTCCCAGTGCCCACGACTCCTGACATGTGAAACACAACCGCTTCTTCTTCAACTCCCTCCTAACATCGTCCTCAATCTGTACTCATCCTGGATTCCCCTTTGGAGGTGGAATCCTCACATCCTTCCCCTTAGACTAAAAGGGTTGTCTTTGGGGGTAAGGTGTCTGGGTCTTGGGTAATACATCCTGTAAGTCTCGGGTCCTGTTGATAGCGTCCTGGAGTGTGGCTAGTCTAGTGGATCAGACTAGACCCCAAAGTGGCTCTGCTAACCCCTCAATATACATATAGACCCTCCGCGCTGTGGATAGGTCTGGCACCATCACGGAGACCCTCAAGAAATCTGCAATGTAGGTCTTTGGGCTCCCTGTCTGTTTGAGCCTTGTCAGCTCAACAAAATGTTGCTCTGAATCCCTCCGATCAAATCGCTCCATCAATCTCCTGGTAAACTCCGTCTATGTCGTCACTGTAGAGTGCCCGAGAGTAACCATCCCGTGAAACCACCAATCCTGGGCTTCACCATCCAAATGCAATGTTGCCACCTTGATGGCCTCTGCCTCCGACATCTGGTTAAGCTAGAAATAAATGTCCAGCTTCTCCACCCAAGACTTTGTCGAACTGTTTGATGAACCATCAAATGTAGGCAAGTGGAATCTACTAGCTGCACGGTGGGTGTCACCATCATGGTAATGTCGGTACCCTCTGTGATGGTCGCAGGGTCTGCTATCCCATTGGAGCTGAACAAAGTCTCTGAATCAGAGGGCTTCCCTAAACTCCTGCACATAGGCCTGGTACTCTGCAAAATAATCGCCCATATGTCTGGGCTCTACCTCCTGCTGGACTACGGCCCCTGTGTCTTCTCCTAAGAAAGTGGGCATGGTAGAGCGTGTAGGAGTATGTGAGGCCACCTGTTGCGCAGTATCACGCTGCTCCAGCAAATGGTGGGATGTACCTTATCCCTTACCAACCTGAAAAACCCATGGGCTCTTTCGCTGTCTAGCCTCTATTGCCGTGAATCTCTGCCTCATCACCTCAATCTGCCTCGACAGATCCTATACTGATTTGAGGAGCATATCCGCAAATCTCTTCCCATCCTCGTCTGCCATCGGATCCCTCTGTTTTGCGTCCACCACCGACTCCTCCTGTTCTGCGTCCACCACCGGAACACAGTCTCCCTCTCCGTAGGTATTCTCCAACCTACACTCAGTGTCTCTATACCTCCTACCTCTGTAACAAATGTAGGGTTTCTCCCCCGGTGTCATAGATTGCTAGCTCCACAGGTTGAGCCAGATCTATGCTTTTATACCATTGTAATATCCCTAACCCGGAATATCCCTCAAACCCCAGCAAAACTCCAACCAAATATGTGCAAATAATATAATAACCAAAAGATGACAAAATAACAATGGTACAACATATAATAATGTAGACAGGAAATATAAGCAGATACTCAAAAATGCAGCGTGAAATGCTAAGCCATTTTAGTATAGTAAGCAATAAAACGACCACAGGAGGTGATCAGAAAGATGGCACCTCGACTTGCACGAGGCAAGTGAAGAAATACTCTCAGAATAACAAAGAATGCCCTCTCTGCGTGGATGCTGCTGGAAAACTACCGTGCTGTTGTTGCTGCTAGAAAACAAATGATGATTTGGGGCTGCTCCCCTCCTCGGAAAATTCTGAAAGTTTGGAATCGGGCTCTACTCAAGAAACCCAGAAAAACCTAGAAAGCTTTTCTGGAATAGCCGACCCCCGAAAATCACCCCCTTGGGGATCTGCAGAGTTCCTCAATGCTCTGCGCTGCCACTGAAGAAACCCCTCTAGAACTCTGCCCGGAACTCTGCCAAAAATCCTCCAATAGGCAAGGGAGGGTCCCCTGCTCAATCACCCAGCATGAATCCTCCTGCAACCCCAATCCAACACTACTGTTAGGGAGAACTGCGTCCCTCTCTCAGTGTTGCGCAGTCCTCCAGAAAGCTGATGAAATTACTGCTGAAATACCAATGGAAATACCTTGCCCGAGCAGGCACTCGAAGTCCCCTAGGGCTAAGGGTGAGATCTCCGAACGGAGACACTCAATGCACTAAACAGTGCTACAGACCAGCTAAACAGCCAACGTGCTCAGAAGTCGAAACGACTAGCTCAAAATGCACATAACTGAATGATCAAAATGAGGGGGCTCCTCTCTCTTTTATAGCCTTCACCTCTCTCAATCCCAAGGCTCACCTCTTCCTGCGTGGTTCCCCTCTTGCCACGTGTTCCTTCCCTCCTGCGCAGTCTCTCCATGTGTCTGTGTGGGCTCCATTTCTGCGTCCCCTCTTGGGCCCCTTGGCTCCCCTTTAAGTCACAATGTGGTGCTACTAGGAAGTGACTTTGTATTCTAAAAGTGAGTTATGTCCCCCGTCCTCACTTTTTTATTTACAAATAACTATAGAAGGCAAAAATGGAACAAAATCGAATATTCCAATTAGCCATGGCTAATTAGGAATATTACATCCCTAGGTAGGAGTTGGTAATAAACAACCCTATTAGGTGTGCGCACTCCCTAAGGGGAAGACAAGTCCCTTAATTTATAGGTGTCATGTGAATGATGATGAATGGATGGGTACATGGGGGTACCAAGGCCAAACAACATGGGTTCAAGGCTGGAAATGATGATTATTTGGGTGTATAGATGTAGGAGGGAGCAATCGTGGATACATGAGTTACCTAACCTTTGTTTTTCCACCCTTCTTTATGTTACTTTTGCCCTTTCTTGATTATTCTTTGTATCATTGGTCGCGGCTCCAGGAAATGAGAGCATGTTGTGTAAGATATAAGCAGTTATTAACCCCTTAAGATGGGGCAGTTCATTGGTCACCAGGGGGTGAGATGTGCATGGGATCCTCAATGATTTGGGGGCACTCATAACGCCCTCGGAACCTGGGTGATGGCCATAATTAGGGGTAGATATCATGCTCGTATTTTTCCCATGTGCTATATTAAATGTCCCTACCATCTTTTTCATTTTCTAATGTTTTGTCCTTTCTTGTGGCCATGATAAGATTGTAACATTCTTTTAACTGCATCAACCTTTGAGGAAACATTTCCAGGCCCGGTCCAGATATGTGGACAAGAGGAGGGGGCGTGCCAATGCCTTGTGGACCTAGAGAAGGAATATGAATAAATAGGGGTTGTAATGTGCGGAGGGGAGTGAGAAATGTGCATGGGGAAAACAGGACCGCGCTACCAAAATTAGGGTTTCCCAAGTAGTGCCCTTCCTGAAGCCATAGGGCAATAGGGTAGATCCGAAGAGACTAGGATTGCGGATTAAGGCCCCCCCATTTGAGGTGATGGAACAAAACTACGGTAAAATCCCTTCCTGTTTTCCAAGTCACTAAATAATCCATACCTAGGATGCCCAAGGAAAAACAAGCATAAGCACCCGATTGCACAATGAAAAGCATACCTTTTGGGCAGGATAAACCACCTTCAAACATATGTTCTCGAAAGGTGGGCGAGGGGAAAAATGATTGATGTAGGGAGCAAAGATCATATGGTTCAATGTATCAACTACATAGGTGGCTGCCAGGGGCTACATGTTGTTGACTGAAGAGAGATCTAGGATAATTTTTTCTCCAATGGGGTCAAACAATTTTTGATGGGTCACATGATTTTTGTTGCATTGAGATTACCACACTCGCATCTTTTGAGTGTCTCGGCAAGCTCCTTCATCATCAACTACCATCAAGTACAAGTATGGATCTTCTAATTCTTCTTGCTTTCTTTCTATTTTTATTTATCTTTTTGATATTTTGCATTCTAGTTATGGATTTGTATTACCACCCAAAACCTTCCCTTTAAATGTAAATGCCTTATATATACAAGTGAGACCCTAGGACTAATGGAAGGTACAAGATAGACCCGAGGGATAATGGACGAGTCATACCTAGTGTAACCCTAGTATCTTCTTCACACGTTGTAGGCTAATTATTCTCTGACACAGGGGAATGTAAAAAATGTGAAAATCATGATGTAAAGTATCTTGAGGGTTAGACAAATAATTTATCCCCTCATAGGTTAATTAATTAAATTTTCTGGCCAAAATTAATTAAAATCCTACGCCAGAAATTTAACTAATTATAGGTCCTAAGTAAATTTAAATTTTCCAAAGACAAAATTCGTGGTTCCTTTAAAAATTAAATTTTAAGAGGTCCAGGGACTAAGGTTAATTGATTATTTTGCTAAATTTTAAGTGGTCCCTGGGGTTAAGTCAAAGTCATAATTTTGAGGAAATGTTAGAATTCTGCACTGGATATGTTAGAATTTCAGGAGAGGTATCGTTAATCGCACCTTAGTGTGCTTCTCCTTATCTTCTATCTACCAATTACTACGAAATCAGGCTCAACACAGAAAGGATTGAAGGATCCACATTTAAATAGGCATTTAACTCAAATTAACCAAGATTTTTGCATCTCACATTAGTTTTAGGATCTGCATTTCATATAAAATAGTCATTCATCTAAGCAGCAATTGCTAATCGATTACTTGGTCTTAATTTCCCTAGCAAGATCTTTGACTCCATAAGGCACTGGTATCAATCGTTTAAAATCTAATCAAATCCTATAAGTCTTGCTAAATCTTAATCAAGTACTTGATCGCTTCACTGTGTCTCCCGAACTGGTTGGTTCCCAACCAATTCTTCTTCATTCCACTTTTTCATAGGCTCTACCCCCCTTAGCCTGCTGTAGGGAGACAACTTAAACAGAGAGATTGGGTATCAGGGTGACAACCCCCGATCTGAGTCGTTGTCGCAGTGCCTAGACATTTTGTGCGACAACAACTATCATGTCAACCGATAGGCACAATGTGTAAGTTGTGTCATAATATGATCAAACTGAGGAGTTGTCTCCGAAAACATTATACACAGCTTGGGCAATGAAACAAGGTCGAGTGATGTAAGCCTCTACCCAAGGTCTTGGTCGCCGCTTTTCTGAATGACATATTTCTACAGATGTGAATAAAGGAGTTGACGTCAAACATGTGAGAAATCGTCTGATTACCAGTAAATGATGAGAACTGTTAACAGACGTGAGGATGACCACCAATAAGGATGATGGTCTCCAAGATTTGCAGTACAATCTAGCGAGTAACCAATGATGAAAACCCCCAATCAAACGCAAGGTAACTTGCCACAGAGGACTACAAGTTCTATGGTACTGATATGTTTCTGGATCTGCTTCCTAGATAGCGTGTTGGAGTTGATAGGAAGAGATCTATCAAAAGGCAGGCAATGAGGTGTCCTACATCAGTGGACACGAAACAGGACAAGAATGATTGTTTTGGAGATAAATTTTGAGCAATGGGTCAAACAGACGGAGGGCAATTTTGAGGCATATGATGGATGGTCGATACAAGAAGCAGATGTTAAATGAATCCCTTGAACGATAGAAGGCACGACACCAAGGTTACCAGGTAGCCTAGAATCATGAACACCAAAGAGTATTAGGATACAGGGATGCAGGAACATTAAAGTATGGAGGCTAAACTCATGGGATGGTAAGGTTCGGTGAGAGGCTGAAAAAAGAGGTTTGCTGAGGGAGTTCCATGTTTAAGGGATAGATTACTGCCAAAAGATCTTTCCGAAAATAGATATTGAGTCACTGCGTTGTCGAATTTTTCTCCATTTGATTAAGTTTAACGGGTCCAAACGGGTAAAATCAGTGGTCTTTTCATATGTAGAGAGTCTAAAAAGATCGTAAAGAACAACTCGAAGGGGGTACCATTGTCATGGTTGATGGCCGGGGCGAAAAAGGTTTAATATATACCTGGCACAATTCCTTTTCCGTAAGTTAGTCCATTGAGTCCGGATAAAGTGATAAACCTATGCTCAATAGATGTCTACCTCATTTTGTTACGAGTACGAGGAGACAAAGTGAACTCGATATTCTTCGTGAAATTTTAACGAGTCAGACGAAGAAAAACTCGATAGATATTCATAAAATTTTAACGAGTAAGATGAAGAAAACTTGATATGTCTTTTTTCAGTTTAAGGAGCAAGAAAAAAGAGATAAGAGAACTTCTCAGGTTTGCTTCGTAGCAGTTTTACGAGCTCGAAGAAGGTAACTCGGTGATTTTTCAGTTCAAGAGCGAGAAAAGGTCCCAAAAAGAAAGTGCTCATATCTTCTTCGTAGGAGTTTTATGAGCCTGAAGAAGGTAACTCAGGGATTTTTTAGTTTAAGAGTGAGAAAAGAGTCCCAAAAAAGAACATGCTCATCCAGAGTCAAACTTGGTCAACTCTACATAAAGACACTAAAATATCATCAGAGCATAAGTAAAATTTGACAGCATATCAATATGGCGCATGTTTAAATAATATAGGAATGAAAAAATTCAATTTCAATGACTAGCTAGAGTGAGTCATACCTCTAGAGTGACTATAAGAAGGGTGACAGACCCTCATTTTCATTGTTTGAGTTTTGTGAGAGTGCTTTGGAGAGAAAAAGGAGCAGAACTTTCCCAAGTGATTGTGAGCAATCCAGGCGACCATTCGACGTGCTGTCAGTTACAAGTAGATGGCTTCATCTTTCTCTTGCATTTAAATAATTAATTTGGTAATTTTGTTGGTTAATTTTGTTGTTTTGAGCAAGCCCTAGGTGGCTTGTCCGGCTAACGTAGTCGCCCAGGCTATGGGGCGCTTTAAACACCCTGCCCGTGAAAGGGAGGGGCGTTAGCACGCCCTGTGGGCATGGAGGGCCACGTTAGCCGACAAAGCACAAGATAAACTTGGCTTTCTTAATTTCCTATGGGTTTTTTCCCACTGAAGATTGATTCAAGGGTTTTGTTGTGCAAGAATTAAGATTTCAAAATGAGTTTGTGGAGAGAAAGAGCTCATGATGCCGAGGAACTACAAATGTTAAATGATCCAGCTTGTTTGGCAACTTTGCGAAGGTGTGGGTTGCTAAAGTATGCCAGGCTTGACCTGATGAAGAGTTAGGAGGATCTACTTAGTTGGATCATCCAACGATGGGACGAACGATAAGGTGTGTTTAGGTTTGGGGACCATGAGCTCTCGATCGAGAGAGACGATATATATTTCCTCACTGGTTTATCGTGCAGAGGTGCACGAGTAAACTTGACAAGAGGGAGAGTTGATCCCATGACCACTATGGAGTTGATCCAAACATACTGCAGAGAAGGCAGTCGGCTAGTGAGCAACAAGATTCCTATAGAGTGGATCAGAACAAGACCTATGAGGGCTATCCTGTGGATGATCGTACGCCTGGCAAGGTCTAAGAGCCAGCATATGGCTACAAAGGCCCAGTAGCTACTGGCCTTGGACTGCTTACATCCGTAGGTATTCAACTGGTGTGAGGGAGTCCTCCGTCAGGTGAAAGCAGGGTTGAGAGTGTGTAAGACCCGGGCGCAAAGGGAGTTTGGGCACGAGACTTTGATTGTGTCCTTTATCCTAGAGAGAGTTCTCGTGACGAGGCGTCGTATGAGTCTGGGTATAGCCGGTCCCAGGGAGCCTAGATAGGAGCGATGGGCATCCTTAGCACCTCATACTAGAGGGGGACCGATTAGACATTTTTTCGAGGATGACTTCTTTGAGTGGCTAAGTGGCCTTATCCTGATGATTGAGGATTATCCATATGCCAACATGAATTACTCATGGGATTTAAAACTGATATTGCCACCTGACACTCAGTGGGGGCCACTATGTAAGAGGATCAATCAAAGCACAAAAAGTATTTTTTGTCTTTTGAATTTTATGCAATTTTTTTGTTTTATGGGTGAAAAGGTTTTGACACGAAGCATTTGCTTGAGAGAGATGTGGCACCAGTATGTCCTGCGGGTATGCCTCTCCACGCTAGGTAAGGTGATCAGCTACCTGGGGCTGGAGTAGTTGTAGAGGGTGCGACAACTACCGAAGAGGGAGATGACACATAGAGTCTGCGCGAGGTTGCTAGGAAGCTCGAAGGTTTGAGCATGGGTGTGTTGCCTCTTCCCATGAGAGAGATATTGGTCCATATGTAGTGGCATACAATGGGTGTAGCGGCATACAATGGGTGTGCTGGAGCAGTTTCTAGTGCCTCTGAGGAGGTTAGCTAGAGCAGTGATTTGTTACCATGAGCAGCAGGCTCAGCAGGAGTATCGTATGGCCAATGAGTGTCAGAGCGAGGCTTAGCAGAGCCATTTTTGTACTTAAAACACCCAAGTTTTGGGAAATTTTGATGTAAAAACACTGGACACGGTCTATATATATATATATACATATATTTTTTGGCGATTAATGGTGTATGTGTTTTCTTTGATTTTTTTGTATATTTTTAAATATGAAAATTTTACATTCATACATGCAACTATAAAGAATGGGATAGATGCCAATCCAATACATAATTTTCCAACGAATCAGCTAATGCATTAGATTTGCTAGGAATGTGTTCATAAGTAATAAACTCAGATTGATGTTCCAAAAGTCGTACGCTTAAAAAAGTAACGTAATAAGAATGGATTGTGAATGTGATAGTGATTAGTCAATTGCATAACAACTAGTTGAGAGTTTAACCTGACCGCCAAATTTGAGATGTCTCGAGATGAGGCTTCACTAAGGAGTTCAATCACAGACATGTACTCAGCAATATTGTTGGTGGCAGAACCAGGAAAAACTCCCTCGGAACTAAGTAGTGCTGACTCAGGTGTGTAAAGGACCTAAGCAACTGATGAAATTTGCCATGTGGGACGACTAGCACCATCTACGTATTCGACGTATGGTAAGGGTGACGAAGATATCTATGCAAAGGGAGATGTGTATGAGACAATTACCCATTTAAAAGCCGAAAAATCTAGACACACCAAAAGAAGCAAAACTTATATACATAAAATAACAAAGAAGATGCCCAATAGAACACTAGGCATAATAATTTTACAGATAGAGCCCGTTGCGGGGCTCAACAAGTGGAATTCCATCGCGATCCTGAAGTTCATAAGCACCTTTTGAAAGGACCTTAGTAATGACATATGGATCGACCCATGATGGTTGAAGGGTTCCTACCCCGAAGAGATCAAGCTTCTGATCGTATAGCAAAACAAGGTTGCCCTCTTGGTTAGATTGAGGCTTAACATTTTTGTCATATTGGGTTTTGACTCAACGCTTATGGGCTTCGAGAGCCAGTACGGCATCTCAACGAGTCTCATCTAGCTGATTGAGTAACAATAAGCGCTCTTCTTTAGCACTAGTGTCAAGTAGGAGTTCAATAGCTAATTTTAGGGAGGTAATCTACCACTCGATAGGAAGAACTACTTCCAAGCTATAGGCAAGTTGAAATGGTGTAAAGCCTGTAGTAGTTTTGGCTGACGTTCAGTATGCCCATATAGTAGGATATAACATGCGATTCCAACAAGTTTTATGATTGCCTACTAATCGACGGATCATGGTTTTGAGGATGCCATTGATGGCTTCCAATTGTCCATTGACCTGTCGGTAGTAGGAGGGAGAATGTTCTTGTCGAAAAACAAGCAACGAAGTTAATTCAGAAATCATATGGTTCTGAAAGTGGGAGCCATAGTCTGTAATGATCGTGCGGGGTACACCCAAACAATAGATTACCTGATTGAACAGGAATAAAGCAGTGGTTTCTCCATCATCCCGAAAAGTGGGAATGGCTTTTGCCCATTTCGTGAAGTAGTCCACAACGACAACAATGAAGTTGTGTCCCATCAGAGCAAGTGGGGTTGCAGGAATTGAAGTCGATGCCCCATTTATCAAAGGGGCCGACAGAGATAAGCGGGTGAAGAGGGGCAAGGGGCGCATGCATTTTCTTGGTATAAATTTGGCAAGGATGACATTGTTGGATTGCAGTGTTACAGTCTTTAAACAAGGTTGGCCAGCAGTATCCTGCGCACGAAATTTTTTGTGCAGTAGCCATGCCAAAAAGATCATTGCCACATGCCCCAACATGGAGACAATGTCGAAGAAATGAGCAAGTGCCACGATGATATAGAGTATCGTTTAGCACTAAGTAGTGCTTGGCTTGGTGGCGGATGTGACGATGGTCATCTAATGATAGATCTGGGTGAAAACGTTGTGTTTGGAGGTAGACAAGAATGTATCCATACAAAGGATCAATAGAGTCAACCAGATAGACAGATTCATCAGGTATACGATCATGGGCTACCTCATCTGGGTCAACTCTGGGAAGATCCGACAATAATTTGGCAAAGACTAGGGATTTCTTAGCCTTGGCAGTGGCGAAAAGCAGATCAAATTGTTGGAGGATCACAATCCATTTGGAATAGTTTCCTCTAATGACTTGGCGAGACAGAATGTGTCTCATGGGATTCTCTAAGGTAATGATAGTAGTTTGTCGCAACAGGATATTGTGTCGGAAGCGATTGACAACAAATAAAGTTGCCAAGGATAGTTTCTCCACATCTGAATATCGGAGTTCAGGCCCAACAAGGCCTTTCGAGAGATAATAACCCACATGTTCACTATGATCATCGTGAGTTTGGACCAACATGATGCCAATGGAGAGGATGCCAAGGTTGCCAAGTATAAGAGAAAGTTGCGCGAATATTCAAGAGCACTGAGTAGTGGGGCAAATATGAGTGCCTGTTTCAAGGCATCAAATGATTGTTGAGCTTGATCGTCCCACAAGTATGGCACTCCTTTCTTGAGTAGCAGCATAAAGCCTTTCGTTAATTCGACGTAGTTCACGATGAAGAGGCGTAAGAAGTTTTCCTTCCCTTGCAAACTTTGGAGTTGTAAGATGGATTATGGTGTGGGCAATTGAGTAATTTCCTTTACCTTATCGAGATCAACCCTTATCCCGTGTTTGGAGACAATGAAACCAAGCAGGTGTCCTGAATCGACAAAGAATATGCACTTATGAGGCTTCAAACGAATGTTATAGAACCTACATCTAAGAAGGATTGCTCGTATATGAGCTAGGTGTTGGGCTCGTTTCTTGGAATGAGTCAGAAGATCATCCAAGTATGCTTGAACGAAGTGTTTGATATCGTGAAATGCATAGTCCATGTTCCTCTGAAAGGTTGCACTAGCATTCTTTAGACTGAATGGGAGCTTTCGATACACAAATATGCCCCAAGGACAAATGAATACAGTTTTGTGCTGGTCCACAGGTTTTATAGCAATCTGGTTATAGCCGGAGAAGCCATCCATGAAGGAGAAAGACTCACAACAGGAACCAGATTGGAAACCCATTTTGTCAAGGGAACGAGATAGATAAAAGCAGCATATAACAGTTTTTCAACTTTAGTCTTGATAGCTGCAGTTTTGCAGGGGTGGACTCGTCGATGTTTTTGTCGGACAAGCCTGGCATTGTCATAGTGCTTGATCTCATCCTCGACAATAGAAGGATCTATGTCGAGCATTTCCTCATAAGACCAAGCAAAAACATCGTGAAATTCTTTGAAAAGGTAGGTGAAGCTCGCAATTTCCTCAGGATTGCAGTCAGCTCCAATTTGAATGTTTTCCACAATGCCTGTTTTGACTGAGATATTGATGAGCATTGTTTTTGAAAGATTGCCTAAGTTCCCTTCAGAATCCATAGTTTGGACAGTCATATAAATTGAGGGAACAATCTCAGGCAGGTCAAAAGGAAGGATTTTTATAGGTGTCACGTTCGAATCAGATATCGAAACGCGGTGATGAGCAGTTTCCCAAGGTCGCTCTTCTAAAGACATGATCTCTCAAATTACTGCGTCCATAGGCAGGGATTCATTGACGAGATCGTTAGGAGCTATGATGGGAGAGGAAGCGGTACCATTGGTCGTAACCAAAGAAGCGGAAGAATTAGATGCAGATTGAATGGCTTGATAAGCCAATTCGGTTGGTGAAAGCGACATTTGTTCTCCATAAGAGTCAATGTCTGAAGGGGCCGAGAGGATCCAGGGATTAGTTGGGTCATGAGGAATGGTGGAGACCATAGAAACTGTTTGTGGAACCTTGGGTGACAAGAGAGGAAAGAAACCCAACAGGGAGGAACCCTTCAAAAGACTGGTACCAACACTAACATAAGAGTCAGGTATGCCACCCACTAAGGGCACGGTGTCGCTAGGCAACGGGGAGTAATATGGGGTACAGAAGGACAACTGGTCCAATGTGACTATTTTCCCATCCAATGGAAAGAGGATGAGTCGAAAAACCGAAGAAACAATGGCAGTCATGGCATAAGTCCAACTGCGGCCCAAAAGCAGATTATAGTCGAGATGATGATCTACGACTTCAATATCCACCGTTACTGTTTTCCCACTCAAAGTGATGGGGTAGCTAGCAAGGTATCCTTTCGAGATGAAAGTGTGGCCATCAAATGCTTTAAGGGAATTTGACAGCGGAGTGAGGGTGGGAGAACCCAGGGTGAGCCAACATGAATTGGACATGACGCAGGTTGAAGTGCCTTCGTCAATAACCGTTTGATGGATAGCTCTGCCTTTCGATATAACCTGCACCTGAAATGCAAGTTGGTGGGAAAGGCGAGGCTTACTTTTCTCCATATCAAAAATTACTAGCATGGAATCCTGAGGATCAACTCAACCAATGGCCAAAAGCAAAGTTTTCCGTTGTGTTGGATAGGTTTGCAATACTTCGAGTGCAGACATGGCTAACAGTGCTTGCGCCAAATCTTCTACAATACTGTAGTTCTGGGCAGCACGTGCAGAGGTATTGTGTGTCGTGCGACGAAGTGCCCCCTTGGGAGGGCGGATCACAAGGTCAACGATAGGCCTTTCGATATGAAGATCGTTAGGCAGCGATGGATTTGAACTCGAGGCAGTGTTCAGAGCATTAGCAACTGGAGTTCCATAATTTTTGGCTCACATTTGAAGATCAACCATTTCAAAGGTGTAAATAGTTGATGATCCTTCACCAGAGGAAGGAGGATGTGAACCGTCGTTTCCCCCTTGTGGGGGTTGCGGTGGGTTCGAAATAAGATGTTGCTGCTGCTGAGTAGGGAAAGGGGAGTCTGGATAGCAGGGTAACTAGTCAACTGTATATTACTTACCATAGGCGGGGGAAGTGATGGTGGAGCAAAATTTTCAACAAAGGACGACAACCCATTAGTCGTCGGGGGAATATTCAATGTGGGTACTGATGAAGACATGACAGGTACAGGTGCTACCTAAATCAACACTGTTCCAAGAGGATCGGTGAGGGGAGGATTATAAGGAGGTATAATTCCTTTGTTAAAGAAGTCCTCAGGTAGTATAGTTTCTTGGGAAGTGTTATGCAATTCAGTGTTAGACACTGGAGACTAATTTCCCGCAGAGGGAGAATCTGGATCACCAAGGCTCGGCAAATCCTATAGGGTTAGTGGAGGAAGACCTTGTTGTTGCTTAAATTGATGACAAGGGCCATATGTAGCCACGGTGACAGATATATTTTATCAAAAAAAATTAATGTGATATCTATTATAGTCTTAGTGATAGCAAACCAACACCTAAAAATAAAAAAATACTCTAAAATTCAATCAGCAAGCAGTCAGGGGATATAACTCTGTCTGATAACCACCATTTTCTGGAGATGAAACCCAGTATCACAGTGGCTAAAAGAGAGAGCCGACCAAATGTACAGTTACGATTACTCTTGAGCTTCACCCGAACCTCAGATTAAGGGGCCAAGTACTCTCGTGAAGACGAGCACCCTCCCAAAAACCGAAGACAGAGTAGGTTCGTTTGTTTAGGTACCAAGGCAGCTCGCCCTAGTCATCTTGTGTTCGTCCCTAAAAAATATGGCCACTAAGGTTACCTCAAATCACAAACACCACCGGGGGGGTGGGGACATAGTCGTAGACAATACGTTGTGTGGGCAGGATACCTGAGTCCCCCACTTAGCTCCAATATCCCAAGGGGATCCCCAGTACATAAAATACCTAATGGAAATGCAATCGAAGGCAGGCTACCTTCTCTCATACTCCAGTGTTGTCTCGCATTTAATTCCTTTGTAAGGGGAGTGGTCCCGATTGATATGAGTACAGCAGGATTTTTCTCTCTTTAATGATACTAGTCTCAGTTTTGTGATCTTGGGTAGTTTACTCACCACTGCCTAGCCCAAGATCCTAGCCTAGACTAATATGTGTGTAAGCTCAAAAGAAGAGTTGTTGATTACTTTTACTAAGTGTTGATTTTATGTGAACTTGTATTAAAGTCTTCGAAGTGGTGTTGATGTATGGAGTTTAGTGTGATTCTAACACAAACCATGCAAGAAAAATGCTTTCAAATTTTCGTTTGATGAAAAATAGCTCTTACAAGGAGAGGTTATTTATACATCATTTCAGTACCATGCATCCAGATGCAGTAAACACATGCACAAAGTGCAGACATTCAATGCTGTCTAACAACTAACCCACTATATACATAATCAAATCAGCTAAAACAAAAAGTTTAAACAATTTTTTTCATTTTCTTTTTCCTGAAAAACAAATGCACTTAAGCTATTTTCATAAAAAGTAAAAATGATCATAGAAGCAAGCAACCAAACATAGTGCACAGTGGAAAATCTCCAGAAAAGACTACAAGCAACCTCTCAAACCAGGAATCCACAAAACAGGGTGGATGTCAAGATAATGGTTGACTAACGCTTCTCAGAAGAGAAAGCAGAGCGTAAATAGAAGGACTAACAGTTTGTCCAAGTAAAGCAGGACTAACACTCTGTCCAAGAGCCTGGGGGGCATTATAACTCACTGGATTGCACAACTGGGGTGCGTTACAGAGACAAGAGGCTGTAAACAGGGTCAATCAGGGTTTGATCAAAGGCTATGCACAATGGAGGACAAAGGAGCTTGGGAAGCATCCTGAGTGGTTAGAATGGGTACCAAGAAGAACAGGAGGGCCTAGGAAGAAAGAGAGATCCAGGAATTGAAAGATCAAAACCAGGAAATAAGTATTAGTCCCCAGTGGAGTTGCCATTTCTGCTATAGTGATTAATGCACGGGTGGTTGTGGATGAAATACCCTCTCGGGTCTTCTCGGGACCCAAGGCACATTAGCTGCAACTGTCACAAAGAAACACACATATATTCATATTAATTCATGATTGACAAAGCCAAAGGAGAAATATTACCTCAGCCTTTGGTGTAGTCTTGTTGGAGAACTCAATGTAGCAAACTAGAACACCTCTCCACCAGCTCCTAGATCAGAACCTGCACATAAACAAGACAAAGTGTAATCTCTACAACATATAAACCTTGATAATTAAAACACCAATATATAAGAGAATATAAGCTAGCATGCATCTAAGCTACTTATTAATCGCGAAATCGAACCAAAATGTAAAGGAATACAATATCAACACCGTCAAGTAGACAACACAGAAACAGATGTATATTATTAGATCGAAGAAGAATGATTACAACCATCTTGAAATCAAGCCTCCTCTAGTCCTTTAGCTCCACTCTCTCTCTCTCTCTCAACTTCTTGGTAGCATAACAATACTTAAGCTCTTGCAAACTTACGACAACCATTCGACCTCTGTTACAATGACCGAGCTCCCAATTTACAAATGGAGAGAGGCTCATCCTTGCCAATTCTTTCATGAGTTCCAATGAGGCAAAATCTTGGATGTTGCCTCGCTTTATTGCTCTTTCCCTTCCCATGAGACTATGTTAGGAATAACAATGTCCTTAGTTAGGCCTGAGGCAAATGTTTCCTGCTTTTTGAGCTGACATTTGAGTGAAAAGCGGAGTGTCAGTCAGTCAACTCGCGCTTTGACTTCCAGAATGTCATAAATATCTAGTAACGCTACCCTTTAGGCAAAACAGAGTGTTAAACCTAGGGTTAAAGCTTTTGGCTGAGAGATGGAAAGTGTTATAACTCTTCCTGTCTATTTATGGGGTGTGTTACCTTGGCAAATAGGCTTGTAACTTAGGTCTTTCTCCTCTGAGCTAATGAGGAGGTAATTTTATTGTATAACATTGAAAGAGCCTGTTACAGTAAAATTTTGCAGGCCTAGTGCAAATCCTCACTTGGAAGATCTAGACCTCGTGGAAACAAGAGATTGGACACCACTGTCACCTCAACAACCTTCCTCTAGCTATATGGTGATATATTGCACCACAAGAAATAATTCCCTATATGTGGATCACCTAGAGTATATTCAAGAAGGAAGGTTTAAATGATATGTCATGGTTTCGTAGAAACGTATCTAGAATCAAAACGTAATTCCTCAAATCTTATATAAACATAAAAGTGAAGAAACTCACTGGTTTAATTTTTATTTTTGATGATTATATTTTTCTATATATTATTTTATCTATATATTTGTTAGGGTCCCACCCTAACCCTCTTATTTATGTCATTGGATCACGTCATAGTCAAGAGTCAATAAAGCCCATATTAATATTTGTAAGTGGTTAACCCGCAATTAATGACGGGACTACAGTTAGTTGCAAATGGGCCGCAGTATTAGATAGATGGTATTAATAAAACCCATGGTATTGGCCCGTGGTATTGCATGTATGAGTCATATATAAAGGATAGAGACTCCCTGCGAGGAGTATCGTGTCTTATTTTGTAATCGAGCTCTGCTCTATTGGAGGTTGCCCCCTCGAAGAGGCAAGTGAACATTATTCTCTGAATAATAAAATCATCGCTATTCTGTGTTCTGGGTATCTTTTCTTCACATATTCTGTATTTGGGTATCATTTTGCAAGTTAAGAGCATAACAAGTGGTATCAGAGCACTTTCCAGGGCCGGTGGGATCTCCAATTCTTAGCAAAAAAAAATTTTTGGCTAGAGACGTGTTCCGGCGTCTTTAAACCATGGGATCTGTCGTTGAGCGCATAAACCTGCGGATTTGGGGAGGCATGCACGCAGGAAATACAAGAGGTGGTCACGTCTGTTGGACTCCCTTGTAACCCCTATGGGTACGCCTTCGAGTAGTAGCGCATTAGACAGAACTGCGCACGGACTGTCTTCCACGTACCCTCTGGGTATATCGGAAACCTCGCCATAGATAAACCGTCGGCCGTCTTGTGGCTACAGTACACTGAGAACGGCACTCGGAGAGATTAGTCGCCCGTACGATAGGGTAGTCGGGTTGTACGGCTAAGGGTACGGTCGATCCTCCTTAGTTAGAGCCCTGAAACATTGGGCCGAGTACTACTGCCAGACCCTTATGTATATTGCGATCTGTAGCACCTGACACTCCTCAAGACCATAGTTCCCTTTTCTATCGGGGGATCGCACATCATCTATTCCAGATCCGCTGGTGCAAAGGGGTGCAGCAGCAGCAGTCATCAGTCCCACCGTCTCGAGTTCGCAGATCAGTCATTCTGATCTATTAGATCCAGCAGATCCGCAGCAGCAGTCTGTTCCGCCGCCCAGAGCTATCCGATCCGCCATTCAGATCTCTCAGATCCACCAGATCGGAGTTGTTGTGAAGGGTTCCTATACCGAGGTATAATTTTCGCAGGACTTTTGGCCGCATGGACATTTTGAGGATTTGGCAACTGCAGTATTGATCAGGAAGGAGTAAAACTCCGTTAGGAGTTTTAAAAAAAAAAAAAAAGTCTGAGATCTTCCGGGGCGCTTATTGGTGATCTAGCCCATCAGAATCAGGACGACGAGCTGAGCACGGTGGTACCATTCAATTATTAGTGAAAATTTTTAGGCGGTCCCAATTTTTCATCAGGTTGGTGTATGGTAGAAACTAGAGCTCAAGCAATGGCCAATGAAAGAATGGACAAACTTGAAGAATCCATGCAATCCCTCAATAATCAGCTTACCGGACTATGTCTCCAGGTCCAGCAATTAATCCCGAAGGGCAAGGAGCCAGCCCACGAGGAGGCGTATAATGGCAATGAATACAATGAGGGTGAGTCTAGCCACTCTCCTCACGTTTGGCACACCCACCCACCACCCAGTCAGCGACCTCCCAAGTTGGATATGCATAAATTTGACGGGTCTCACCCATCCGCATGGATAGCACAAATGGAGCAATATTTCAAATTGAATCGTATCTTAGATGATGCGACTAAGCTTATGTTGGGGAGCATGTACTTAGACAATGAACGGTGGCAATGGTGGGAATGGCATCAACGTTGCAATGGACCTTTTAGGACTCCGAATTGGACCCAATTTACCAAAGCTCTTCGAGACCGCTTTGAACAGGAGGACTCTTTTTTGGGTCGTCTTACTAAGCTCCGACAGACGGGTATAGTGGATGAATATATTACAGCTTTTGAAGCCTTAGCCTTCCGCACTTGGGGTCTCTCAAATGTGTTCTACACGGAATGTTTTATCAGTGGTCTTAAAGAAGCCATCAAAGCTCAAGTCTTACTACACCACCCTCCCACTTGGGCAGAGGCTTGCAAGGTAGCCCGTAACGTGGAACGTGCATTAGCAGCCCAATACAGTCGCCCAAATTTCCCCGCTAAAGGTCGTCCCCCACAGGTTCACAACACGACTCAAACACTTAAGGTCCAAAAGGTGTCACCTGCGGAAATGGCCGAAAGAACGAAGCAAGGACTATGTTACTACTGTGATGAAAAATACTCCCCAGGTCATAAATGCAAGGAGCCCAAATTTTTTCAAATAGATGCCACTGACTACAGCTCAACAGAGGAAGATCCACCACTTGAGGAACATGAGGCGCTAGAAGAAGATAACCAAAAGGAGAATGTCTCTGACGAACCAGTTATTTCGCTGCATGCGTTGGCAGGGATTTCTTCCCCTCAAACTCTCAAAATCAAGGGTTTTCTTAAACATCGCCCAGTAGTAGTCTTGATTGATAGTGGAAGTACCCATAATTTCATCCATCAAAAAGTCGCAGAAGCAGTGCATTGTTTTGTACGAGCAGTTTCTAACTTCCAAGTCCAAATTGCGGATGGGGGCACAATGAAATGTGAAGGCCGCTGTGAAAATGTCAAACTTCAAATGGGGGATTATCAGTTGAAAACCCACATGTTTTCCATACACATGGGGGGTTGCGACATTGTCCTCGGCGCTGAATGGCTCCGCACTCTTGGGCCAATCACAATGGATTTCCAGGAGTTATATATGAGTTTTAAGCAGAACAACTACACACATACCCTCCATGGACTCCAGGCAGGAGCCCCCTCTATCATCAGCTCGCATCGGATGGAAAAATTGTTAAAAAAGGGCAATCATGGAGTGGTAGCTCAATTTAATGCCATCCAGGTCGTCAAAACCAAGTCTCTGCCAATTCATCCTGAGATGCAACAGATTTTAAATAACCATCTGTCGGTCTTTGACAAGCCTCATGAGCTTCCACCCTCACGAGGGGAACATGATCATAGCATCACCTTGGTTCCAGGGGCCCAACCCCCAAACGGCGGCCATACAGATATCCGTTCACCCAAAAGAATGAAATAGAAAAAATAATCAAGGAACTTTTGGAAGCAGGTGTCATTCGTCCCAGCATTAGTCCTTATTCATCCCCAGTGGTCATGGTGCTCAAGATAGATGGGGAGTGGCGGATGTGTCCCGACTTCAGGGCCCTCAATAAGTTGACAGTCAAAGATAAATTTCCCATTCCAGTGGTTGACGATTTGCTGGATGAACTCAATGGGGCTCAATTCTTCACTAAGCTGGATCTTCGCTCAGGCTACCACCAAATTCGCATGAAGGAAGTCGACATTCCCAAGACTGCTTTCCGAACTCATGAAGGCCATTATGAGTTCCTGGTCATGCCATTTGGTCTTTGTAATGCCCCCTCTACTTTTTAGAGCCTTATGAATCACATTCTCAAACCATATCTCAGGAAATTTGTCCTTGTCTTCTTCGATGACATCCTCATCTATAGTGGCACTTGGGTTGCACATCTTCAGCATGTAGATCTACTCTTACACTTGCTCTGCAAGCATAGATTATTTGTCAAGATGTCCAAGTGTTCGTTTGGCATGGAAGAAGTTGAGTATTTGGGCCACATTGTGGGGCGTGAAGGTGTCAAGGTGGACCCCAAAAAGATCCAGGCAATGCAAGAATGGCCTCAACCTAAGACCTTGAAGAGCTTGAGAGGATTTTTGGGTCTCACAGGCTATTATCGTAAATTTTTCCGCAACTATGGCTGCATAATGAAGCCCCTCACTCAACTCCTAAAGAAAAATTCCTTCTTCTGGAATGAGGAAGCACAACATGCATTTACCGCTCTCAAAAACGCCATGTGTTCCACTCCAGTCTTAGCACTACCTGACTTCACCAAATCCTTTGTCATTGAATGTGATGCTTCGGGGACCGGTATTGGGGCGGTCTTAATGCAGGAAGGGCGACCTTTGGCCTTCACAAGCCAACAACTAAGTGGGAGGAATCTGGGCCAATCTACCTACGAAAAAGAAAGGATGGCCATCTTACATGCCGTCGAGACCTGGCGACCTTACTTATTGGGGCGACGTTTCCAAATCTGCACAGATCATCACAGTCTTAAATATCTTTTGGAGCAACGCCTATCCTCCCCACAACAAAATAAATGGCTCACCAAAATGCTGGGATATGATTATGATATCATTTACAAGAAAGGGAAAGACAATAGTGTAGCAGATGCATTATCTCGCCAATTTGAGGAAGAAAGTACTCTGCTAGCAATTTCCCTCCCCATTCCAGACTGGATTGAAGAGGCTCGCAAGGAATGGTTTTCACACCCCGGGCTATCCCAACTCATTTCTTAATTGCAGGTAGATCCAAATTCCACCAAGGGCTACTCGTGGCAGGATGATATTCTTTGCTACAGGGACAGAGTCGTAATCTCACCAACATCCACCCTCAAAAGTCGCATTTTGGCAGAATTGCACTCATCGCCCATTGCAGGACGTTCGGGCTTTCAGAAGACGTATGCTCGCACCAGAAGATCATTTTTTTGGACAGGCATGAAAAAGGACATCCTTACTTTGTAGCAGAATGCGATGTCTATCAACGCCACAAAGGGGAAACTGTCAACACACTAGGCACATTACAACCATTGCCCATTCCGACATCAATTTGGATGGAAGTTTCTATGGATTTCATTACAGGTCTTCCAAAGTCTGGCAACAAGTCAGTCATCATGGTGGTTGTGGACCGACTATCGAAATATGCTCATTTCTGCGCCCTACCCCACCCATTTACACCAACTTTGGTCGCTCAAAATTTCATGGATCAGATTTTCAAATTGCATGGCATGCCCACTTCTATTGTGTCCAATCGCGACCCGATCTTCACCAGTAATTTTTGGCGGGAACTCTTCAGGATACAAGGCACTCAACTAAAACTCAGTACTTCCTATCATCCGCAAACGGATGGTCAAACTGAAGCCGTCAACAAATGTCTAGAAACCTACCTTAGGTGTTTCACTTCAGAAAAGCAACCACTTCAGAAAAGCAACACCTTTGGGTACAGTGGTTACCTCTGGCTGAATGGTGGTATAACACCAACTATCATGCCACCACCAAAATGACTCCCTATGAAGCAGTATATGGTCAACTTCCGCCTTCCCTACTTCTTATCTCAAGGGGTGCTCCAAAGTACAGGCAATGGATTAACTCCTACAACACCGCGCAACCATGCTCGCCCATCTTAGAGAGAATCTTCATCAAGCTCAGAACCGCATGAAGCAACAGGTAGACCAGCATCGCTCAGAGCGCCAATTTCAAGAAGGGGATCAGGTCTTTTTGAGGCTGCAACCATATAAGCAAACATCACTCAAAGAAAAGGGTTGTTAGAAGCTATCTCCAAAATTCTACGGACCATACCAAGTACTTCAGCGCATTGGAGAAGTCGCTTACAAGTTGGCTTTGCCACCTACTGCAAAAATCCATCCAGTTTTCCATGTATCGTGCCTCAAGAAAGTGATCGGGAACAATTGCCGAGTTCAAACCAGTCTACCTGAATTGGACGAAGAAGGGTCAATCTGGCTTCAACCCGAACAGGTTC
Organism: Pinus tabuliformis; assembly: GCA_031772625.1. Classification (NCBI taxonomy): domain Eukaryota; kingdom Viridiplantae; phylum Streptophyta; class Pinopsida; order Pinales; family Pinaceae; genus Pinus; species Pinus tabuliformis. The sequence goes on from CM062810.1 coordinate 896,007,563, forward strand.
TAGACACAAGAGACAAGCACCTGTGTGGCCACATGATTAAGGAAGTCCTCGTCAAATGGAAAGACACCTCTCCGGAAGATGCAACTTGGGAACCAGCCACTATTCTTCAACAGTTTCCGCAGCGTCAGCCTTGAGGACAAGGCTAGTCTTAAGGGGGAGGGCATGTTAGGGTCCCACCCTAACCCCCTTATTTATGTCATGGGATCACGTCATATTCAAGAGTCAATAAAGCCCATATTAATATTTGTAAGTGGTTAACCCGCAATTAATGACGGGACCACAGTTAGTTGCAAATGGGCCGCAATATTAGATAGATGGTATTAATAAAACCCACGGTATTGGCCCGTGGTATTGCATGTATGAGTCATATATAAAGGATAGAGACTCCCTGCGAGGAGTATCGTGTCTTATTTTGTAATCGAGTTCTGCTCTATTGAAGGTTGCCCCCTCGAAGAGGCAAGTGAACATTATTCTCTGAATAATAAAATCATTGCTATTCTGTGTTCTGGGTATCTTTTCTTCGCATATTCTGTATTTGGGTATCATTTTGCAGGTTAAGAGCATAACAATATTTTTCTATTCCAAGGGATTTTGAATAATAAAAATTGAGGACAATTGCAAATTTAGTAAAAGGAGATGGTTGTTTGGTGAAATAAGGAGTGTGCCTTATTTCCACTAGGGCTATGGGGTCAAATCGATGCCCCTCTTAGGTTAGTCGATCAATAATCATGGATTATGGCTGGAGTGGACCCCCAAAAGTTAAATGAGCTCGTGCATAATCAAGAACAACTTTTGAAAGCAAGCCCTACTAGAAAGGATTATACTTAGGGAAAATCCTTCGACAAATAGCTCAACTATGGTGCAAAATAAACCGAAGCCCTTGGTGAGGAGCACTAGGGAGTTGCCCAACAAGAAGAAACAAACTCTACCATACACCAACAAGAGAGACATGCAAGTAAAACCCTAGACATCCTTGAACAAGTGACAAAGTTTCCTTTCAAATGGATTAATCTAGTTAGTTCTTCTAGTGTTCTTTAGTTATCCACAAATTGCCTTAAGAAATATGTGAAATCAACAAAGAAAGATAATTCATGATGAACACCAAATATTTCATGAAAATGATTCACATTATGGAAAAACAATCTCAAAAATTAACAACAATCTGCAAAGGAGGGAGATTTCTCTATTTATAGATTGGGATCTCAACATCTTTCCTCCTTTTGCTTGAAAAAACAAGTGACTTTTCATCCACAATATGCTTTACAATTAACTCAAACTACAAGTTATTTCATTACATTACTTAAATCTCAAAATAGGTGAGACATCCCACCAATTAGAGGTTTGATTTGACAAAAGGAGGTCCGAATTGACCTATAGGTACAACATTCCATCAAGAAATAGCTTAACATTCCTTGAAAAATTAACTTGATTGCTTAGGAAGTAAAAAAATCCACTTTGTTTGGACAATGTTGCTTGAATGAGGACGTTGGCCGTTCCAACGGCTAGTATAATGGGGACGACCTCCCTTTGCTTGGTGCAAAGTTGATTCAAACCATGCTTTTAGGCTCCTTGCTTGATTTTGACTGGAAATGTCCCTTGGATTGCTTGGAGACCTAAATGGCCTTCTATTTTGCCTCAACATTCCTCCAAATTGACCTTTACATGATCCAATGTATAGAAAGGGTGGATGAGAGCTTATCTAGGTCCATTTTCCTCCTTTTTGTGTGGTTTAAGGCTTGAGCTTTCCTGAACATGAGTTGTCCTTGGTCTATGATGTTTCCTTGACTTGTTGTGATATCTTGCTTAGTCAACACATTTTCCATGTTACCTCTTTTAACCTCATGCCTGGGACAAAAGGGGCAGTCACCTCATTTTGAAGGTACCTCAAAGATGCAAATGGGACATTAAAGGGGGCGTTAAGAGTGCCATGGCTTGGAGCTGATTACTCTTGACTTTTGCAAGAGATCTTTTCACTGCCTTGGACGATGTGGGTCATTGCATTAGGGAGCCCAAATGCATCACAAACTTTGAGACTTCCATGAAGAATGATGGTCATGGCCAAAGACGTGTGGATACATATGGATATGGTTGATTTGGGTAACAAAGAGTGTATTGAGATAATGGGAAAGTGGGGGGGAAGTACAATAAGCGATCACCTTTATAGGGCTACTCAACAAGTGCTCCCTTAAATCAACAGTCATAGTAGATCCACCTCTTGATGCTCGCATATCACTGTAAGAGATAAGAATGTTGGAGGATGCTTTCTTTCCCATACTATTCTTCACTTTTCTTTACCCATTGAATGTTGATTGAAATGTGTTCCTTCTAGTACTAACCTTTCTCTAGTGGCTTGTGGATCATACTAGCCTCATAAGGTTTCCATAATTAATATGCTCTACCAAGTTGAGTGATGCTCTGTTTTGGGATGGACTATTGTGAGAGAAACATAGGCCTTATATGTTGAGGGCTTATCAAAAAATTAATAGTACTCCAATTCATATTTTTACTAATGAACCATTTCTCCTATATTCTCTCTTTGTTTTTTTTGCTTGCCCCTTTCCTAGGCTTCATCACCACTAATGTGTTGATTTCTGGTAGCCTCTGATGTGCTCTAAGTCTTAAATTTTACAGGGAGGCTTAGGCACATGTATTCCAAAGAACTGAGAAATCGTTTTGGGAAATTCCACCCATAAACAGTTGTATTAAAATAATTAATTATTTGTAATGGGACCCTAAGTCTAAAATTAGGAAAATAAAATAATTAAAGAGTATTAATATAAACTGTGGGTGTAACTTCTAAAAGAAGATGAGGATTAAGCATAAATGATCTTAGCCATTGATTAGCTTCTAATCTAGGTCGTTGAATGTCAACGAGGAGATTATTTAAGGAGGCTTGAGGGTCACTTGGAAAGACACACAGAGAATTCAGAAGTTTGATTTTCTGAAGCGGAGCCTGCGGGGAGAATTTCGATAGTGAGATTTAGCAGTGAGGGGCAGGGATAGTTGGGTTGGAGTATCTTCTCCAGAGCCCAAGATACGTAGCAGAGAGGCAGAGAGACACTAGGAGGAGGCAATGCAGACCCAGGAGGGGTTGACGCTGGGCCAGAAGGGCCCACACAGAGCTACGCTGAGCCAGGAAGGCTCATGCAGAAGTTGTGTTGTTTTCAGCACAAAAGTCCGAGTTTGTTGAGGGAGGTTACATTTCTGACCCGGGAGGGCTGGAAACTGCTCCAGAGGGCAAACGTTTCCCTGTTGAGCTGACACAAAGCCTTTGAGGTTGATGCAGGGCCTACACAGGGCCAGCGTAGAGATAGCTAGGGACAGTTAGTTCAGCTGTCGGATCAGCCGAGACGTGACGGGTAGAGTGAGGTAATCTCACTAGGTTTTTCTACTAGTTTATCTCTCTGTAACTGGAATGCCAGAAGGGAATCCAGAGTTGTATTCAGAAACTACTACTTAATAATATAAAACCCTCAGAGCTACTGCACCGGTTTTCCCACATTGGATTTTTCCGAGGACATTTTTCCAAAAAGTACTATCACTTGTGTGGATTTTTCTCTATTGTTCTGTTCTTGTTTTGGGCAAATTCATTAATTAAGTGAAGGATGCAGTGTGTTAGCTTCGATATTTGTTGTAGGAAACAATAAATAATTTGTTTCTGTATATAAAAAATAGGAGAAGTTTAATCAGTTGTTGCAATAGGTGATTCAGGTGGGATTCTCGAATTTTCACATGGTACCAGAGCATTGCAGGTGAAGCAAGAAAGAACAGTACCAGAGACCCAATGCTGAGTAGAAGTGGGAGTTCAAAAAAGCTGCAGGAGGCAACAGTTCGAAACCCCAAAGGATTTGCACAGTTCTAGCCGGACGGATGAAATTTCGAGGCAGTCTCTCTTTGAGTGAGTCGATAAAGAGAAGGGCTTCCAAATCGAGTTTTTGCTGGGGCAGAGGGAGTAGCGCAGAAGCCTCAGTGTGAAGAGAGCTAGTGGGACGCAGTGTTTTTTGCAGGCCGTTTTGCTGAGCAAAAAGACGTCAAAGGAGAAGGAAGGAGCACGGTTGATGGAATTTCTCCTCAGAGGACTTCCAGCCAAGGAGTTTGAATTCTCGCTTGTTGAGTAGCAATAGAGAGAGGCAGATCTACAAGCTCCAACAGGGAGTGCGTAGACCATTCTAGTGCTACGTAGAGGAGAGAGGAGGTGATTCAACAGTTTTTGTGGCAGAAATGGCAACCAGTGGCTTGAGGGATGAGGACAGGTTGGATAGGTCATCCAACTACGTCATCTGGAAGGCAAGAATGTCGTTCCTTTTAGATGAGAATGCCCTCAAGATATACGTTGACAACATGGTGGTTGTCCCTACAGATGCAGATTTGTTGAAGAAATGCAAGGCTGAGATGGCGAAGGTGAAAAGAATGATCCTCGACGTAGTGAAGTTTCATGTGGTCTTACACATCACTAGTAGAGGGACTGCTAAGAAGATGTGGGATGCATTGTCTACATTATATCAGGATCTTCTGAGCAGCGGAAGATGTACTTAAAGCAGAAGTTGAGATCTACTCAAATGCAAAAGGGTGAGCATGTGGATCCATTCCTCACGAAGCTTTAGGAGACCCATGATGAATTGTCTGTTGTGGGGCATGCACCTCAATATTTAGAGTTGGTTAGATTGGCCCTAAATTTTGTCTCAGATGAGTGGCAAGTCTTTGTCCAGACTCCATAGTATCCCAGGCATAGCATCTTTGCCGAATTGGGATGAGATGTGGGCAGCTCTAAAACAAGAGGAGTTGAGGAGAGACTTAGTCAAGGCTAAACTTGACGGAAGCAGCAACAGTGGGTCAAAGCCCAAGGAGGAGGAGGAGAATGCAGCCCTTGCATTGAAGGGACAACAAGCGCAACGGAGACATAAGAAGGACGTCTAGAAGATCAAGTGTTTCAGGTGTGGTGAGATGGGTCAAAACGCTACACAGTGTCCTCTCAGGAAGAAGGACAAAGATGAGAAACACGATCCGAAGGCTACGCTCGCGAAGATCGAAGAGGGGGAGTTCGCCATGACAGCCAAGACACCTCCAGGAGGGAGGTGGACTGATTTGGAGTTGTAGATTGAAAGAGATATAGATGGGCAGGATCCTTGAGGAGCCCGCCTCTTTGATCAATTCCTTGCTCCGGGAGCCCAGATCAGAGGTAGCAGGATGGACTAGTGTTGGATGATGCTGGGGAGTGTCGAAGAGACGGTTGCAATCGCTATGAGCGCCAGAGTCTGAGCAGCGCAGAGCAGAGTTGGCAGCAGTGCAGATGGCACAAAGCAGAGGTCAGCAGCAACGCCGTAGATTCAGAGGGTCAGCACAGAGACTAGCAGCAGTCAGGTTCTAGCATTCACGTGGTATCATATTGAACACAGTTAGTTCAGTAATTTGGGATGTTTTTCCATTGCTGATGCAGTAGCAACATCAATTTGCAGTGCAATAGCAGTTGGTAGTGCAGTGCCAACAACAGCACGGATGCAGAAATTCAGAGGGAGTTGCAGTACGGATGTAGTGTTGATAGTGGCAGGGTCATCAACATTACAGATGCAACATTTGCGCATAGGTTGGTGGATAGTGTTGTCGCGCACATTGACACGACAACGCTCAGACCGGGGGCTGTCACTCTGATCCCCGATCCCTCCGTTTAAGCCTGTCTCTCGCGGCTAAGGGGGGTAGTCCCTGTGAGGTGATGAGACCAACTGTCGACCAGTTGGTTGGGAGACACGAGATACGATATAAAAAGCACTCGATGGATTTGATAAATTTAGCAGACCAGTGCCTTAAAAGATTGTGGTTGAAACGATTACTTGTTAAACGATATAAAAATATGGACCATGAACAGCAATCATCTATCATCAAGTAAATCACAATGCTCTTAGAATGACCAAACGATATCCAGCAATTGAAAATTTTAAAAGATGAATGCTTTAAACCCCCACGAATCATAAACTATCAACCAGATATCAACTTCGCATCTCAACTTGAAAACTCAGATCTCAGCGTGAAAGATATATCGTGAAAACAACTGAAATCTGGCAAAAATAATTTTCCACAAAAATTTTTTATTTTTATTTTTTATTATTATTTTTTTTTTTTAAACCAAACTAAGTATTAAATCTAATTAAAGAAAATCTAAAGACTAACTGCTAACATCTAAATGAATCCTAACTTAAACTTAAAATCTAAATCCTAAATTCTAAGATTAAAAGCCTAAGATTAAAATCTAAACATTAAAGTCAAAAGTAAAAATAAATAAAAGAAACTAAATTCTAAATTTAACATAACATTTAAATCTAACTAAGATACAACTATACAAAAATTTAAATTTTAAACATTACAAACAAATAAGTAAAAAAAATGAAACAACATTACACTAACCCACGATTAACCTAGACTCTATGCTATCCTACGTACACTTGAAAAAAAATCGAAATCAAAAAAAAAAAAAAAAAACCCTACGAATGCAGCCACGCATTATATATCAGACAAAAAAAATTCCGGTTCTACCTGCTCCGTCTGCGTGAGTAAGGAAAGCCCGATCCCATCAGAGATTTGAAACGCAAAATGCGGATTCGAAGGCACAGTTGGACGGAAGGCAGAATCGACTTTTCCTGGATTGACAGTGACACTGTACGCTCTTGCTCAGGCGGCTGAACGCTTATGAATAGAACGATTGCTGAACCCTGATTGAACACGTCTTCAAAGAACTCGACCAGCACAAGTGACGTGACCTCGTTTTGAAACAAAGACGCTGAATGCGGAAACCAGAATTCTACAGCGGATAAATGAAAGTCTCAGCCACGTAGAATGAGACTTTGAAAGCACGCTTCCTCTGGTCCGATTTGTTATTTGTGTTATCAAGAATGCCTGACCGACAGAGAAATCTGGAGCGGAATGATTTTTCCAATTAAATGATTGAAGATCGATTTTGCCGGTGACGGAAATAGAGGGAGCAGCGAGACTATATTTCACGCCCAGAGATACTTGGTTTATAAAACGAAATGCTCTGCTCACATTGTCGGCGTTCTTGAGATTGATCTGATTCTCTGCGACAAATGGAAACTCTGACGGCTACTCACCATACCACATATAAGTTACTTGTTCATTTATGTTTGTATGCAGAGAAATCAATGATTGGTTGCAGCAATTTTTTGTCGACAACAACAGATTGTATTACCCACGCATGCAACCCTTTTTGGAAACTGATTTGCAGCTACGCTCTGACTGACATTGATGGAATGCTGGGTACTGATTAAATGTTTTGCTGCTGGGCCCGGATTGTGGGTGAGAAAATTGACGGCAGTCCTGCAATTGCAATAAAAAGACAAAACCATATACCTGCAACAGAACAACAGAATCCTAATGAAAACTGTAAAAAATTTGAAACCCTAGATCAGAAAATTTTGAAACCCTAAGTCAGCTGATAAATGTACAAATTTTTGGCCCCTTGACAGCCAGATTTAACCATAATAACAGAAATATTTTCAGGTTATCAGAAAACTTGAACTTTGCTGTGAATAGACAGAAAATCTCTCAATGTAAAATACGAAATAAACTTTAAATGATTAACCCAGGGCCAAAATCAGCTGGGCTCTGCAAAGAAAAGCCTGTGGGAGTCGGCTGGTTCAGCCTAGAACTTCCCCAAACGCCCACAATTTCCCTTAGAAAGGTTTTCCTGCACATCTCAAGCAACCATCAGCAAAGAGAGAGAGAATGCTGCTAGATCTCAGGAAATAATGGAGATACCTGCCATTATTTCCAGAAACCCTACAACATTCAAACCCTAGCAAGTGAACAAGATACCTGTGCTCACAATACTCTAAAAAGCAAGCTATGATTGATGACTGAAAACTGAAATATGCAGAAAATTAAAGATATCACAGCAATTCCAGAGAGTAACACCAACAAGATTTGGACCCCAAAGTCTTCTTTATTAACCAGAAATCAGATTACAAGAGAGCTTTTTCAGTACAGACTCCCAGATCAGATGATCTGAAAATGACCCCTAGCACCCTACTTAAAGGAAATGTCTCCAACGGCTAGTTCGAGTGATCCATGCTGAAATGATCTCGACCGTTGATGAGGATCAAGACATCTCTTGATCTCATCCGTCGATTTATTATTAAAAAATGCATTCACTTAAAAAATTATTATTTTATTAGTCAGGGTTTTTTGCTCAAATTTTTTAATTTTTTTTTTTTATTATTATTTTATTATTTTTATTCATTTTTTAATTCATTTTATTATGGATCACCGAACTAAGCCTTCGGAAACATCACCTAGGACCTAGGACTCATGAAGGGATTTAAAACATTTTCAACCCTCAAGACACATTTCATGATGACTTTTACAAATTTACATCTTAAGGGGACAAACTCACTTAATACAGACCCTCACAAATCACCCAGTTCTGCGACACAACTATAATCTAGCAGATCAACACACTAGGATTCTCCTAAAGTTCTAATGACAAAATCAATCCCGGCTTTGGGGTCAGGTTTGAAGGAAAACTCTGCCGATCCGTGGATCGGTGAGACGAAAAACCTTCCGGGACGTAGATTATCATCAGAAAGTTAGGTCCACTTAGGCAAATTACATACATGACTCATGTCTGCTAAGATTATTTACAATCAATACATGCAGACTGGGTTTACAATCAAAAAGATCAAGTTGCTGATGATGGCAGGATGGCACGGACATGCTGATCAGGTGCTGCCCCTTTTTGCCAAGAAAAGGGGGATTTACTGCATGGGTAGTTGACCAGTAGAGGTCAACAGATAACATGTTAGACAACAACAGCACAGAGGGAGATGGTACCAAACAATGTGATGCTTTAGTTGAAGGCATTACTAGAGCACATTCCTCGCTAAGAGGGAGTGTTTATTTTTGGTAGCATCGGATGTGCTCTAAGTCTCAAATTTTGCAGGGAGGCTTAGACACATGTATTCCAAAGAACCCAGAAACCGTTTTGGGAAATTCCACCTAGAAACAATTGTATTAAAATAATTAATTATTTTTAATGGGACCTAAGTCTAAACTTAGGATAATATAAAATTATTTAAGAATATTAATATAAACTGTGGGTGTAACTTCTAGAAGAAGACAAGGATCAAACAGAAATGATCTTAGCTATTGATTAGCTTCTAATCTGGGTTGTTGAGTGTCAACGAGGAGATTATTTAAGGAGGCTTAAGGGTCACTTGGAAAGACACAGAGAGTTCAAAAGTTTTCGATTTTCTGAAGCAGAGCATAGGAGCTGCAGGGATTTTGCAGTGAGGGGCAGGGATAGTTGGGTTGAAGTATCTTCTCCAGAGCCCAGGATATGCAACAGAGAGGTAGAGAGACATTAGGAGGCAAGGCAAACTGAGGAGGGGTTGAGTTGGGCCGGAAGGGTCCATGTAGAGCTTAACGATGAGCCAGGAGGGCTCACGCAGAAGCTGTGTTGTCTTCAACACAAAAGTCTGAGTTTCCTGGGGGAGTTGACATTTCTGAGCCGGGAGGGCTGGAATTTGCTCTAGAGGGCAAACATTTCCCAGTTGAGCTGACGAAGGGCCTACACAGGGCCATCGCAGAGATAGCTGGGGATAGTTAGTTCAGCTGTCGGATCAACCGAGACTTGCTGGGTATAGTGAGGTAATCTCACTAAGCTTTTCCGCCAGTTATCTCTCTATAACTGGATTGCCAAAAGGGCATCTATAGTTGTATTCAGAAACTATTACTTAATAACATAAGTACACTTTCCCTTATCCGATTTTAGTGATCTTTAAGTCGATTTTGGTCCTCTCGAAAAGAGGAATTCAGTGCAATAATTATCTCCATCAAGTGAGCTGTACAAAGTGGAATTTGACCGCAGTTGCATATTTTTAACAACAAAGAAGCAAGAGACACAAAAATTTAGGCTTTCAAGCTAGGGAAAATCCCCTCAGAAGGGGAAAACCCAACAATTCTCTTCCTATTGAATCAAGTGAAAATGAGATATCCAACCCAAGACCCAAGACCTAACTTCAGAGGAATTTTGGCCCTGTCACAAATTGCAGGTTGCTTCAGTTTTTCAGCCCTGTCACATAACTTCAGATAACTCGCACGTGTAAAGGGGTATAGTTTAGAATTCAGTCTGACTTCTTTCTTTTGACTTCAAACTTCTCTCCTTAACTTCGGTTTTGATATTCTCTCACTCAATCACAAAACTCAGACTTGATTTCAGATGATCTTCTCTCTGCCTTGGAGTTCGAAATTACTTCTTTATATATCTATCTAGGATGGTGAAAAGATGCCACACATATCAACTTTACAAAGGAGGGCCGACTTGTAGGTTTGATAAGAAATTTTACAAGAATAAAAATTCTTTTCCTTTCTATGCAAATGTCAAATTTGACATGACTCTTTTACAAATTTCTCTCTTTTTTACTTCTAAAGCATGAAGAATGTGCTTAATTAATGAAAGAAAAATAAATTAATAATAATTTTTCGTTATGAAGACCGATACTTGTTACATTTATTCAACAGGTCAAGCTCTAGGGTTTTATCCACAAACCCTAGGGATTTCACATCTAAGACATCATGTCTTATAGGGTTTACAAACCCTAAGATTTCCAATTTTCCTCAAACTTTGTCATATAAAAATTTTATTTCCATATCCAGATGTCCAAAACCAGAGTCCCTATGCCTCTGCATATGTGATATCCATCATGTCATCAAACAATCAAGGATGTTCCATCTTGATATCAGTCCAAGCAATTGCATCAATATTAATGGTCCATTATAGCTTTTTTAGGGCTTGTATTCTGCCTCCATCTTAGAATTGTAAAGAAAAAACACCCTCCAACTATCAACAAAGGACAAAATCTAGCAGGTTGAGTCATAGATACAAATATCCAAGTAAGTGTCTTCAAGGGAGGGAATGGCATTCCATTGTCCTCTATAACATTTGTACAAGAGAACTTGCACTAACTAGCAGTCTTCAAATGGTCCAAACTTCCTTTATAGAAGAGTCATTATTGTTGAGAAATGTAACTAGTTTTGGTCTTCATAATTGTTGTACTCATTTCAATATGTATCCTATGTGACAAACAAGAAAAAAAAGAAAGAAAACTATTATTATTAAAGCATGGGTTTCATGCTCATTATTGATGGTCTTCTAGATAAAAGCATGTTCTTCGTGCTTCTAGGGTTTGTTAGGTCTTAGGATTTATTTACATGAGTCAGTGGAGTCAACATCATGTTTATAAGACCCTTCCAGGCAATTTGTAATTGTAAAAAGAATTATTTTTGAGTCGAGAAAGTCCTGGAATATCCAAGAGTACAAGTCAGCCCTGTGATCATCAAGTCGGGCTAAAGGAGGGAATTCAACCCCTTGAGAAGGTTATGTAAAGGAGTAGTTCAACTTCATTTGAGACACACTCACTTACAAGTCCAATCTATCAAGAAAGAGTTCGATCTATAGCTGGGTAATTGCAAGAAGGAGAGAAAAGGTCAAGGAGAAGGAAGAAGGATGAATTTTCTTGGATTTTAGGCTTTATCTCTCTCACATGTGCTAAATTCTAAGGTTTCTAGGTTGCAAGAAGAGGCTGAAGTAGCAAGACCGAGTTGTAGTAGGAGGAAGTGCAGCATCTTGTAGCTGGGAAGAGGGAAACATTGTCTAGACTTCATTGACCTTAGGAAGAGTTCTCTTTCTCTTGGAAGATCCCAAAATAAGGCTGAGTTAGGGTTTCCTTAGGAGCTACAAGACCAAAATTGCAGGGTTAAAGTTCCGGATCGAGTAGCAGTATTGTAGCTGACAGGTCGTAGTTGCAGTGTGTAGCAATTTTGTGCATATTTAGGAAAGGAATTTAGTAAGGGCCGACTTGGTACTGGGAGAATGACTTGGTCTAGGGATTTCATCTTTATATCTCATTTGAGGCAGATTCTAAGAAGAGAAGAGTTTCTGAGTTTTCCCCTTGGAGGGGTTTTGCCATGGCTAAGAGCCTATATCTGTGTCCTCTTTTGTTACTGTTATTGCTCTTGAAATTGTTTGATGAAATATCTAACTAGAGAAAAAAAAAAGATAACTAAAGATTCACAAGCACTATCAAGGTTAAATAAAATAAGATACAATAGCTATCGCTTTACATTTTCTAACAATTATCAAATTATGTCCTCTAAGTAGTACAAACTATTTGGCAGATCTCAGAAGATTAGTCTCAATCCTTCCAAACCAAGTAACTCGGCCTCCTCAAAACCATTGTAGCACCATAAATAATTTGTCCTTTACAAGGACAAATGTTAATTTTGGATTAACATGTTATTTGCATAGAATAGTTACCTCATATTAGCTTGATTTTCATTTCCTTAAGAAATCCCTTAAAACATTATCATATGATACTAACTAAGGAAATAACATGAACGATAAATGTTGAAGACAAGTCAAGACGAGAGAACTCAGGAATTGGCTCAAGCCAGGGAAAAACCCCAAGATGGGGAAAACCCTTGATCAAATCTTTTTATTATTGATATCAAATATTCAACAAAGAGAGAGAAATACAAATGACAAAGATGCAACCCAGGCAAAGCTACAATAGCTGACAAATTCTACCCTAACCAAAGATCAATAGTAGACAAATCAGCTACAAAGAATGTTTGAAAAGGACCTCGGTCCTAGTCCAGATAGTGCAGCCTTCTTCTCTGAGTATATTGAACCCCAATATAGTGATATACTGAGCAGTCAAACACAATGATGAAACAATTGTGGATCTGGAACCTGATTAGGGCTTGATCGTAGAGAACGTCAGTCCATTCAGTTCCTTCAATTGTTGCGGCTAGCATCCTTCTTCTTGTAGCCAGCCCTGGCTACCTGTAGCTTGACTTCTGCTATGGGAATAGGACCTAATGTTCCTTCCATCCCTGGCTACCTGTAGATTGAATTCTACTATGAGACTAGGGCCTAATGTTCCTTTTAGCCCTGGCTACCTGTAGCTTGACTTCTACTATGAGAATAGGGCCTAACATTCCTTCCAGCTAGACCCGAACAGGTTTGTGGTTCTCCTCTGTTAATTTTAGGTATGTTCTATGCTTAGAGCAATTTATTTCAATTTTCACAGTTAGCTCCATATCTTTTCCAGGTTAGCAATCACATCAACATTAAAGTAAATTGTAGATAGAACATAAACATAAATTGCATAACACAAGCCAAGACAAGAGGACACAAGATGTGGCGCTAGCCAGGGACAAACCTCAATGTGGGGAAACCCTTGATCAATTCTACTTATATGTTATTCAATAGTTTAGTAGAGAGAGAGAGATAGTACGTTTACAATAGAAGTCAACACTTTGACTTATCTAGATAAGAGCATAGATCATCTCTAAGAAGATGATACATGAGATCAGTTGAAGACATGCTGCTTCAACTAATTCTCCAAGGTGACTCCTACACCTATCGTTGTGCTGCATTTCGTCATCATGCTGCACCTCACCGCACTGCACCATGCTGCACCCATCATCACTATGTTGCATCTCATCACGCTTCATTAATCATGACTGTACCCATCATTGTACTGCATTATGTGCCATTGCTGCACCATGTTTCCATCCTGACCTCTGTGTTGGTTGCACCTTTCTTGCTTGTTGTCCCTTGCTTGCTTGTTGTCCCTAGCATGCTTGTTGTCCTTAGCATGCTTGTTGTTCCATGCTAGTTGTCCCTTGCATGCTAGCTGTAACATTGCATGCTTGGTGTATTTGTTGTTAAGTACCATACAACTGTCCCAATGTTAGTTAGTTGTCCCTTGCATGTTGCTCTCCTTCGGAGACAGATGCTCCAGCTGTTTCGGTAGTTCCCAGCAGTTTTGGCAGTTCCGGCTATTCCCGGCAGTTCCGGTTGTTCTCGGCGATTTCTGCAGTCCCGGCAGTTCTGGCTTTTCCGGCAGTTCCGGCTTTTCCGGCAGTTCCGACAATTCCGACATTTCTGGCTTTTCTGGCTTTTCCGGCATTTTCAGCTTTTCTTGCAGTTCTGGATTTTTCGGCTTTTTTGGCTTTTCCGGCAGTTCCGGCTTTTCCGACAATTCCAGCTTTTCTGGCTTTTCCGGTGGTTCCGACTTTTTCGGCAGTTCCGGCTTTTTCGGCTTTTCTAGCAGTTCCGGCTTTTCCAGCATTTCCGACTTTTCCAGTAGTTCCGGCTTTTTTGCCCTCTGGATTAGGGCAATGTTATTCCTTAGGATCTCTCCTCCTACTAAAACCCAAAGACAAGTAGAGAGAGGAAGAGATCCCAAGTGTGTTGAAATGACTTGAAGGCCACCTCTATTTATACTAAAACGTTGAGCACATGTGGGGTTTATTTGGTTGCTGGCCGACCTTGACGAATTGTCTTATAACACAAATAAATTCATAACTCCATGAATACTTATCGGATGATATTTAGATCAATCCTACACCTCTCGATGAGAGGGATCCAAGAAAAATATCCGCTGCCATAAATAAGATGACCCACATGGAGTTTGGCCCTAGTTGCCAATTTTAACGCTCTCTCTCAACTAGGGAGAACTCCATCTGTTGATCCATATGTCCGACTGTACTATCTCTACCATCAGTGCCCTACACTACTCTGCTCTACTCTGATATGCTGAGCTCTGCTTTGCTTTGATCTACTAAGCTCTGCTCTGCTTTGCTTTGCTCTGCTCTGTTGAACCATGAAGAAGAAGAATTGATCGAGAATGTCTCATACCATTCTCTACTGACCCGAAGTCAGTTTCATCTGAAGAGAGTGTGTCACATCACTCTTACTGACCCAAAGTCAGTTTTATTGATCCCATATCAATATCACAAGAGAGTGTCTCAAACCACTCATACTGATCCCAGATCAATGGAGGTCATCCTAGCATAGGGAGTACGGTAGATACAGCGATGCGTCCATCGATAGTACTACTATGGTCCCTATCCTTATTTCCCTGCTCATTGATCAGATGAGAGGTACTTCCCATGAGTCCCAGACTGCATGGGTAGGATGCCTCGACAAGAGAACTAATCATCCTATCCACAGGAGAACAAATCATCTTGTCAGTGGATGCCATGGAGAACTAATCATCCTAGCCCACAGGAGAACTAATCATCCTGTTCCACAGTCGCCACAGAGAACAAATCATCCTAGCCCACAGGAAAACTAATCATCCTGTTCCATAGTCGCCACAGAGAACAAATCATCCTGGGCCATAGGAGAACTAATCATCTTGTTCCACAGTTGCCACGGTAGAACTAATCATCCTGTTCCACAGTTGCCACGCGGGAATTAATCATTCCTGCCCACAGAAGAACTAATCATCCTGTTCATAGCGCACCACCAGGGGAGGGTGAGTCGCCCTGTGGTCGTATGTTGCTCCAATAAGTACCCCAAGCCCCCCAGAGCTCCCATATCTCAATGCATGCAACATGCAGGACCCTTATAAGAAGGTCTCTCGACGACTCCAAGTCATTCGGGAAGGTCACAGATTTGACCTTTCCTCAGGGCTTTGACAAAATGTCTGCGACCTGTACATCAGTCTCAATGCGATGGAGCCCCCTCGCTCGTCGACTTACCATATCGCAGATAAAGCAGTATTTGATGTCTATCTGCTGGAGCAATCATCGAATACGGGATTCCTCAATAATCGAATCCCCCCTCTGGTTGTCACAGAGAATCACAGTGGTATTCATCATGTGTACAAACAGCTCACTTAAGAGCTTCTGCAACCATGCAGCTTCACACGAGATCATACTCGTAGCTATGTATTCGGTCTCGGCGGTGCTTATAGCAACTGACTTCTGCTTCCTGCTCATCCATGATATCGAAGCAGAATCCAAAGAGAACCAGCACTGAGAAGTGCTCTAGTGATCCTCCACACTGCCTGCCCAGTCAGCATTCGAATAATCATGCAGTTTCATATTTTTGGCAGTGTATCTCAATCCATGAGAGATTGTGCCCCGAAGATATCTCAGAAGATTCTTGGCACCAATCCAGTGAGGCTCAACCAAATATGAGCTCACCATGCTAACTGTAAAACATATGTCCGGACGGAAGTTCACCAAGAACATCAATGCGAATGAGTTTATGAAACTCAGAGGCATTTCCCAAATCTGGTCCGACATCACTACCATATAACTTCTGAAAGTTAAGATCCTCGAGGTAGTCACAGGCTTGCAGTTTATCATTCCACATCTGGAATCCAACTCCCTCTTACTTCTGCAAATGAGAGGGTCTGCACCTGTCAGAAATAGGTCGTCCTCATAAGGTGCCAGTATGAGAGGTCTATCATCCACAACCTTCGGGTAATGGTTTGGATTGGTTTCACTACTAGTGAATCTCAGCTTCATCAGACAGCTATCAATCCTCTCATACTATGCCCAGGGTGTTTTGATTCAAGCCATAGAGGGCTTTCTTCCACCTATATACATGAGATTCCTGATCATGAATCTCAAACTCCTCGGTTTGTTCCAAACCTGTGGATCTGCTGCATGAGGGGAATGGTCCCCTTATAAGATTTTCCTTCGATACATCTCAGACATGTACCTTCATGCTCTACTTGAATTCAGACATCCCTATCACCATTTGACTCACATCATGTAGGGCCCCATAGGTAGACCTTCGGTGTTATAGATGCAATATGTCAATTGACATGATCCCCAATGGACCATCCTGCAACTTGATACAAATTGCCAACCCTGAACCCATGAGAAAAAGCATCTTTGAAAATAGTATTCTCTGCTTCGACTTCACCCTTGGTGAATTTGAAGAGGGATGAGGAATCCACTGATCCTTTTGTCCTTTCCCAAGTGTCTTTGGTGATTGCTCTTTCACTCTTTCTTGGGCATTGTTTTCACCTCAGCTCTGATACCATGTTAATTTTAGGTATGTTCTATGCTTAGAGCAATTTATTTCAATTTTCACAGTTAGCTCCATATCACATCAGCATTAAAGTAAACTGCAGATAGAACATAAACATAAATCACCGAAGACAAGCCAAGACAAGAGGACACAAGATGTGGCGCTAGCCAGGGACAAACCCCAATGTGGGGAAACTCTTGATCAATTCTTCTTATATGTTCTTCAATAGTTCAGCAGAGAGAGAGAGAGATAGTACGTTTACAACAGAAGTCAACACTTTGACTTATCTAGATAAGAGCATAGATCATCTCTAAGAAGATGATACATGAGATCAGTTGAAGACATGCTGCTTCAACTAATTCTCCAAGGTGACTCCACCTATCGTTGTGCTGCATTTCGTCATCATGCTGCACCTCACCACGCTGCACCATGCTGCACCCATCATCACTATGTTGCATCTCATCATGCTTCATTAATCATGACTGTACCCATCACTGTACTGCATTATGTGCCATTGCTGCACCATGTTGCCATCCTAACCTATGTGTTGGCTGCACCTTGCTTGCTTGTTGTCCCTTGCTTGCTTGTTGTCCCTAGCATGCTTGTTGTCCTTAGCATGCTTGTTGTTGCATGCTAGTTGTCCCTTGCATGCTAGCTGTAACATTGCATGCTTGGTGTATTTGATGCTAAGTACCATACAACTGTCCCAATGTTACTTAGTTGTCCCTTGCATGTTGCTCTCCTTCGGAGACAGATTCTCTGGCTGTTTCGGCAGTTCTCGCAATTCCGGTTGTTCCCAACAGTTCCGACAGTTCCGGTTGTTCCTGGCAGTGTCGGCAATTCCGGCTTTTCCAGTAGTTCCGGTTTTTCCGGTAGTTCCGGCATTTCCCGCTTTTCCAGCGGTTCTGGGTTTTCCGGCATATCTGGCTTTTCCAAAAATTCTGGCTTTTCTGGCTTTTCCGACAGTTCCGTCTTTTTCGGCAGCACCGGCTTTTCCAACAATTCCAGCTTTTTCGGCTTTTCCTACATTTCCAGCAGTTCTGGCTTTTTCAGCGATTCCGACTTTTCCTGCTTTTTCGGCAGTTCTGGCTTTTCTTGCATTTCCGGCATTTCTGGCTTTTCCGATAGTTCCGGATTTTCCGGCTTTTCCGGCATTTCCGACTTTTCCGACAGTTCCGGATTTTCTGGTATTTCCGGCTTTTCCGGCAGTTCCGGCTTTTCTGCCCTTTGGATCAGGGCAACATTATTCCTTAGGATCTCTCCTCCTACTAAAACCCAAAGACAAGTAGAGAGAGGAAGAGATCCCAAGTGTGTTGAAATGACTTGAAGGCCACCTCTATTTATACTAAAACGTTGAGCACATGTGGGGTTTATTTGGTTGTTGGCCGACCTTGACGAATTGTCTTATAACGCAAATAAATTCATAACTCCACGAATACTTATCGGAATCGGATGATCTTTAGATCAATCCTACACCTCTCGATGAGAGGGATCCAAGAAAAATATCAACTGCCATAAATAAGATGACCCACATGGAGTTTGGCCCTAGTTGCCAATTTTAACATCCTCCAATAATCTCAGGGCTTGCAGCTTATCTAAACAGGGAGAACACAACCCAAATCATCTACAGATTTATTTGATATGCCTCGGCCTGCCTCTGCTGTACTTTAGACCCACAAACAGAACTTCGACCTCCTCCAAAACCACGGCTACCTTAGACATATTCTCCAGCAAGTTGATGTATCTAATGAGAATGGAGGACATCTATATATATAACAATTTGTACTTATGGAGGTGAAGCCGACCTTAACATTTTGGGGGAAAATTTGAATTTCAAATTTTCATTTTTCCTGCCTTAATAAGGTCATAACTTGTAGAATTTCTTTTAAGTAAATAAATACTTTTCCTTATCCAAATTTAGTGATCTTTAGGTCGATTTTGGTCCTCCCGGAAAGAGGAAATCATTGCCACAACTATCTTGGCCCTAGTTGCCAATTTTTAACACTCCCTCTCAACTAGGGAGAATTCCACCTGCCAATCCATCCATCATCATGCCATCTTGATATCATCTTTGCATCTCGACTCTGCTCTGCTCTGCTGAACATTGATGAAATAATGAAGAAGAATTGATTTAGAGTGATTCACAAGACCTTACCACTCTCCACTGACAAAAGTCAGTCCAAAGTTAAAACCTCAATCAGACTTGATCCCAGATCAAATTGAAGAACACCATGCATCCTAGTCATAGGGAGTACGATAGTACACGATGCGTCCATCGGTAGTGCTATGGTCCCTAACCACTTTTCCCAACTCATTGGCCAGATGAGAGGCACTTCCCATGTGCCCCGGACTACATGGGTAGGATGATGCAGAAACATCAGTAGGGAAAGAATATCTCACATCCTGCTCACAACCACACATAGGGAAAGGAGAAACCACATCCTACAAACACATGTCACAATCAAATGTAGGGAAAGTATGAACCACATCCTGCAATCATATGTCACAACCATCGTAGGGAAAGGAGAAACCACATCCTACGCACATGCAAACCACCGAGAGTAGGGAAAGGATGAAGCACGTCCTACATGCATGCCAATCATCAATGGTAGGAAGGATCCTACACGTGGTGAAAGGATGAGCCACGTCCCACCGACACGTCAACCATCGATCGTAGGGAATGAGCATCCTACATGTGCGGAAAGGATGAACCACGTCCCATCGACATGTCCACATATGACAACCAAAAAATGTCTATTAGCATCTCTGACTGGGGTGTCCACAGGAGAAGGTGAACCACTCATCCTGCTCACATGACCCTCCACAAAATTTCAAAGCTAGATCACATCCGATGCTACCCAAAATCAACACTCCCTCTTAGTGAGGAATGTGTTCCAGCAATGCCTCCCAATAGAAGCATCACACTGATCCACATCATCAGTCCTCTGCGTTGTTGATGCTCGGCCTACTGCCCCTCATCTCCTGCGTTGTTGCATCCTGTACTGCTGCCCATGACATTGTAACTGTCACTGCTACATTTGTACCACATCTCCCTCTGAATATGCTGCATCATGTTTCCCATAGCACTGCCACTGCTAATTGTTGCACTGCAACTCTACTTCTGCTACTGAAACATATTCTTGACCATCACCATCTTCTCCATGAAATAAACAAACTTTGTTCTTCCTAGAGCCTTGGTGAGAATGCCTGCCACCTGTTCTCCTGTCAGGGTGTACCTCAATTGTACGGCCCCTCGTTGGACACAGTCTCTAATAAAGTGACACCTGATGTCAATGTGCTTCGACTGATCATGAAAAACTGGATTCTGAGAGAGCTTGATGCAACTCTGATTATCACACAAAATATTGGTCGTTTCCATCCTTCTCCTGAATAGATTCACAAGTAGTTTCCTAAGCCATATGGCTTCACACGAAGTTGTGCTAGCTGCCATATATTCAGCTTCAGCTGAGCTCAGAGCTACGGATTTCTGTTTCCTACTACACCAGGAGGTCATTCCCGATCCAATGTTGAAACAGTACCCAGTGGTACTTTTCCGATCTACTGAACTTCCAGCCCAATCTGCGTCAGTGAACCCACTCAGCCTGATGTCATTGCCTTGGGTGTACATTAGTCCATGCTCGATTGTTCCTCGTATATATTTGAGAACATGCTTGGCTGTTGCCCAGTGCGCCCTCTTTGGTTCCACCATGAAATGACTGAGGGTGTTGACAGCGTAGCAAATGTCTGGCCTGGTATTGACCAGATACATCAGGGACCCTATGAGCTTCCTGTACAAGGTGGGATCAACTTCTTTATCTTCGGATGCATCAATCTTCTTCTAGTTGGTAATCATTGGAGTAGCCATAGTTCTGCAGTCCTTCATTCTGAACCTTTTCAAAATCTCTGTAGCATATCTCCCTTGTCCAAGGAAAATCCCACCCTTCTACTCCCAAACTTCCAACCCCAGGAAATAATGCATTCATCCAAAATCCTTCATGTCGAATTTGTAGCTAGGTTTTCCTTGCAATCTTTGATGAGCCTGGATGAGCCTGTCAGAAAAAGATCATCCACATATAACACCAGGATTAGAGTCTCATTCTCTACAACCAGATAGTAGAGGTTAGGATTTGCGTCACTCTTGATGAATCCCATCTTCTGCAAGTAACCATCAATTCAAGCGTACAATGCTCTAGGTGCCTGTTTAAGCCCATACAAGGCTTTCTTCAACCTACATACATGAGATTTCTTCTCATGTGTCTCAAAACCCTCTGGTTTTTCAATGTATACTTCTTCTTCTATTACCCCATTCAAGAATGTCATCTTGACATCCATCTGGTGAGTCTCCCACCCCATTTGTGCTGCAAGGGATATCACAGATCTAATAGAAGTATACCTGGCTACTGGGGCGAAGGTTTATTCGTAGTCTATCCCTTCCTTCTGAGCATACCCCTTAGCCACAAACCTGGCTTTGTATTTTTCCACACTGCCATCTGTAACATATTTGACTTTGTAGATCCATCTTGAACCTGCAACTAACTTGTCCTAAGGCCTAGGTACCACTTCCTAGACATCATTGACCATTATGGAACTGTATTCCTCCACCATAGCATCTACCCATACTTGATGCTAAACGACCTCCTAAAAACTAGAGGGTTCTCCAACCTGAGCCACCAAGGCTTGGTATCTATCTGGCTGTCTATGCTCCCTTTTTTCGTTCCTAGGTGCTTTGACGAAATCCTCTGCATCTCGTAGTATCTGTCGACGTTCCCGGCTCATTCCTCCACTGGTAGTGGGTATATCTATTTGCTCCTCCTCTTCCTGAGACTCCACATGTTGTGATACCTCTGGAGTTTTTCCTTTAGGAGAAATACTGGTGCTAGTTTCTGCTAGTCGAAGTGGTTGGACCAATGGATCATCCTTTGACTGCTCTTCGGAAGGCATTTCTCGGGATTTCCTGAAATCTCTGGCCTCCATGAACTTTACATCCTGTTGAATTACGATCTTCCTATTCCCCGGAAGATAGACTCTATATGCCTTAGCATTCTCGCTATATCCTACAAGATATCCTTTCTCCGTATTCTAATCCAATTTCTTTCTCTTTTCTTCGGGTATACGACAGTATGCCAAACTCCCAAATATCTTATAATGACTCACCTCAAGCTTCTTACCGATGAAGACACTCTCCGGAGTAATCTTACCTAATGCCCTGTGAGGAGTCCTGTTTTGGACATAAACAACCGTGTTGCATGCTTCTGCCCATAGAAACTTGGGCATATCAGTGCCATTGGACATTCTAGCTATAATTTATACAGCTTGTTACTTCTGACTCCAATCTGGACCTTCTTTTTCCAACTCGGTTGTTTGACATATACTCTCTCCTTAATGAAGAAAACATCATAGCCCTTGTTTTGAAGCTGAGATACAGAAAGTAAATTCATCCCCAATCCTGGCACATGCAACACATTGGTTGCTCGAAGTCGATCCCCTGCTTCTGTTTGAAAGACTACAGTACCTCTTCCTACGGGGGTACATTTTGACTTATTTCCCATGGTGATCTGGAAGTTCATCCTTTTTTCCTGATAATTCGAAAAACATTCTCGTATTCCTGTCATGTGCCAGGAAGCTCCACTATCTATATACCAGACCTCAGAGGAGGCAAAACTCGCTAAGCAAGCGACTTCTTCTTCCAATCTAGAAGCTAACATAGAATAATCATGATCCATATTCTTCGTGCTCCTTTCTCTGGAGATCTGCGTGAGCCCTTCTGAGTTGATGCCTCGACATCATCCTCCTGACTCATAGAAAATTATTTAATCCTGTTGCCTGATCTCTGCTCTGATACCATGTGAAAATTTCTAACACAAAATTCTACTGTAGTAACTGATTTATTTCTCCTACTTATTTTCCACAATAAGTTATTTACAAAACCCTTCAGTAAACATTAAAATAAATTCTACTGCAATTATCACATAATAGCATAAAGAAAAATAACAGTGATATACAAGCACAAGAATCAATCACATCAACCCAATCGTTTTTGGACAATTGTCCCCGGAAAAACCCAATGCGGGAAAAATGGTGCAACAGATGAGGGTTTATTTATTAATCTTCAACAACAATCTCTTTACAAAGAAAGATTCTACAGAATACTGAGACACTTCTGAGAGAAACACCTGAGACAATTTTTCTCCTTCTCCTGGAGAAGTTCTGACATCCTGGAGACCCTCTACAGTCCTCTGCATCACTTCTGCATCAGCCTGCATGAGGACTGCTTCTCCCGCTGCGCTATCTCACTAATCTTCCCTTTGCGCTTTCTCTCAGATGCTCTGCGTCACCTCTTCCTCAGTCTTTGACTGATGCTGATACCCTCCTCTTCCTTCACCCTGCTACTCTCCCTCTGAAATCGAACTTCTTCTCCTTGAGAATCGATTTCCCTCAGATTACTGAGTATTTTCCTGGTGTGTCTCCAAATGATTCTCAAGTCTTCTCTTATACTTTTCCTGTTGATGAATCAACAACCAAGATTAAGTCCCTAATCAACGGCTAAGATTAAAACAGACTTGATCCTCATCTCTTAGAAGCTTCTCACCCATATCTTTATTAATATCCATTAATATTTTTATTTTCCTAAGTTTAGACTTAGGAACCCCATTAAAAATATTAATTATTTTAATAACTCATCATCCGGGTGGAATTTCTCCAAATGATTTTTGGATCTTGGAGATCTCATGAATTTTAGCCCCTCCACAAAATTTCGGAGCTAGATCACATCCGATACTACCCAAAATCAACATGTCATATCCATATAAGGATCCTGTCTGCCATGTGACATGTCATATCCATATGAGGATCATGTCTGCCATTAATATAATGTGCCATATCCATATGAGGATGAAGATCTGTTTGCCATGTAATATGTCATTGTTAATGGCATACATACTATAAGGGTGTACACAAATTCTCATCAATAGTTATATAAATCAACCATACAATAGCAACTTCACATACATACTCCACATACTTCACATCATATATTGTCGTACCTTAGGAGATGGCTTGGATTAAATGCATACCACTTGCATCACATACATGTTATGCTGTACATGCTATATACTCTATGCAATTTGAGCACATCATATAACAGAACTTTGACACTGGATCCTATAAACTGTGTAAGGCGTGGATCAAGCAATTGTAGCATTTGTCACCTTAGAACAACTTGGATATCACAACAGCATACTCACTGTAACATCTGGCAACATGAAGTATACCTTTTAATAGTATCTTAGAACCTATGAACATTGTTCTTGGACCATAGGAGTCTTCGAGTCTTCTTGCAAGATTGAACTTATTCTACATCGGATGTATACATAGACAACTAGCCTTTTGAACAATGAAATCTTCTTGTATGAAGCTTAAGTGAGTTACGCCAATGACACTTTTGTTCTTTAGGCCCTGGTAAATAATTATCATACTTCTGTTCAATAGTCTACCAAGGAATGCTCTGCCACAGGGTCTAAATGGCTATAGTCATTATGCTTCAAACCAGATTTGTAATGAGTATCAAAACTTGAGTAACAAGATACATCGATACCAGAATTGAGTTATCTCTTGGATCTTAGGTTAGGGCATAGAACAAGGTGTTCAAATAACCAAATTAGGGTCTGTCAAGTAATTAGGTTGAAACCCTATACATACCTTGTTCAAAGAGTAGAGGAGAGGCCACAAATTTCCAACAACTGCTTATGAAAACCTTAACAAACTGTAATCTGGATCAGAACTTAAAATCAGATTCAAGAGAATTCAGGCCTGATGAATCTTGGACTGTGTACAATCCGCAGGACAGGTCGATCTGTTCTAGGGCAAAAGGTGATTGAATAAGTCCTCAAACTCGGACATAAGAGTTTCTATACCCAGATCTGCAATCTTCCAAAATGATTTGCAATCTTTGAAACTCGGATCACTCTTGAAACTCATGAAGTCTCCTCATCATATAGTTGCGCCTTATGTAGTTGTCAAATAAGAAGTGCCTGAAGACAGAGCCCTTAGAGGTTTTAATACACTTGTATGTATCCAACAAATCCTATGCCATAATAGGACTATTACTCCTCCATATTCCCACTTGAAATGATAGGCATTTAAACTGAAGAATCCAAAAAACTTTGTTCTTAAGGAGGTTTGAATGACTGCTTTTAGCATTTCATTCTTACAGAGGTGCTACAAAAAATTCCAGCAATAAGAATCAAGTAAATACTAGGCCTCTTGTTCGATTAGGCCAGTCTTTGATGAACTCAAATCCTTTTAAATTTTGAGTTGCCTCTTGTTCTGACATATAAATCACTGCTAGACTCTTATATCTTATGCAAAATCATGTCAGTACGAAACCTCAAGGGTTATTGAAAAATTCCAGAGTCAATGCAAGGATCGCAGAATAAAAGCATTTCCTGTGCTATCTCTTATTCCAGCTACATACCTGATGAGTCATTCCTTCAAAGTAGAATATCATGCCTCTCAGCTGAATTGCAGTCTCTCTTACTTGGGCTTGTCTAACTTGGCTTTGATTCCATGTTAAATTTGGATTAACATGTTCTTTGCATAGAATAGTTAATTCATGTTAGCTTTATTTTCATTTCCTTAAGCAATCTCTTAAAACATTGTCATATGATAGTAACTGAGGAAAGAACATGAACGATAAATGTTGAAGACAAGTCAAGACGAGAGAACTCAGGAATTGGCTCAAGCCAGGGAAAAACCTTGATCAAATCTTCTCATTATTAATATCAAATATTCAGCAGAGAGAGACAAATACAAATGACAAAGATGCAGCCTAGGAAAAGCTACAATAGCTGACAAATTCTGCCCTAACCAAAGATCAATAGTAGACAAAGCAGCTACAAAGAATGTTTGAAAAGGACCTCGGTCCTAGTCCAGATAGTGAGGCTTTCTTCTCTGAGTATAATGAACCCCAATATAGTGATATACTGAGCAGTCAAGCACAATGATGAAACAACTGTGGATCTGGAACTTGATTAGGGCTTTGTAGACAACATCAGTCCATTCAGTGCCTTCAATTGTTGCGGCTAGCATCCTTCTTCTTGTAGCCATATCTGGCTACCTGTAGCTTGACTTCTGCTATGAGAATAGGGCCTAACATTCCTTCCAGCCCTGGCTACCTATAGCTTGACTTCTGCTATGAGAATAGGGCCTAACATTCCTTCCAGCTAGCCCAGAACAGGTCTGCGGTGCTCCTCCAATAATCGCAGGGCTTGCGACTTATCTTAACAGGGAGAACACAACCCAAATCATATACAGATTTATCCGATATGCCTCGGCCTGCCTCTGCTGTATGTTAGACCCACAAACAGAACTTTGTCCACCTCCAAAACCACGACTACCTCAGACATATTCTCCAACAAGTTGATGTATCTAATGAGAATGGATGACATCTATATATATAACAATTTGTCCTTATGGAGGTGAAACCGGCCTTAACATTTTGGAGGCAAATTTGAATTTCAAATTTTCATTTTTCCCGCCTTAATAAGGTCATAACTTGTAGAGTTTCTTTTAAGTAAATAAATATTTTTCCTTATCCAAATTTAGTGATCTTTAGGTCGATTTTGGTCCTCTCGGAAAGAGGAAATCATTGCCACAACTATCTTCTTCAAAAGAGTTGTCCAAAATGGAATTTGGCCCTAGTTGTCAATTTTAACAACAACTCTAGTCCTGAAGGTGACTCGGTCTTTGCAAGATAAAATTTGGTCTCCAAAAACTAATGAGGAACTCAACCTCTTCTTCATTGTAAATTTATGAATGCCCTTTCAATATCTTGTCAACAGAATTGAACTTGGCCCCTGTGTATGATCATCATATCATAGTGATAAAAATTAAAACATGTATTCTTTTCCTTTAAATTCAAATCAACAATATGCCCTAACAGTTTATGACACTTGAAACAAGTGTATCCAATGTACATTCTACCTCAACAAGAGACCTCAAAAGGTTTGCTTCATATTTAGAAATGTTTATAGCCAATACTCCAAGCTTCTCCTTCAAATAATGGTTGAATAACCTCTTGAAAGAATTACCATTTGCAATTTTTGTCCATCATTTCTAAGGCATCATTGTTTTTGTATTGTCAAGGGTTTGAGGCCTCTAGGTTCTTTCTTGGTCTATGACCTAAATGCTCAACTCCTTAGGCCATTTGACCTTGTTTAATCACCCTGAATCCCTTCAAAGGTTAACCCTGAGGCCTCTTAGCCCCCTACAACTAGTCCTGAGGCTTTTTCGACCTAATTCCAATAGACTTCTTCAGCCCTTTAAAGAAAACCTAAAAAAAATTGGTCACAACTAGGTATGATACCTTTCTTGCCAACAAGAGGTTTTGGCCTTCTTCTAGGTTCTAATCTGAGTCTTGGTTTTCCCCAAAATAATTCTTAAAACAATCTTCTATCATCCTGGTCTTAAACATAATCAAATCCACCCTTGACTTGACCTTTCTTGATTTGACCATCATTGACTATTCTTCTGAGGCATTTCGACGCTACTTGCAAACTGATGCTTTTGGTCTTCTGTTTCCTGGACTGAGGCCCTTCGGTCCTAGTCAAAATCATCTTTAAATATAAGCAAGGCTCGAATTTCACAAAATTATTTATTCTCGAACAAGGATGAGGGCTGAGATTTTCCTTTCAATGATAACAAGTTTCATATGAGAGTTTTCTAAACAAAATTAGGGCTTCAATCTTCGGTCAAACTTTGTCTTTATTCCATACCTGAATGCAAGCGATACTTGGCTTTTACAGAACATAAATGCTTAGGCAACTTTTTCCTCAATAGGTTCCTTGGATTTGTCTTTCATGGTTGCTCTATTACCCACGCTTTGGTACCATGTTGATTTTTCATGGTTTTCTAGACTGATAATTACTTCCGACGATTTTTTTATTAGTTTATCTTGTGTCACACTCATCATTAAGAAATTATACATAGAAAATATTCAACAACAAAAAACAATGATGACAATAGGATCATGAAGGGATAGGCAAACACAAGAGACACATTTTTACCCTTGGAAAACCCTCTTCTAGGGAAAATCCCAACAACCTTTTCTTAGAGAAATTTATCCAATTCAACAAGAGATGCAATCTGAACATTCTAGTCAAAGTAAATGTAATATTCCTAACCCAGAATATTCCTCAAGCCCCATCAAAAACTCCAACCAAATATGTGCAAATGATATAATAACCCAGAAGTGATAAAATAACAGTGGAACAACATATAATAATGTAAACTGGAAATATAAGCAGATACACAAGTAATGCAGCGAGAAATGCTAAGCCATTTTATTATACTGAGCAATAAAATGAGTACAAGAGGTGATTAGACAGATGGCACCTCGACTTGAACAAGGCAAGCGAAGAAATACTCTTAGAATGACAAGAATGGCCTCTCTGCGTGGATGCCACTGCTGCTACTAGAAAACAAATGATGATTTGGGGTTGCTCCCCTCCTCGGAAAAAGCTGAAACTCTGGATTCGGGCTCTACTCAAGAAACCCAGAAAAACCCAGAAAGCTTTCCTGGAATGGCCGACCCCCGAAAAACACCCTCTTGGGGTTCTGCGCAGTTCCTCAATGCCCTGCACTGCCACTGAGGAAAACCCCTCTAACTATGCCTGAAACACTACCTGAAACCCTGCCAAAAATCCTCCAATGAGACAAGAGCTGGACCCTTGCTCAATCTCCCAGCATAAATCCACCTGCAAAACCCCAATCCAGCACTACAACCAAAAAGAACTGCGTCCCTCTCCCAGTGTTGCGCAGTCCTCCAAAACGCTGCCAAAACTGTTGCTGGAATGCTAATGAAACTACTGCTGAAACACCAAAGGAAATACCTTGCCCGAGCAGGCACTCGAAGTCCCCCGGGGCTAAGGGTGAGATCTCCGAACGGAGACACTCGATGCACTAAACAGTGCTGCAGACTAGCTAAACAGCCAGCGTGCTCAGAAGTCGAAATGACTAGCTCCAAATGCACATAACTGAATGATCCAAAATGAGGGGGCTCCTCTCTATTTTATAGCCTCTGCCTCTCACAATCCCTAGGCTCACCTCCTCCTGCGTGCTTCTCCTCTTGCCACGTGTTCTTCCCTCCTGCGCAGTCTCTCCATGTGTCTGCGTGGGCTCCATTTCTGCGTCCCCCCTTTGGCCCCCTTGGCTCCCCTTTAAGTCACAACGTTGTGCTACCTAGGAAGTGACTTTTTATTTTGAAGTGAGTTATGTCCCCCTTCCTCACTTTTTATTTACAAATAACTATAGAAGGCAAAAATTGAACAAAATCGAATATTCCAATTAGCTATAGCTAATTAGGAATATTACAGTAAAGTCAATCTGACCAGTAACCAAACCCAGGCCAAACCTCGTCAAACTGAGAAATTTCAGCCTCCTACACTTTCCTTAGAAGCTTTAGTTTGCTTCCCAATGAAATGATAAGTTTGCTGCCGCAAAATTCGTCCTTCTTAAACTCCCACGTGTGAACAAAATATGTGTATGTGTGATCCGAAAATGATGCCTTGAGGAGGATGAGTAGCCTTTATATGATGATTGTAGGTGCCCCAAGTGGTGTGTCTGTTTGGCTAAGCCAACTTGAGTAGTTGGAGTTGACTTGACCTTATGGAGAAAATTAATTCAATTTTCAAAAATTGAATTTCCCTCTTTTGAAGCCAATTTGAATCTTACATTTGTATTTATTATTTCTTTTGCTTTAGAGGGCTGAAATGAATTATGAAGACCGACTATAGCTATAAAAATTCAACACTACTTGGCCTCCTGTGATGGGATAATGGCCCAACTGATAAAATATAGAATACAAATAAACCTGGATCTGATCCAACAAATCTGCCCTAGATTGGTGCTCGATCTTTTCTGCAAATTTGGATCTCCAACCTCCTTGCACTCCCTTTGACTCAGCATACTTCTCACTAAGATGCCTCTCTCAATATTGTGGTGTGGTGTTGTAGTGCATCTTTCTCTTCGCCTTAACATTGCTTTTATAACTTTACATTGAGCTAAATCCCTAACCCTAACCTTAATCTCAAAATTAGTAACGACCGAGATTAGATCTTGCCTCACTTGAGATCAACGGATAAGATTAAAACGTAACCATTGAAGTAAATTATTTACTTTTCCTATCTTTATTTTAGCTCAATAAGCCAACATAATAAAATGTTTTTTTTTCCTAAGTTAGACTTAGGCTAAGTTACAATAGGAACTTGCTCACACTTGAGCAAGTGTTCTAAGGAGATCTTGGGCGACTTTTGCATGCCTAGAAACATAGGCATGTGCAGAAGTACTTTCCCGAGCTACAAACGTCAACACTCCCTCTTAGCGAAGGAGGTAATTTGTCCATTTGGAATTGGTTCTGATCCTGGACCTGCATGAGCTACTATTGTTGCTTCCTATGAACTGGAAGACTTCCCTGCCCTCATCCTAGAAGACTCACTCCTTATGAGCTTGTTCCTAGAATCCCCTTGCTCCTAAACATCCTGTAAGGTCATCTCATACCAAGAGTCCTTCTTGGTAGATTGGGAGGATTCCGTTGACTGCTCCTCTCCCCCCTGAACCTGAAGGTTGACTCCGTTTGAGCTACTCAACTTTCGGAGCCACCTGCTAACTATTCTTTGTCATCACTCTGCTTCCTGCCATTGTTCGAATAGGTTGGCCCTTTATCCTATACAGGTTTCTCTCTCTAACTCCAATAACGTGGCCACTGTTTGAGCCAGATCCTTTGGTTCTAATAAGTTCTTGTTCATCTTGGAACGCTACGCCAAACCCCTTCTTCTCGATCATCAAGATTGAGAGAAAACTCTACTTGAGTCCCAACACCGATAACACATCCTATGCTTCTGTGCTAATTCCTTCTAGCACTACAGTGAATTTGTTTTTGGTCCTTTGAGACACCCATGAAATATGATGCTAATCCCACAACTGGTACAATCTCCCTCTCTCCCTTTGAGGGCTGACCTCTACCAATCTTGCTGGCAAACCATGTTGGTATTGTCCTTCATACTGTACTCTGGCGGCCACTTCCAGCTCATGCTTGTTGGGCGGACCCCCTGCCCAATGACTTCTATTGGCCACTTCATCCTGGAGTTACTTGATCATGCCCAATGCAACGATTTACCTGCAGCGCAATCCTTCAAGCTGCACTGTGGCACCACCTGCAGTAGACCTTGTCGCTCTCTCTATAGCTAGCCCATTCATAGCATGACTATGCATTGCCTCGATGTACTTATCACTGGCTATGCGAAATACCTTTCCGACAAATCCTTAAAAAAAGCACTAACACCCCTGTGCACATCCCTCACACAATATACAATTTCGCGAGCCCATCCTTTGTTGCTTAAGCCGCTGCTACATGTAGATCCTTAGCCCTATGAAATCCCTACCACTGATCTGACAACATTTCCCTAGCTATGCTAAAATTAGCACAACCCCTTGTGGATTTTCTTCTGTCAATTCTTCAACAGAGCATCTCTCAAACTGTGTGAACCGTTTGCATCTGTGCATTCGTCGCAACCTTTCTCCAAGATATACATGCTACTTTTCTGTTGCGGCTTGCACATGTCCTGACAACCTGATATCTCTATATGGTGGCTACTTCGGTAGTTGCCCTATGCCATTCTTCGATCACAACCAATTCCTGTGACTTCCCTTCATTAACCGGCGACAGTCATGGCTGACGACTTTTAGCTAAACCCCTCGGGCCTGTGCCTTGGCCTTACTATTGTGATTAACTCGATTCCTTGCATTGTTTCCATGATGTTGCACTAAGTCACAGTTTCAATTGAGTCCTCTCTTCCTGTCAGCTTCCCCGATCTCTACAGTCGTAAGCACTATCACAATGTACCCTCTATCGTGCCCCGATCTTCTTCATCCACGACCCATTGATTTTTAGCTGCTCTGATAGCTAATTTGTTGTTTTCGTCAATCGTCAATCCCTCTGCTTGTTGTCGAATCTGTCACCTGGTTGTCAGCTCTGGCACGCATGGTCCCAACTATTGCATCTTGAGCCTAGCTTTCGCTCTACATACCCTATTGGCTTGTCCTTCCCAATGAATCTCCTCTGCATGCTTAACCTAGTCTACCTGTGTTGTTGTGGATGATTGTTTCCACCTCTTCGCCCAAGCCTCCCTGCACCTTTGCCCCAAGCCCTGACCAATTGCTCAACTTGCCCGCTGATCTCCTATCTCACGTCGTGACCCATTGTCGTCGATCATTACAACCCTCATTGCACCTCCACAACCCTTTGTGTATGCATCTTGCAACTGTCTTGACGACCTGCCTCGCTAAACCACTTTTTCTCCGCCTTGATCCACTGATCTTGCAGCCACTGTCTGTGAAAATTCCTACACTGAAGGAACCCCTACTACAACAAATCTGAATCTACTTCACCTACTTGATTTTTAAATTACATTCATCAAGTTATTCTTCTGAATACTGAAGCAAATTACTTCTGCAACCTACACTAATTAAATATTTGATCTCATGAAACAGAAAAATAGAGCAAAGAACAAGATACATAGGACACACTTATTTTTGGACACAATAGTCCCTGGAAAAACCTAATGTGGGAAAAATGGTGCAGCAGTTCTAAGGGTGTATTATTATGCAAGAGAAATATTTGAATACAAATCTAGGATGCTCATCTAGCAATCCTTTACTGAGAAAATACTGGCGGAAAATCTGAGTGAGTTTTACCTCACTTCACCCAGCAGAATTCCAGCTGATCCGGCAACAAGACTTGCTAACCCCGGCTACTTCTGCGCTAGCCCTGTGTCAACCTTTCAGGCTCTACGTCAGCCCTGCATCACCTCTTCTACCCTCTACGTCAGATATCTTGGCTATTTCAACAGTTCCGGCTTCTGCGTGACGGGCAACTTTCCCCTCTGCGGTGGCCTTGCGTCAACCTTTCAGGCTCTGTGTCACCTCTTCTATCCTCTGCGTCAGCTATCTCGGCTATTTTGACAGTTCCCAGGAGTTCCGGCTTCCACGTGACAGGCAACTTTCCCCTGTGCGTTGGCCCTTCTGGCTCTGCGTTAAGGCTGTGTGGGCCTAGACTAGCCCAGCGTCAGCTCTCCCGACTACTGCACTGCCTCTCTGCAAGCTCTCTCTGCCTCTCTGTCAGTATTCTCTGGAAAGTCCTCCCAGATTCTCACTGCCCCTCTGCTGCTGAATGATCACTCAGTTCGAATTTCTCAGCTTCCTAGCCCCAGAAATCGAACTCTAGATCAATTTGTTCTCTCCGTGTGTTTTTTCAAATGAACCCTAAGCCTCCATTTTATACTTTTCCTGTTGAGTCTTCAACGACTGAGATTAAGTCTCTAATCAACGACTAATATTAAAACATGACTTGATCCGCCTTCTAGATCATTCTCACCCATATTTTGATTAATACCCATTAATATTTAATTTCCCTAAGTTTAGACTTAGGAACTCCATTAAAAATATTAATTATTTTAATAAAATACAATTCGGGTGGAATTTCACCAAACGATTTCTGGGTTCTTTAGAACTCATGTGCCTTAGCCTCTCCACCAATTTTCAAGGCTAGAGCACTTCCGATGCTACCAAAAACTAACACTCCCTCTTAGCAAGGAAAGTGCTCTAGCAACAATGTCCGCCTGCACGCTGCTTTGTTTCTAAAGCACCTCCTTTCTGCACTGTGCTGCTGCTGCTACTGTACTACTACCCATGACACTGCCACTGCCACTATTGCATCTGTACTACAACTCCCTCTCAAACGTTGCATCTATTATGATGATAGCACTGCCACTGCTAACACTGCATCTGTACTACAACTTAGTTGCTGAGAGAAGCAACTAAAAAATATCCAAAATTAGCTAAACTTAACTGTGTTCAGCATAATACAATGAATGTTGGAGTCTGACTGTTGCTGACCCTCTGAATCTTCTGCGCTGCTGCTGACTTTTGCACTGTGCCATTTGCACTGCTGCTGAACTTGCTTTGCGCTAATCAGTTTCTAGTCCCAAGCCACTACATCTGTCCTCCAAACACTCCACTGCATCATTTGACACTAAGTCCATCTTTCTATTGCTGAATCTTGGGCTCTCGTAGCAATGAATTGATCCAAGAGGTGGACTCCTCAAGGATCCTGTCCACATGTAGTCCTCTCGACTACAGCTCAATATCGCCCCATCTCCCTCCTAGAGATGTGTGGACACTCATGGCAAACTCATCCTCGTCTATCTTTGCGGTTGCAACCTTTGGATCATGCTTCTCGTCCTTATCCTTTTGCTTCAAAGGACACTAAGATGCAAAGTGACCCATCTTGCCACATCTGAAACATTTCACCTTCAAAATGTCCTTCCGCTTTTGTTTCCGTTGTCCCTTCGATACTAAAGCTGCGTTTTCCTCCTTCGCCTTCGTCTTTATGCCACTCCCACTGCTGCCATTGAGGTTGACCTTCACTAGGTCCTTAACTCCTCCTGTTGAAGAGCCATCCACATCTCCTCCCATGAAGGTAGTTTTTCCCTGCCCAATATGCTTTGGACGAAAACTTGCCATTCATCCGAGACTCCATTCAGGGCTATCCTCACCATCACGGTTGGCTGAGGAGTGGACCCCACTGCAAAAAGCTGGTCTCTAATGTCTTGGAGACGCTGAAGATAGAGGTTCACCCCTTCTCCTTTCTACATCAAGTTCTGCTGCAACTTTTGCTCTAGGTACATCTTCCACTATTCGGAAGAGCCTTCATACAGAGATGACAAGGCTTCCCACATCTCTCAGGCTGTATCCTTGCCCTACAAGTGTGAGACCACATGATCTCGTACTCCGTCGAGAATGAGCCTCTTTGCCTTCCCCTGCTCGGCCTTGTACTTCTTATTTTGATCGTTGTCAGCAGGAACAACTACAACACTTTTGACGTAGGCCTCGAGATCATATTCCTCCAGAACAACTAAGATTCTGGTCTTATATATGACATAGTTGGAGGCTTCGTCCACCCTGTCTTGATCTCTGAGCTCATGTGATGCCATCTCACCCAACAGTCGAACTAACTCCTCTAGTCACTGCTTAGCACTGCTCAGCAAGTGAGAAATTCAAACTTTCTGGCAGAAAGTTCTCTGAGGAGAAAATTCCCCTTCTATGTGTCTTCATTCCTTTCCAGCGGATTTCTGCCCTGACAAAAATTGTGCCCTTCAAGCACTGCGTTGAGGCTCTGCGTCACTCCCACTGCCTTTGCAAACTCATGAACTTGAAATTGTACCTCTCTGTCATCTCACTCAGAGAGAGATTTCCTCGGATCTGCTTCCCGACAAAGATTGCGCAATCCCGTCAAGGGGATTTGAATTGCTGCCAAGTGCAGTTTCAGTCTCACTGCTCAGCACTGGATCTTCTCTTCCCTATTTCAAAATTATTTCTTTGATAACATGTGAAAATTCCTACACTGAAGGAACCCCTACTGTAGCAAATCTGAATCTACTTCACCTACTTGATTTTTAAATTACATTCATCAAGTTATTCTTCTGAATACTGAAGAAAATTACTTCTACAACCTACACTAATTAAATATTTGATCTCATGAAACAGAAAACAGAGCAAAGAACAAGATACATAGGACACACTTATTTTTGGACATAATAGTCCTCGGAAAAACCTAATGCGGGAAAACCAGTGCAGCAGTTTTGAGGGTTTATTATTATGCAGGAGGAATATCTTAATACAAATCTAGGATGCTCATCTAGCAATCCTTTACAGAGAAAATAATGGCCGAAAATTTGAGTGAGTTTTACCTCACTTCACCCAGTAGAATTCTGGCTAATCTGGAAAAAATACTGGCTAACCCCGTCTACTTCTGCGTGGGCCCTGTGTCAGCTTTTCAGGCTCTGCGTCAGCCCTGTGTCACCTCTTTTGCCCTCTGCGTCAGTTATCCCGGCTATTCCCGTAGTTCCGGCTTCTGCATGACAAGCAGCTTTCCCCTCTGCGCTGGCTCTTCTAGCACTGTGTCAAGGCTGTGTGGGCCTAGAATGGCCCAATGTCAGCTCTCCCGGCTACTGCGTTGCCTCTCTACAAGCTCTCTCTGCCTCTCTATCAGTATTCTCCAGAAAGTCCTCCCGGATTCTCACTACCCCTCTACTGCTGAATGATCACTTAGTTCGAATTTCTCAGCTTCCTAGCCCCAAAAATCGAACTCCAGATCAGTTCATTCTCTCTGTGTGTTTTTTCAATTGAACCTCAAAACTCCATTTTATACTTTTCCTGTTGAGTCTTCAACAACCAAGATTAAGTCTCTAATCAACGACTAAGATTAAAACATGACTTGATCCGCCTTCTAGATCATTCTCACCCATATTTTGATTAATACCCATTAATATTTTAATTTCCTTAAGTTTAGACTTAGGAACTCCATTAAAAATATTAATTATTTTAATAAAATACAATCTGGGTGGAATTTCACCAAACGGTTTCCGAGTTCTTTAGAACTCATGTGCCTTAGCCTCTCCACCAATTTTCAAGGTTAGAACACTTCTGATGCTACCAAAAACTAACACTGTCAATGGTTGTCCTTGCACCCTGCAATCATTAGCGGTTGCCGACTGCTGCAACAACTAAGTGGTTGATGGCCACTTTGGCAGGTGGTCTATCCAGTTGCCCTTTTTTAATTTTTTTAAATTAGCTTTACTTCGAGCTCCTCTTACAACAACGATATTTTTTTCCTTTTAACTTTAACTTGGCCATATAATTTAAATTCTACCCCAAAAAAATTTCCGACACAGAGATACAGTCGTTCGACCATTTACTTCAGCCTCCTTAAAAAAATTATGCTCATATCACGGCCAAACCCATCCCCAACGATCCAGTATGAACCTAGCAACTTGATATCGATTCTCAGAGATCAAGCTTTCATACTATTACCCACCATTTTGTGGGTGATACCCCTAGGAGAATTTTTTTCTCCGAGATGGTCCTCAACCGACAACCCGACGAGGAAGATGCACTTGGTTCACCTTTGCCCAGTCAGCCCCATCGATGTACCATGCACTTGGAAGCTAACCCAAGACTTTAGGATGATATGGCATCATCCACACCCTCATTGGAGCCCTTACGGATGGTCTACAGGCATCTTCGACTCATTTGAAGACCCATGAGGTTATTATTGTGCCCCCACACCCACTGGGAGCACCATAGGTTTATTGTTTGGAGAACAAGGGGCCACCCCCTTGCCCATCACTTTTGACGGTTCTATTCTTCATTATGGAACCTATGGGCCTCATCAAGCCTCTTGGAGGGCCCCATGACATATATTTTTTATCATTTGACCTCTTAAGAGGCTTATTATTTCATTTATGAGCTAGTTTGGTGGGCTTGTCACCAAAAGTTAGGTTATTAGCACATTATTTTATTTTTGGGGCTTATGTAGGCCTAAGAGACTAATTCAAACACCTAATTAGTGTATAAATACAAGTGAGATGAGTTCATTTTCTCATCATCACTTTGGCTTGGATCTCTCTTCTCTTTAGAGAATTTAGCACTTTTTCTGGGATGAAGAATTGGGGCATGGATGAATTTTGATGTTTGGATTGGAGTATTTTATCTTGGAGCTTCTTTATTGTCAAAATGTTTATGGTTGGATATGTTCTCTTACATGTAAGTACACACTTTTAATGCTATTCTTGTTTTACTTTTGTCATATGCATTGAATGGGATTTTCGCTATAATAGGGCTAATTGTTGCATTGCATAATTGCAAATTTGTGGAATTATTGTTTCTATATAGCATCTCTCAATGTTTGGGCCATGTATGTGAATGAAATCTCCTAGGGATAATTTCACCAGGGAATTTATCTTGATAATCCATCTCTTTTGCCAAGTGAAGTATAAAATCTTTGAGGTCTCTTCCTCTTGCCCTAAAGGCTAAGTGAAGTAGTCCTTAAGTCCTCCTTGACCAAAATACAAGTTCCTTTCTCATTATTCTCCTAGACTCCATTATCCCCAAGGGATTAAGGCACTGGTCCTCCAATAGGTGATCACTCAAAGAATACTTTTCTTCACCTTTCCCTCTCTCTTCTAGGTCTAGCCAAGTTGGGTCACCTAGGGCATCATTTTCCCGACAAAATAGCCCAAGAAAAAGTTCGATCTCCTAGCCTCTACTGTGTTGGTGTGTCCTCAAGGCCTCCTCCAATTTTGAAGCCATTCCGACGATGGAGTTGTGAGATAACCCAAGCCCTAGCTCCGAGATCAAACTTTTCCCTGGTGTTCCCTAGGCTAGTGCCTCATAGGATCAATTTGACACCTTTAAGTGGAAATTCTTGTTTTGATCCTTTCCCCTTCCTTGTCTAGGTTGAGATCATCATTGGTTGCTAGATTCTCTCTCCTTAACCTAGGTTGGGTCCACTTGGTCCCGTGTGGTCCCACACCTTTGAAAAGTCAAATCTTCAAGAACCATTCGGGAAGTCAAGTCCAATAAGGATTTTAGGATTGGGAAACTCCTTTACAAGGCATATTCCTCTAACCTAACCCTCAAATCCTCACCTCCTTATCCTAGAAATCTTTGTACCTTGCTTAACAAGCAAGCTCTATTCTTACCCCCCTTCTACGAAAAGGATCATTAAGTTCACTTCACATCCATTGGTTGATTCATCTTTCACAAGTGACTTTCTATATACCGGGTCTCCTCCCATCGGTGAAAGTCCGTAAAGAGTAGGGAGTCTTAGCTGAAGTGATAGTGGGCTAAGCCTCCACCGTTTCCCTTTGGTCTAACAATTGTCCCTTTAGGAATCCCTTTTATGCTCCTTGCTAGTTTGAGTGGTAACAAATACCATGTTAATTTTTCTCTGAACCTAGCACTCAACATTTTATTGACCTAGGAGATTATAGATCTACTAAATAAAGGTATGGCTAAGTTCTTAACATTCAGCGGAAGCAAAAATACAACAACCAATCTCATAAAATGAAACAAATAGATTCTACCCAATCAAATCAATTCAACATTAACAATGATTCAAAATCTACTTGAGCTCCCATCATGGGATAATGGCCCAACTGAGAAAATGCATAACACAAATAAACCTGGATTGGATCCAACAAATCTGCCCTAGATCGGTGCTTAATCTTTTCTGCAGATCTAGATCTCCAGCCTCTTTGCACTCCCTTAGACCCAACACATTGTTCACTGAGATGCCTCTCTCAATCTTCTATTGTTTTAATGTGTCTTTCTCCTTTCCTTAACCTTGTTTGTGTCTTTTCATTGAGCTAAATCCCTAACCCTAACCCTAATATTAAAGTGATTAACGATCGAGATTAGATCTCGCCTCACTTGAGATCAACCGCTAAGATTAAAACATAATCACTACAATAAATTATTTACTTTTCCCAAGTTTTTTTAAGCTCAATAAGCCAACATAACAATATATACTTTTTTCCTAAGTTAGACTTATGCTAAGCTACATTAGTAACTTGCTCACACTTGAGCAAATGTTTTAAGGAGATCTGGGGCAATTTCTGCATGCCTAGACACATAGTTCTGTGCAGAAGTACATGCCCAAGCTACAAACATCAACATAGGAAGTCTGCTTTCTTCCACTCTTGATCCCATATAGGTGAGAATTCTAGGGAGGATGTCTACGCTAAGTTATAGATGCCCTTCCCTAGTAGGAAAGAAATCAACTTCTCAAGAAATCTATAGTATTCTCTAGATACCCAATCTTCCATGAAGTTATGAACATTTTCAATGGGATAGTGTATCTTCTCACTTTTTTTGTGTTACTATTATCATAGTCATGATCAGAAAGAATCATAAGGACAACCCTGTCTCTCCTTTTCCTGTAGCCAGTTTTTGTATCAATAGAAGACTGCCCATCACCTCACATATTTTCCTTATCTGTGTGACAATCATACGACTGTATGATGATTGTCTGGTTACCATTAAAACTACAATTTGAAATTAAAGCTTTAACCTCATTTATATTTGAGTGACCAAAACTGCCCAACTGAAAATTTTGTTTTCCTTTTGCCACTGAAATATGCACTGTACAGTCACCAATATCCCCAGTTTCCTCATCCTTCTGTCCTAATTTTCCTATCTGTTCATCACATGCTAAAAAAGAGACGTATTCAATTTTTTTAGCAGCCTTAACATTCAATATACAATCTTCAAGACCAGCACCTTCTGGCCTGGGCATCAATTCAAGTTTGATGTCATTTTGATGAGACCATGTATTACCATTCATCCGTTTTGTGGGGCTGGGAATGGCACATTTTGTTTCTAATGCTGTCCTGACAACAGTTTGCTCATCTGCGTGCTCAACTAGGTCTGTTTCTCTGAGATTGTTGAAGATCATCCTCAAGGTGTCCAATTCCCTGTAGCTTTCCTTTTTTAGTGAAGGTTTCATCCTAGTGACCAATAATGACACCTTGTTCAAACTCTGGTCATAAATTTGGACTATAAGAAATGCCATCAGCTTCATTACATTCACTTCTATTTTCAGGTATAAAGGAAATTTATCACCGTGATGTACATCGGTGACACCATTCTTAGGGCACAAAATGCAGCTGTGCTTCACATGTGGATCTATTAATAAGGTCTGGAGCAAACTGCTCATTTTCCAAGCTAACATTCTTGGTAGAATATTCACTTTTGGTGGCAGCACCATCCTGCTCATCTTCCTTTGACTGATTTTCATGGATGCTATCATTACTAGAACATAGGTGTATGAATATTTCATAATCCTCATAGATGGGACTGCCCTTGAAGCACACTATATATGATCTTGGATTCAACTACAGAATATTTTCACATCCTTCAAATCCTTTATCCAACTCTCTATCTCTTTCAATGGTGGTTTCATTCCTTTGGTCATCAGCATTGTCCTTTTCAAACTCTGATAACACA
Organism: Pinus tabuliformis; assembly: GCA_031772625.1. NCBI lineage: Eukaryota > Viridiplantae > Streptophyta > Pinopsida > Pinales > Pinaceae > Pinus > Pinus tabuliformis. Next base: position 896,048,310 of record CM062810.1, read on the forward strand.
GCTTCCTTCAAAGGAGTAGATTTATTGTCAATCTGAACAGCCTCAATTTTCCTTTCTTGTCTTGGAATATCTACATCATCATCTTCAAAATGATCAGCCATGCTGCCCTCTTCAAACACCCAACACCAATCCTTCTCTAAAACAACAAGCAAACCTTCTTTGGGAGGTATATTTTCTTCAATACTTCTACCAATATTACCTTAGATTGTTCGTAAGTCCCCAAATCTGCAGTACCTTCTTCAGTGGATATAGCAGCATTGTCCTTCTCAACTTTTGGGCTACATTCTTTACCAATAACAGCATCATCATCATCACCACTTGGAACCAAATCTTCTCTTCTTTCTTCTGGAAATTCAGAGTTTTCTTGAGAATGCCCTTTCGTTTCATTATTGCTGTCACAAGGCTGCTCTTTTAGCACAATAAAAACATTATTATGTGATTCAATTTCATCCGAAGGCTCTCCTAGCACTTTGCCTTCATCTTCATTAATGCCTTCGTAGCCTTCAAAATACCAAGAAAGCCTTTCTCCTATAGGGCTGCCCACAAATGCTGAAGTGTCACAAAGCTTGAGAAAACTCTCAACCAAGGATTTGAGAGAAGGTATGCTCCTCAGCCTACAAGAGTGCTTCGGCCAACCACTATGCCCTTGTCCCAAAGAGAATAAATAACCTCATCATGACATCTTCACGTCTTTCTTCAAATTTTGGGATATGCCCTATAAATGCCAAGACATGTGAGACTACAACCACAAAGGCACCATCAAATGTTGGAAGTTTATCATAAAATTATGGATGAGGCTTATTTGGGTATTCCAAGAAGTTCTCAACATGCAACATAGTAAAAAACACATGCAAATTCCAATGAGCTATCCTTCATCTATGCAAATTTTACATCATGAAAAATTCAAATTTGATGATAAATGCAATCTCGTACCTTTTTGACAATGGAGTGTAGAATTTCCTTGAAATTCTGCAACTGTTATAGTGAACAATCTGAAAACTGGAAACTAGTTTCTTTTCACTAAAACACAAAATTTCTCTACTTCAAATTTGCAGCGGAATTGAACGGAATTAAAGACACATTCACAAACAATTAAACACACTGTTTTTCTAGGGAACCCAACTGGGAAAACCCTCTGCTTGATTATTGAGAATTTATTGAAGAAAATTGAGCATTAGATCTCTTACACTAAAATGGTTTCAATCTGAAAGACACACTTGTCTTTTCTGCTTAATCTAAGCTTGAAACCTATGCAAGAATTCTGATCTCTGCTTCCTTACCCAAGGAATTCGTCCTTCTCCAATTCCAGCAAGCCTTTCCTCGGATTGTTCATCTTTTCTCACAAGCTCCACACGCACAACTTTGTGCTTCCTATTATTTGGTCTCACCGACTCGTGCTCACCAAAACAATGATTAAACTTGTGCGTTCTTTTGTAGGAAATTCAAATGGTTAAAATTAGTGACTTTCTAGTTAAGGGATTGAACTGGAGCTTTTCTAGTTAACAAAAGTCAACATAACTAGTTAATTGGATCCTCCTAAAATTTAGGAGCCTAACTCCAGTTAAGCTTTCAGTTCCCAATTTAAATCACACTAGAAGATCAAAACTTGACTTTCAACTACAACACATCAGTTCACTGCCTCATGCACTCCTAATTTTTAAGGAAACTCCTAAATTTTAGGAACTTGACCATGCACAAAAAAGGAACTTGACTTTGACTCCTTGAATTAAGGCACAAGTCAATGAATCAATTTTCTCGCTAATTTCAACACTCCCTCTTAGCAAGGAAGGTGTTCCTAGAAAAACCTCGTCCACATGGATCTGTCCCCAACACTACCAAGTTCTTCGTTGTTGCAGCTGCTCTCTCTAAACTAAAAGGCTTCCCTACTTTCTTCTGCGGAACCTGCTTTGAAGACCTGTTCTTTCCTACCATACGCTGCGAGCTCTGCTGCTCCTCCTCCTCATCCTGTTGGTCAGCCCAACTGCCTACTAGCTTAACCTAGAACAGAGATACTAGCTGAGGATCCATATTGCAAGCTCTATCCTCTTTTTGCTCAACCATCACTTCTCTACTATGTGCACTACCTGCCTTACTGCTCAAGGTTGTACCTGTCTCTACCTACAACTTGTAGAGATTCTTCACCCTCACACCTATTTACTTCTTACATCCATAAGCGAAGTGCTGGAGGTATGCCTTACCTCTGCTGAAGATGACATCATATCCCTTGTCCTCAAGGGTGGCTACCGAAACAAGATTTTGCCTCAATCCTGGAACATAAAGAACATCTCTGATATGAAGGGAATTACCTGAATCACTTATGGAACCCTCTCACACACTTTGGCAGCAATAGGACTCAATGTGGCCCTCCAACATCCTGACATCAGCATGACATCATCAATTCAACTAATAGGCAGATTATTATTTAATAACTTGAAAAAGATACTTGGTCGACTTGTGACCAAGGCATGTATTTTGCACATTTTTACAATGTTAGGGGCCTTGGGCTAATAATTTGACCTACTAGGCTTTCCCTCCTTAAGGCTTGCTAGATAGTGGTAACAAAACCTAAAACATAAAAGTAAATGCCTTGACACATACAAGGAGGCGATAACAATAGTAAATTTCGATGAGGATGAGAATTGAGTGAAGGTGATAAGAGGACAACGAAGGAGGGGTGGCAAAGGTATGGATGAACTAGTGGAGGTAAGAGAGATCAAAGTTATTGAAGCCAAGACCAAAAAACTGAACCAAATACACAAGAGGGGACAACAATAGAGATGAAAAATTGAAGCCAAGAAATAAGAGGTGGAAACACTATTTGAGATAGAAAATGAAAGAGGTGAGAATTGACAACTCCGGAGCACAAATAGTAAAGGAAAAAAGAAAAAGTTGACAATCCTAGTGTTGAATTGGGGAATACAATGGATGAGTGGAAGCAAGCATTGGAGCAATGGTTGGAGATGTGATCTCGTAGCTGCAGTCTATAGGATGCGGCAACCAAGACCAAAGTCCTTAATCGGCAAAGGAAAGGCACCGCGATTGGTCCCATCTAAGGAGAAGCCATCTCAGGTCGGGCCCTACCTGAGAAGACGACTTAGAGAGACCCATTAGTGGTGATGAAGCCTAGGAAAGGGGCAAAAACAAAAGACAGAGAAAGAGGATATAGGAGAAAGGGTTCATTAATAAAAGTATGAATGGGGGTACTATTCATTTTTTGATAAACGCTCAACATATAAGGCCTAGGTTTTCTCTCACAATGGTCCCTCCCAAAAATAGACCATCACTCAACTTGGTCCACCCCTTCTACCCATTGGATCATGTAAAGGTTAATTTGGAGGAATGTTGAGGCAAAACCGAAAGTGATTTAGGTCTACAAGCAATCCAAGGGACGTTTCCAGTCAAAATCAAGCAAGGAGCCTAAAAGCATGGTTTGAATCATCATTGCACCAAGAAACTGGAGGTCATCCACATTATACTAGCCGTTGGAAAGACCAACGTCAATTAACATTGTGCAAACAAAGTGGAATTTTTGACTTCCTAAGCACTCAAGTTAATATTTCAAGGAATGTCAAGCTATTTCTTGATGCAATGTTGTACCCTTTGATCAATTCGGACCTCCTTTGGTCAAATCAAACCTTTAATTGGTGGGATGTCTCACGTATTTTCAGATCTAAGTAATGTAATGAAAAAACTTGTAGTTTGACTTAATCGTGAAGCATATAGTGCATGAAAAGTCATTTGTTTTTTCAAGCAAAAAGAGGAAAGATGTTGAGATCCTAACCTATAAATAGAGAAATCTCCCTCCTTTGAAGATCGTTGTGAATTGTGTTAAAGAAACTAGGGCAATTAGGTATAGAGTGATTCTTCGGGACTAGATAACAATTTGTGATGTCTTTTTACTTTTCTTGTTAACTTTAATCTTCTTCTTTGCTTATTAATGCATGTATGTGTGCTTCATCAAATTGCTATCAAAACATAAAACAAGAACACAAGATGTTGGCTCTCTGCCAGGGCCAAAACCTCTCTTCTCTTGAGAGGAAAACCCTTTAGTAAGTTTCTCTTATTGAAGCTTCTTCTTGATCAATGCCAAACCCTAGATCCTTGACAAGAATATCCGTCAAGCACAAGTCAAATACTTCCTTTTCCTGTACTTTGTTTCCTGACACTTTGTCCTACTTCTTCCGACACTTCGTCCTCCTAATTCCTTTGGCAAACTGGTGATAGACTTTCTTATGCTTAGTTCTAGAAGAGATATTTCTCCTTTATCTTTAGTGAACTCTTTCACATAAGATGATGCCTTCCTTCTCTTAACCAACCTAGCTCCTTCTTGATGTGAGGTTGTAGACTTGATGTGACAGCACTTCAGCCCTAGTTTTTCACACATGTGGGAGGTTTCCTTTAGGTTTTGACTCCTTTCTTCTTCGCTTGTGAGCATCTCTTCTTCACTTGGGTAGGAGGCCTTATAGGCCTAAGTTTAATAGCCCAAACAAGGAGGAATATATCACTGTGATCTTGTTGTTGTTATATCCGCAGACTACCCTTCATTTCTCACATGTGTGGCTACGTATCCTCCTTAGAACAACCCTATAAACTTCAATTTTTTCTCTCCTTCTTCGCTGCACTAGAGTCTCCTTGTATTTCGACTTTCTTCACCCTTTCTTGGTTCTTCTTCTTTGCTAATTTCAGAGGTAGATTGCATTTTACTTAGAGGAGTGGACAACTTTTATATATAGAGGATTGTCCCTCCTTTAGGTCGACTTGAGGCCGACTGGAGGACAGTAGGCCAACTTGACATATCTAATTCGGATTACTTCTTTGTGGGTGTCGTTGCATGGAGGAGACTTGTTGACTTTTCTTGGAGGTATTCTCTTGACTCTAATACATAAACATACAAGGTGTAACATGCCCTTAAGGTCTTCAACCTTTTCTTTTGACTATTTGACTCACCTATAGCACTTTAACTAGTGCTAGACCTATTTCAATGAGAAAGAAAGTCATTGACATATGTTATAAAATAATATTTCTTTTCTTGAATGAATACAAATATCAAAAGTACATTTATGAAGACCGAACCTAGTTACACTTCCTTCACTCCCTCTTAACTAGGAAGGTATTCATACAACATTGCAAGGTGTTTGGCTATGTTTCAATCTCTAAAGAATTCACATAAGAGAAACCAGATTTGCAATCCATCTGTTATAGCATGATATCAATCAACATTGTCATAGTGCAAGACCTTCACTAACAACTCCATCTCTTCATGAGATCATGAGCTACAATGTTGGTGAGACCAGTGATTTATAGACACCTTAGTCATTGTCTCTCAAGGTACATACCCACCCGGGTGTTCACTGAGTATGACCTTCTAGGACTATTCTTGTCTAGGGTTCCTAGCCCATAAAGAATATCGGTCCTCTTGCCTACTCTTGTCATGGATGCCCTACACATTCTCAAAGAGTATCGGATTCCAGATGATTACCCAATCCTCCCATTCTTTCTTCCCAAGTGAAGACAAGAACGTTGTGTGTATCTTGTGTCTACATTTCCATTCATGGCCTTCATCTAGACTTACAGCTGTTAGTCCTGGTCTAGTGCATGATACATGAGATGGAAAAATACAATTGTCACTCGTTTGTAATCAGGGGTGATCCAAAACTCCCTCTTGATCAGGGATCAGTCATTGACATATGTTATAAAATAATATTTCTTTTCTTGAATGAATACAAATATTAGAAGTACATTTATGAAGACCGAACCTAGTTACACTTCCTTCACTCCCTCTTAACTAGGAAGGTATTCATACAACATTGCAAGGTGTTTGGCTATGTTTCAATCTCTGAAGAATTCACATAAGAGAAACCATGTAGGAATTTACAGGGTAAGTTCCTCAGACAGAACACCAAAGGACACCCCTCACAAACAGATCGCAGATCAATACACCAGTACTTTTGACGTGGCCACTTCAGGCAATTTATTAATAAAAGAATGAAAATTTACATAAGCTTCTCTCATGGACGGTTAACCTACAAATGACTCTCCATGCTCTTTAAATAGAGATCATGGACCAATCGGGTGTTAAGCCACGGATCAAGTGTTGGTAATACCGAGGAGAGAATGAACCGTTGGATCACTACATATCGTGACCGTCGGATTGTAAGTTACAAAATGTACATAGTAAAGAAACACACTTTACCTAACTCTATACTAGACCAAGTTATACTTAACTATTTCCTATGTGTCGGAATATCCTAACATCCCCCCTTAAGAACAACTTGGGATAGGATTGAAGGATTTACAAATATGACACAATAGGAGAAGGAAGGAGGCACTAGAGCCTATCCCCCCTTAGTGACAACTTCCTGAACTCCAACCATAAATCGAAGTTTAGTGAACTTCGCCTCTGTGAGAGCCTTTGTAAAGATATCTGCAACTTGATCACCTGTTGAACAATATTGCACTTCAAGAACATGGTCGTGAATGAGCTTTCTGATGAAGTGCATGTGCAGTCAATGTGTTTGCAGTTGAATGGCACTTTGATTATCACACCAAAGTGTAGTCGGATGTTGCTGCTGAAAGCCAAACTCTGACAGGATCTGACGTAGCCACAAGGCTTCCTTACTAGCTTCTACGGCACCACGATACTCTGCTTCTGCTGAAGAGAGAGAAATGGCACCTTGTTTCTTGCAAGCCCATGTAATAGGTCCTGAACCAAGAGTGAACACATAACCTGCAGTAGACTTCTGATCATCAGGGTCACCAGCCCAATCGGAATCAGTGAAACCAACCAATAGAGGAGATGCTTCGGCACTGTAATGAATCCCAAACTGAACTGTACCTCGAACATAACGAAGTATTCTTTTAGCTGCTTTCCAATGACTTTCACGTGGGTTTTGCATAAACCGAGCAACAAGGCCAACGGCAAAGGAAAGGTCAGGACGAGTATGGGTTAGATACAAAAGTTTTCCTACAAGTTGACGGTATAAGGTAGCATCAACTTCAGGAGAAGTACAAGTGACTGAAAGTTTGACTCCAGACTGAAAGGGAGAAGGGGCTGGCTTACAGTCTTCCATGTGAAAATGGCATAGAATATCACAAGCATACTTGGACTGGGAAAGGGAAATACCTTCCTTGGATTGCAAGACTTGAAGACCAAGAAAATAATGTAAGTGTCCTAAGTCTGTCATTTCAAACTTCCTTTTAAGGCTAGACTTCACATGGTTTATGAGGTTGGGATCACTACCAGTCAGGATAAGATCATCAACATAAAGAACAAGAATGATAAGAGACTTGCCCACTTTCTTGGTGTAGACAGTATTGTCAGAATGACACCTAGAAAAGCCATTTTCTAAAAGAAAGTTATCCATTTTGGCATACCAAGCTCGAGGAGCTTGCTTGAGACCATAAAGGGATTTCTTAAGCCGACATACAAGGCTGGAGTCTGTTTGTATAAATCCAATAGGTTGTTCCATATAGATTTCTTCATGCAAGTCCCCATGCAAGAAGGCAGATTTAACATCCATATGATGGACTTCCCATTTGAAAGAGGCAGCAAGGGAAAGAACAAGGCGGATAGAGTTCATTTTGGCAACAGGGGAGAAGGTTTCAGTATAGTCAATGCCTTCAACTTGTGAAAAACCCTTAGCAACAAGACGAGCTTTATGTTTATCAACTTTCCCATCTGGTCCATACTTGGTTCTGTAAACCCATTTGCATCTAACAAGTTTTTGTCCCTTTGGTAGAGGAACAAGATCCCATGTATCATTTGCCAATAATGAATGATATTCTTCATTCATAGTTGCTTCCCAATATGGATGGCCTGAAGCTTCTGCAAAGGTGTCAGGATCATAATTCACTGAAGCTTGAGCCAGTAAAGAAGAGGCTCTATCAAACTGAGAACGTGTACGTCGCTGATTTGTAGGATCACCGGCAAGATCACCTGCTGCATCCTGAGTAGCACGGACCCATTTTGGAAGTTGAGCAGGATCCTGAGAAAGGTGGGGGAGGATTTTCATCTTCACTTTCATCATCTGAAGAAGAAATATTTTCAAAAGTAGAAGAGATAGGGAGAGGTGGCACATCCGCCGAACTAGGCTCGCAGGCCGATATATTTTCAACAAACTTTACATCTCTTCTAATGATAACATTTTTGGACTTAAGTGGAATAAGTCTATATCCTTTGACATCTTCAGAATATCCAACAAAAATACATTTTTCACTCTTAGGTTCTAAAGCTTTATGTTTCTCATCTGGAATATGGGCCCATGCTTCACTTCCAAAAACACGAAAGTGACTTACATCTGGTTTGATTGAGCTCCATGCTTCTTCTGGAGTGATATTCTTTAAAACCTTAGTAGGAGTGTGATTTATTATGTAATTTTGCACAGTTAATTGCTTCTGCCCAATAATTAAGACTAAGTCCTTTAGATTGAAGCATACAATTAGCCATTTCCTTTAAGGTGTGATTCTTCCTTTCAGCTACACCATTTTGTTGTGGAGTATATGGAACAGTATGTTGCATTTGAATTCCATTCTCAGTGCAAAAGTTGATGAATTTGTTGTTAACATATTCTCCGCCATTATCAGATCTTAGCTTAAAAATTTGATGTCCAGATTGTTTTTCAACAAAGGCCTTAAAGGCCAAGAACATGTTAAATACTTCACTCTTGAGTTTTAAGAAGTATACCCAAGTGCGTCTGGAGAAATCATCAATGAAAGTTAAGAAATACTTGTAGCCAGAGAAGGAAACAACTGGAAGTGGACCACATAAATCACTATGCACGAGCTGTAAAGGGGCTGAAACGTGCCAAGAGGCACGTTTTTCAAAACTGTCCCGATGATGTTTTTCGAGTACACATCCGGAACAAACACCATCTCTGCAAGATACCATTGGAAGACCTGTCACCATATTTTCTTTACATAGATTCTGAAGAGAGCGATAGTTTAAGTGACCAAATCGCTCATGCCAAAGTTTGCTCACTTCATCATTATGAGCAACAAATACCGAGGGAAGATTTGATGATCCAAAGTTGTGAAACTTATACAACCTTGTAGAATCATCAGCAATGCCAGTAGCTAAAATCTGTCTAGGATCTCTTAGGTCCTTAATTACAACATCGTGAGGTGAAAATTCAACGATTTTACCTTCACCTGAATGAGTTATCTGATATACAGATAGAAGGTTGCAGGATAAGGTTGGAACACATAATACATCATTAAATTGACCATTTCTATATGAACAGTTTCAGTCCCTACAACACTAAGAGATCTATCATCACCAACATATATATTTTTGGTGTTACAATCATTTAAAGAAGAAAACATGGCTTTGTTTTTGGCCATGTGATAAGAAGCTCCAGAATCAATGAGCCACTCATGAGAATGAGAAGAAGAAGATACATTTAGTGCATAGCCAGACCGAGATGCTTGACAACCACATGCAGAAAGTGCCATTCCTGAAGATGAAGTTGAAGTTGAAGAGTGCTCCAAATGGATGTTATGCTTCTTCATTGCTGCTTCCAAGGCTTCCATCTTCTTAAAGCATTTGGATTCTAAGTGGCCATCTCGATTACAAAAGTTGCAATGTCTATCAGTCTTCTTCCCTTTGTTTTTATTTGTCTTATCATTTTGTTGAAATGATTTTTCATTTTGAGGCTGAAATTGCTTAGGACCCTTGTTTGGTTTAGGACCATTCTTTTTAGGATACAACTTCTTAGGATTCTTTGGATTTGGTTGCTGTTGGGTGACTAACGCTTTCTTAGAAGAGTTTCCAAGATTAAGAAGACCAAGGTGTAAGAGTTTTTCTTGTTCTCTTATCAAAGAATCACAAAAAGAATCAAAGGAAGGGGACTTGTAGTCTTGTCCTTGAGAAATGAAGGCTTCTCTTGTAGAATGGAAGGTGGAAACAAACACAGAGTAGGCTGGTCCCAACTTAGTAAGAATGGAATATATAAGGTTACTATCTTCTTTCTTAACCTTAACACCTTCCAAGAGAAGTCTAAGGGTCTTGAACTTGGACAAAAATCTTCAATGCAAGAGAAATTATTGGGGTCCAATGTAAGCAACTCATTTTCAAGTTGATGGGCTCTAAGTTCATTTTTAATTCCAAAGACTTTAGTAATCTGTTTCATTGCTTCATCAGGAGCATCAAGTTCTGCAATATGGAATCTAAGATCTGGAGAAATAGACATCCCTATCAACCCACGTGCTTGGTCTTGCCTATTTTCCCATTTAGCTGCCTTATCTTCATCTTTTGGTTTGGTTTCTTGGCTTGTGGCTATTCTGTAGAGACCTTTACTTCTAAGTAAATCCACAATGTAGGACCACCATTGGAAGTAGTTGGTGCTGTCAAGAATAACTTGGCATGGACTTTCCATTTTAATAGAAATTGAAGCTATAGATGTTGAAACTAAGTGTTCCAATGGAAAGATCTCGAAAAATTAGGCTGTTTAAAAAAAAAGGGTTCTAAAAACGGCTTCCGGATGAAGAAGTTATGGCTTTTTGAAGAAAATTTGATGAAGTCGCCGACGAAGTGCGGGAATGTGCGGAAATGAAAAATCCGCCCCCACAAAAAGAAGATTTGAACTCAAGACCTCTACTCTCATAAATTAGCTTTGGACCAAGTGAGCTATACAAAAAGTTTGAGAGAGAGAGAGAGGGGGGTTGAAGCTTTGGGTTGCGTGCTTGCTTTGAGAAAGCTCTTTTTCCCTACAAAACAAAAAACACAAAACCCAACACGGACATACAAAAAAAAAGAACCTTGCGGCTCGAAGTTAGCTTTAGCCGGAAACTAAATATTTTCTTCAATGTTTCTGATTTTCCGAGATCACACTAAGGTGCAACGGAAAAGAGCATACGCATGAGAAAAATCCTTCCTTTCTGTTTCTGATTTGCCCAAATCGCACAGAGTCGCGGGGCAAAGAGCATACGCAGAAATGAAAGGTATAGATCCCGTAATTAAAAAAAAGCTAAATAAACCGAAACCGAAATAAACAGAGAGAAAATAACTGTAAACAGCAAATAAACACTGTATACCTCTAGATCTTAAAAAGGACGTAGCTAGGGCTACCGGAAACCTTTTCGCGTGAAACGAAAGGGATTCCTCACTGGAACAGATGCTCCCAACACAACAGAGCAGTCCTCTCGGCCCGAAAGCAGTCAAAAACAGTAGATCTAGGAAACGGTAGTCGGATGCAGTTCTACCGGCTTCAGATTTGGATCACCAACGGACGCGGCCCTCAAATAGCTCTGATACCATGTAGGAATTTACAGGGTAAGTTCCTCAGACAGAACACCAAAGGACACCGCTCACAAACAGATCGCAGATCAATACACCAGTACTTTTGACGTGGTTAAAACCCTCAAAGAGGGAAACAATCCACGGCCTGAGCCAACGCGGCCACTTCAGGCAATTTATTAATAAAAGAATGAAAATTTACATAAACTTCTCTCATGGACGGTTAACCTACAAATGACCCTCCATGCTCTTTAAATAGAGATCATGGACCAATCGGGTGTTAAGCCACGGATCAAGTGTTGGTAATACCGAGGAGAGAATGAACCGTCGGATCACTACATATCGTGACTGTCGGATTGTAAGTTACAAAATGTACATAGTAAAGAAACACACTTTACCTAACTCTATACTAGACCAAGTTATACTTAACTATTTCCTATGTGTCGGAATATCCTAACAAACCAGATTTGCAATCCATCTGTTATAGCATCATATCAATCAACATTGTCATAGAGCAAGACCTTGACTAACAACTCCATCTCTTCATGAGATCATGAGCTACAGTGTTGGCGAGACCAATGATTTATAGACACCTTAGTCATTGTTTCTAGGACTAGTCTTGTCTTGGGTTCCCAACCCTCAAAGAATATCAGTCCTCTTGCCTACTCTTGTCTTGGATGCCCTACACATTCTCAAAGAGTATCGGATTCCAGATGATTACCCAATCCTCCCATTCTTTCTTCCCAAGTGAAGACAAGAATGTTGTGTATATCTTTTGTCTACATTTCCATTCATGGCCTTCATCTAGACTTACGGTTGTTAGTCGTGGGCTAGTGCATGATACATGAGATAGAAAAACACAATTGTCACTCGTTTGTAATCAGGGGTGATCCAAAACGCCTTCTTGATCAGGGCCCAGTCAAAGCTCCCTCTTAACTAGGGACTCTTTCATTCATCAACAACTTCTTCTTCATCAGTCCTTCAGCTGCTTGATCTCCTTCCTTTCTTTGATTTCATGAAGTCTTTGTTTGAACTTCTTCTAGATAGGGCACCATCCATTGATCACTTTCCTTCCCGATTTGTCATGTCATTGCTTCCTTCATGGAAAGTGGCTTTCTTGTCATACATCAGGTTTTCTTGTCATCTGGCTACTCCTTTGTCATATGTCCATGCTTCGAAATACTCTTCTCATGGATGCTTCGTTGTATTTGCTTGTTTACATGCTTCGACCTAGTAGCCCACCATGACTTCAGCCTGATATTGCTTCAACATTAAATGGTGCTTTTGTTGGATGACTTCTTCATCATGACATCTTCGTAGAGTAGAATCAATTATGTGCATCTTTCATATCTCCAAGGCCTTCATAGGTGTCAAGGGTCCTTTCTTTGTCAGAGTTGTCCTGCCTTCTTTCGGGAGATATCTTCAATGGTTCTTTGTCAGATAATGATTCTTTGTGATCATGGTGTTCTTCATATGATTGATCTCTTTCTTCATTTGCTTCTTCTTGGATAGATTAGTCAACCACCTTATGCTCCTTATGAGAGCAGTTCTTCATTGCTTGCTTCCTGGACTAGTCAACATTTCTTCTTACTTCTTAGTCAGCAATCTTATACTCCTTATGTGAGCATATCCTTTTGTTGAGCTTTATTGCATTGTAGTACATGCCTTCAAGCATGTCATTGCTGAAAGAGATTTTTTCCTACTTGATCATGTTATAGAACTATTCCCATGACTCAATACTATACAAATGGTAACATGACTAAACTTTGATGCATACATACCTCATCTTGATTCTCCTTTGATCATCTTAGCTTCATTTGGTTGTCCTTGGGGTGGCCCTTCTTGCTTCATCTTAGCTTGCCTGCATATCATCATTTTCTTGAATCCCATGAATGGGATTCCCAATGAGACATTTGCTTTGGTCCATGAACCTTCTTTTGAAGATTCCATCATAGGATCTTAAAGACCTTTGCCTTGCAAATGTTTCTTTTCTTTTGATGATGGAGGTCTTCTAATATTCTAAATCATGAACAAATTTTATTCCATCGTGGATGAGGTCCTATACTAAGTATGCTCCTTCTACATGAATATCTTAATGTTAAAATTGGCAACTGGGGCCAAACTCAATGTGGGTCATCTTATTAGTGGAAACTGATATTTGTCTTGGATCCCTCTCATCGAGAGGTGTAGGATTGATCTAAAGATCATCCGATTCTGATAAGTATTCATGGAGATATGAATTTATTTGTGTTATGGGACAATTCGTCAAGGTCGGCCAGCAACCAAATAAACCCCACTTGTGCTCAACGTTTTAGTATAAATAAAGGAGGACTTCAAGTCATTTAGAGACTTATCTCTTGGTTATCTCTTCCTCTCCACTTGTCTTTGGGTTTTTGTGGGAGGAGAGACCTAAAGAGGATACGTTGCCCTAGAGGATGCCCTATCCTATACGCTATCATGAAGGAGACCTCTACGTTGCCCTAAATGAAGATCAAGCTTTAGCCGTGGAGAGATCTATACGTTGGACATCTAGACGCAAGCCCTATAGACGCATTCAAGGAGGATCCTTATACATTGTATAAAGGAGGCCCTTAATAAGCCCTAGCCACAGTCACAAAAGAGGCATAGTTGTAGTTGGAAGGAGCCCTACCGCAGGTCCTATTACGCAGCAAAAGAAGGTCTAAATACAACCCTATATCCGCAATTGAAGGAGGATTCTATATGCTGCACAAAGGACTAAATGCTGTAAAAAGAGACCTAATCTATCCGATGTTGAGGAGCTCTAATCCACAATTCTGAAGGAGACTTATACGCAGAAGAAGCTCCTCCTAAACGCTGTCAAGGAAAGGTCTTAGACATAATTTAGGATGATGCCCTAGCCACTGTTATGTGCAACCCTTATTCCGCAGCAAGAAGACCTTATACGCAGCTCTAAGAGACCTGTTACAGTCATCTAAGCAGCTGTCATAATGCCACATTGTTGTAGGTGACATCGTGGCCTATTTAAGGACTGTTTGGGAAAGTTAATGTTATTCTTAAGGGGCAGTAGAATCCACAATAAGGAGGAACTAGAGGTTGTTGTTTTAGGGCTATTTGGATCCCTAAGCTACAACCAAAAGTTCCCTAACCAGTCATCATGACAACATCAAACACTGTGTCATAGAAATGTGGTGATAGTGCAGTGATGAGGCTGTTCATGAGGACAGTTTATAAGGTTGTCATTACAATGAAGAAAATTGTCCTTGTGTATATTCAAATTGAGTCAATCTTGTTGGACTCAATAATCATAAGCTTAACTTGCTATTGGGCTAGGTCGTAAGCCATAGACAGCAACACAGTTTGATCTAAGGTTCGCTCAAGTGGTAGAGCCTCACCTTGAAGACCTGCATTGTTGACTGTATGAAGGAAGAGCACTGAATGTTGATGACCTATCTCATAAAGCAGTGACAACTAGTGCAACAGCATGATGATTAAGAGCAACAAGTTGTGTACAACGTGATGAGGTATAGCTCAGCAGTGGAGCAACATGGTGCAGCTCAGGAACATGGTATGATGTTGTAACATGGTGCAGCTCGGTGAGGTGTAGCACATGGACGAGATGCAGCACAATGATAGGTGAAGGAGTCACCTTGGAGTATCAGTTGAAGCAGCATGTCTTCAACTGATCTCATGTAGAGATGATCGATTCTCTTATCTAGAAAGTCAAAGTGTTGACTTATGTTGTAAATGTATTATCTTTCTCTCTCTCTCTTTGTTGAACTATTGAAGAACATATAAGAAGAATTGATCAAGGGTTTCCCCACATTGGGGTTTGTCCCTGGCCAGCACCACATCTTGTGTCCTCTTGTCTTGGCATGTCTTTTGCGATTTATGTTTATGTTCTATCTGCAGTTTACTTTAATGCTGATGTGATTGCTACTCTGGAAAAGATATTGAGCTAACTATGAAAATTTAAATAAATTGCTCTAAGCATAGAACATTCCTAAACTCAACATGGTATTAGAGTTGAGGTGAAGACAATGCCCAAGCAAGAGTGAAAGAGCAATCACCAAAGACAGTTAGAAAAGGACAAAAGGATCAATGGGTTCCTCATCCCTCTTCAAATTCACCGAGGGTGAAATTGAAGCAGAGAATATTATCAGAATGGCGCAGCGAAATATGGCCTACCTAAAGATCACTTCATTGGGAAGATCAGATCTCAGGGTGGAAGGAAAGGCAGATAACTAGTTCGGCCATTATGCGAAGGAGTGTCTAAATGGTAGGGACACGTCACTTGATGATGATAACAATCATTCCAGGGACATCTTCAATGGTCAGAGGAATGACAGGTTATGCGGTTCATTAAGGAAATGACCGACTCTTCAGAGAAAGCAAGGAACCCCAGGTATGAAGAATCAAATGTTGTTTCTGATAAGATAAAGAAGCAATGTCTTGTATTGGCCCTCTCCTTCAAATTCTTTGGGAATCTGGCTTATTGATTATAGTGCTTCAAGGCACTTCATCAGATAGAAGGTGATCTCTCTAATTTGGTAGAGATGGAAACAATCGTGGGATTATACTTGGAGCCGATGCCACCTATCCCGGAAAGGGTGTAGGGAATGTTACCCCTCAATTGAATGAGGGTAACTCGATTCATTTACAGAATCTCTTTTATGTACCTGATCACAAGAAGAACCTGGTGTCCATTTCGACAATGGAAGTCAAAGGTTACAGGGTGGCATTCATCGATGGAAAGGTACGTGTTTGAAAATGAAATTTTCAAATATGCTTTTACTCATGGGTTCAAGGTTGGCAATTTGTGTCAAGTTGCAGGATGGTCCATTGGGGATCATGACATATCTCATCTATAACACCTGAGATCTACTTTATGAGGCCCTAATTGATGTGAGTCAAATGGTGACTCAGATACCTAAATTCAAGAAGAGCATGAAGGTACATGTTTGAGATGTACCAAAGGAAAATCTTACAAGGGGACCATTCCCCTCATGTAGCAGGTCCACAGGTTTGGAACAACCCGAGCGGTTTGAGATTCATGATTGGGAATCTCATGTATACAGGTGGAAGAAAGCCCTCTACAACTTGAAGTAAAACACCCCGGGCCTAATATGAGAGGATTGATAGTTATATGATGAAGCTGAGATTCACTAAAATTGAATCCGATCCAAAACATTGTTTGAAGGTTGTGGATAATAGACCTCTCATACTGGCACCTTCTGAGAAACAACCTACTTCTGACAGGTGCAGACCCTCTCACTTGCAGAAGTAAGAGGGAGTTGGATTCCAGATTTGGAATGGTAAACTGCAAGCCCATGACTACCTTGAGGATCTTAACTTTCAGAAGTTATAAGGTGGTGATGGCGGACTAGATTTGGGAAATGCCTCTGAGTTTCATAAACTCATTTGCATTGATGTTCGTGGTGGACTTTCGTCTGTATATATGCTTTCCAGTTAGCATGGTGAGCTCATATTTGGTTGAGCCTCACTAAATTGATGCCAAGAATCTTTTGAGATATCTTTAGGGCACAATCTCTCATGGATTGAGATACACTACCGGAAATATGAAGCTGCATGATTATTCGAGTGATGACTGGGCAAGCAGTGTGGAGGATTGCTAGAGCACTTCTCAGTGTTGGTTCTCTCTGGATTTTGCTTCGATATCATGGATGAGCAGGAAGCAAAAGTCGGTTGCTATAAGCACAACCGAGACCGAATACATAGCTATGAGTATGATCTCGTGTGAAGCTGCCTGGTTGTGGATGCTCATCAGTGAGTTGTTTGTACACATCATGAATACCACTGTGATTCTTTGTGACAACCAGGGGGGGATTCGATTATTGAGGAATCCTGTATTCGACGATTGCTCCAGCAGATAGACATCAGATACTACCTTATTTGGGATATGGTAAGTCGATGAGCGAGGAGGCTCCATTGCATTGAGACTAATGTATAGGTCGCAGACACTTTGTCAAAGCCCCGGGGAAAGTTCAAATCTATGATTTTCTCGAACGACTTGAAGTCGTTGAGAGACCTTCGTATAAAGGTCCTACATGTTGCATGCACTGAGCATTGGGAGCTCTAAGGGGCTTGGGGTACTTACTGGAGCGACATACGACCACAAGGCGACTCGCCCTCCCCTGGTGGTGCGCTATGTACAGGGTGACAGGTTCAACCTTTCCCTGTGATACCTCGTGGCGACTATGGAATAGGACGATTAGTTCTCCTGTGGGTCGGGATTATTAGTTCTCCCGTGGCAACTATGGAACAGGATGATTAGTTCTCTTGTGGACTGGGATAATTAGTTCTCCCGTGGCAACCGTGGAACATGATGATTAGTTCTCCTATGGGTCGGGATGATTAGTTCTCTTGTGGCGATTGTAGGACAAGATGATTCATTCTCTTGTGGACAAGATGATTAGTTCTCCTGTCAAGGCATCCTACCCATGCAGTCTGGGACTCATTGGAAGTACCTCTCATTTGATCAATGAGCAAGGAAATGGGGTTAGGGACCATAGTAGTACTATCGATGGACGCATCGTTATATCTACCCTACTCCCTATGCTAGGATGACCTCCATTGATCTGGGATCAATGTAACTGATCTAGGATGAGTATGAGTGATTTGAGACACTCTCATGTGATATTGATCTAGGATCAATAAAATGGACTTCGGGTCAGTAAGATGAAACTGACTTCGGGTCAGTAGAGAATGGTATGAGACATTCTCGATCAATTCTTCTTCTTCATGGTTCAGCAGAGCAAAGCAGAATTGAGCAAAGCTCAGTAGAGCAGAGCAGAGTAGTGCAGGGCACTAATGGAAAAGATAGTACAGTCGAACATATGGATCAGCGGATGGAGTTCTCCCTAGTTGAGAGGAAGTTTTAAAATTGGCAACTAGGGCCAGACTCCATGTGGATCATCTTATTAATGGCAACTGATATTTTTCTTGGATCCCTCTCATTGAGAGGTGTAGGCTTGATCTAAAGATCATCCGATTTTGATAAGTATTCATGGAGATATGAATTTATCTGTGTTATGGGACAATTCGTCAAGGTTGGCTAGCAACCAAATAAACCCCACTTGTGCTCAATGTTTTAGTATAAATAAAGGAGGACTTCAAGTCATTTAGACACTCATCCTCTTGGTGATCTCTACCTCTCCACTTTTCTTTGGGTTTTGGTGGGAGGAGAGACCTAAAAAGGATATGGTGCCCTAGAGGATGCCCTATCCTATACGTTGTCATGAAGGAGACCTCTACGTTTCCCTAAATGAAGATCAAGCTTCAGCCATGGAGAGATATATACGCTGGACATCTAGACGCGGGCCCTATAGACGCAGTCAAGGAGGATCCTTATACATTGTATAAAGGAGGCCTTAATAAGCCCTAGTCGCAGTCACAAAACAGGCATAGCCACAATTGGAAGGAGCCCTACCACAAGTCCTATTACACATCAAAAGAAGGTCTAAATACAACCCTATATCCGCAGCTGAAGGAGGCTTCTATACGCTACAGATAGGAGGACTAAACGTTGTCAAAAGAACTAATCTATCCGATGTTGAGGAGCCCTAATACGCAATCCTGAAGGAGACTTATACGCAGTCAAGGGAGGACGTATATGCTATTTGAAGAAGCTCCTCCTAAACGATGTTAAGGAAAGGTCTTAGACACAATTTAGGATGATGCCCTAGCCACTGTTATGTGCAGTCCTTATTCTGCAGCAAGAAGACCTTATACAAAGCTCTAAGAGACCTGTTACAGTCATCTAAGCAGTTGTCATAATGCCACATTGTTGTAGGTGACAGCGTGGCCTATTTAAGGAATGTTTGGGCAAGTAAATGTTATTCTTGAGGGGCAGTAGAATCCGCAATAAGGAGGAACTAGAGGTTGTTGTTTTAGGGTTGTTTGGATCCCTAAGCTACAACCAAAAAGTCCCTAACCAGTCATCATGACAACATCAAAGACTGTGTCATAGAAGTGTGGTGACAGTGCAGTGATGAGGCTGTTCATGAGGACAGTTTATAAGGTTGTCATTACAATGAAGAAAGTTGTCCTTGTGTATATTCAGATTGAGTCAATCTTGTTGGACTCAATAATCATAGGCTTAACTTGCTACTGGGTTGGGCTGCAAGCATAGTTTTAAAACTCCGACTCCGACTCGGCCAAGGGTTGACTCCGACTCCGACTCCGACTCGGTATCGACTCGGCCGGCTCAATTTCAATGACTCGGTCGTTGTAAAAAATACATTAAATATTTATTTTTTATAAAAACACATAATTTTAAATATTTTCATTCATGTTTCCAAACACACAGTATTAGAATATAGATAGAACACAACATATGATCAAAGTAGGCTCATGAATATATCCATTATGTCAAAATGGCACCCAGTGCATTGTCCAATACATAACGATGATGATATAGAGATCAAAACAAAAACACATAACCAAGGAGGCTATAAATGGCCTCTACAACAAAAGTCTGTGACCAGTACTACTACCTACTGTTAGAGTTGCCAACATCATCTGGCTCAGTGTTACTTGGGAGCAAGAGCGAAAGTGGGGAGCGAGAGCGAAAACAGGAGCGGGAGCGACATTTTCAAAAGCTCCTGGTTTGGGAGCAAATCCTAGAGGAGTTCGACAACCAATGTCACTAACATCAAGGTACATAGAGGGATTGGTGCTCTTGATTAAATACGAGTTCCATACCATAATACATGACAACATTCAATGGAAACATTGCAATCCTCCAATCCTGAAATCCTGAAAAACTGATAAGTCCGCTGGATTTTGAATGAAATCTAAAATTCTACTTTCTCCATATGAAATCTAATGAGGCCGAAACCACTCTCAAACATCCTGATTCATTTCATGGTAATGTTAAAAATTTAAGTAATAGGATGAAAATGAAGATTAAGGAGAATGTCACTTTTACTTTAAGAATTTAACATTACCATGAAATTTGAATAGCATATCAATAGTAGAGAGCATTTGAGTGTGTTAAATAGGGTTTAGGAGGGGGAAATGGACCCCAAATAACATTTAACTAATTCATAAAACACATTGGAGTCCAAACCAATCAACAAACACCTTAAAAAATCATTAAAAAAATGTTAAATCGTTGTTTTACTGGGGTTACAGGCCGTTGTTTGTGACTCGGTCGAGTCAGTATGGAAACGGCCGAGGTGGCCGAGTCAGCCATGACTCGGCCAAACGAGCCGTTTCTTCTACCAAGTCACTCCTGAGGGCAACAAAATGGATCAACTCGGCCGTTTCGATTTCGAAACGGCCGAATTTTATCGAAACGGCCGAATTTTAAAACTATGGCTGCAAGCCATAGCCAGCAGCACAGTTTGATCTAAGGATCGCTCAAGTGGTAGAGCCTCACCTTGAAGACCTGCATTGTTGACTGTATGAAGGAAGAGCGTTGAATGCTGATGACCTATCTCATAAAGCTATGACAACTAGTGCAGCAGCATGATGATTAAGAGCAGCAAGTTGTGTACAACATGATGAGGTACAGCTCAGCAGTGGAGCAGCATCGCGCAGCTCAAGAACATGGTATGATGTTGTAGCATGGTGCAGCATGGTGAGGTGCAGCGCATGGACGAGATGCAGCACAATGATAGGTGAAGGAGTCACCTTGGAGTATCAGTTGAAGCAGCATGTCTTCAACTGATCTCATGTAGAGATGATCGATTCTCTTATCTAGAAAGTCAAAGTGTTGACTTCTGTTGTAAATGTACTATCTCTCTCTCTCTCTCTCTCTCTCTCTCTCTCTCTCTCTAGAAGATATTTCTAACCATGCATTTTGTTCTCATTATAAATGCTACTTCTTCATGAGTATCTAGAACTCTATATACTTCATTTTTCTAGATTCTAGAAGATGTTTCTAGCCATACAATTTTTATTTTATTCCTACATGCTCCTATCCTACTCAAAACTTTGAAAGAAGACTTGAAGTAAAGAGTTTGACTTAGTCATAGTAGAGATCCAGAGGATCTTCCTTCTTTTGCTTCTTTTCTTCTTCTTTCACCTCTTGAGTCATGTGAGCTTCTTCCCTCTTTCTTTTGTTGTTGTTGTCCTTCTTAAGCTTAGGACAATTCCTTTTGTAGTGTCCATATTCTTGGCATCCATAGAATTGGATTTTGGACATGTCTTTGTTTTTTGTTCTTCGTGGACCAAATTTGCCAAATTTTCCTTTCTTTGGGCCATGGTAGCAAATGCTTGCTCCTTTGATCCCACATCTTCCTTTGCTTCAAGTCTGGTTACCGTTGTCTTGCATAGAGACCACATTTCACTGAGTGTGGTTGCTTCCTTCATGGCATATATGCTTGATGTGAAGTTGCTCCAATTCTCGGGTAGAGCATTGAGTACTACAATTGTCATTTCTTTGTTAAACATTACTTCCCCAAGCTCTTGAAGTTGATCCCTCATCTCAAATATCTTCATGAAGTAGGGAGCTATTCCTCCCTTTGATATCTTCATCTTGTACAATTCATTTCTTAGAGATATCACTTCTCTGGTTGTGGATACCGAGAATAACTCTACTAGCTTATCATAGATTTCTTTTGATGTTTCAAATTTGGAGACATAAGGAATGAGAGAGTCTTTGATTGATTCTATTAGAATCCTTTGAGCTCTTGTCTCATCCTTATTATACTTTGCTAAGGCTTGAGTTTGTTCCTTAGCAGGGATAGTGATATTCCCTTTGACATGTTCTAGGAGTTCATTCTCCTTGAGAAGTAAATCAGTCCTCTTCTTCCATGCAAGAAAGTTATTGGTACCTACCAATTTGTTGTTTTCCTTGCAAAAAGATATTGATGTATAGTCAGAAGGGGACATATACTTACTTGATATATTTTGATATGTAGTGGATTTGCTTTCTCCTTGAAGACTTGATGGCTTGCCTTTCTAAGATCTTGATGTCCTTCAAGTTTCCTTCTCCAAGTGGAGTTGCTTTAAGTAGACTTGATCAATGGCTTGGCTTGTGGTGTAGGTCCCTTCTTGATCTACTCTTCTTTGTAGGAGCCTTTATGTAAGGCTCTTTGTTAAGTTATGGTATGTTCTATGCTTATAACAGTTTACTTCTTTTTCTTATTATATTCCACCGATTAGCAATCACATGTACATAAAGTAAAGTGCAGATAGAACATTAAACGATCGACAGAAAACAAGCAAAGACAAGAGACGCAAGATGTGGCGGCTAGCCAGGGACAAACCCCAAAATGTGTGGGGAAACCCTTTGATCAAATCTTCTTTTATCTTCAATAATTCAACAGAGAGAAATAGTACAATAAATCTTATTCATATCAGCAGTAGAAAACCCTAGATCAGTAGCATCAACATTAGCGGCTTCATTATCAAACTAGGGCAGACCATATCTCACAAACCGACAGTCGGATTGACTTCATTCCACCACCAAAAGTTTCGGCTTCCAGAGGAGGTTCAGATGAACCTACAACGCAGTTCAGATGAGGAGATCTTCTAGGCCACGCAATTCAATCTTTTCTTCTGCAGTTGCAGCTTCAATTTCAGCAGTTTCCGGCGTCAAACTAGGGCAGTCGATATCTTGCAAACCGTTCTTCGGATTGACTTCATTCCACCACCAAAAGTTGCGGCTTTCAGAGGAGGTTCAGATGAACCTACAGCACAGTTCCAAAGAGGAGATCTTCTAGGCCACGCAAGTCAATCTTTACTTCTGCAGTTGCAGCTTCAAATTCAACAGCTTCCGGCTTCACATGTGTGTGAGAGAGAGACCCATTTCAGCGCAGTAGAGAAGAGACTCATATCTGCGCAGTAGAGAGAGAGAGATGTGATGAGATGAGTGAGTCTAAATGAGGAAAAGTCCTCTTATATTTATACACAACGTTGGTGGGTGAATAGATGCGACTGTTGGGCTTCTGAGCCTGCATGAGTTGTAGGTCGGCTTGATAATAATTCCATAATCAAAATAAATTCATATCTCCATGAATACTTATCGGAATTGGATGATCTTTATATCAATCCTACACCTCTCGATGAGAGGAATCTAATAAAAATATTATCAGCCATGAATAAGATGACCCACATGAATTTTTGCCCTGGTTGCCAATTTTAACACTCCCTCTCAACCATGGAGAACTTCATCTGCAATTTGTCTATCGGTCGTTACTATTCATCCATCAAATGCACTGCCCTGTACAACCTGACCCTTGCCCTGCTCTGCTCTATTCTGCCTGTTCTGCTTTGTCTTGTTCTGCCTGCACTGATCTGTACTGTTTTGCTCTGTTCTGCTCTGCTCTTGCATTGTTCTGTTCTGCTCTGCTTTTGTCCGAATTATGAAGAATAAGAAATGATCGAGGATGTATCATACTGACTCAAAGTCAGTCTCAGAGTATGTACCACTGGTCCCAGACCAGTCTCAACCAACCCAAAGTCAGCGTCATAGTGAGTACAACTCCAATGGTCCCAGACCAATATCATCCTCCACTGACTCAAAGTCAGTCTCAGAGTATGTACCACTGATCCCAGACCAGTCTCAATCGACCCGAAGTCAGCGTTATAGTATGGTACAACTCCTACCACTGGTCCCAAACCAGTATCATTGATCCCAGATCAATGGAGGTCATCCTAGCGTAGGGAGTACGGTAGTTACAACGATGCGTCCATCGGTACTACTATGGTCCCTAACTTCATTTCCCTGCTCATTGATCAGATGAGAGGTACTTCCCATGAGTCCCAGACTGCATGGGTAGGATGCCTCGACAGGAGAACTAATCAATCCTGTCCTCACAGGAGAACACATCAATCCTGCTACAATTGCCATGGAGAACACATCAATCCAGGCCTCACAGG
Organism: Pinus tabuliformis; assembly: GCA_031772625.1. NCBI lineage: Eukaryota > Viridiplantae > Streptophyta > Pinopsida > Pinales > Pinaceae > Pinus > Pinus tabuliformis. The sequence goes on from CM062810.1 coordinate 896,072,374, forward strand.
AGTACACATCAATCCTGCTACAATTTCCATGGAGAACACATCAATCCAGGCTGCCATGGAGAACACATCAATCTAGGCCTCACAGGAGAACACATCAATCCTGCTACAATTGCCATGGAGAACACATCAATCCAGGCTGCCATGGAGAACACATCAATCCAGGCCTCACAGGAGAACTAATCATCCTGCTACACAGGAGAGCGAATCATCCTGTTCCACAAGAGAGCGAATCATCTTGTCCCACAAGAGAGCGAATCATCTTGTTCCAGTGTGCACCACCAGGGGAGGGTGAGTCACCCTGTGGTCATATGTTGCTCCAGTAGGAACCGCAAGCCCTTAGAGCTCCCAAAGCTCAATGTATGCAACATGCAGGACCCTTTTACAAAGGTTTCTTGCCGACTCCAAGTCGTTTTGGAAAATCACAGATTAGATCTTTCCTCGGGGCTTTGACAAGGTGTATCAACCTGTACATCATCTTAATGTGATGGAGCTTCCTTGCTCATCAACTTACCATATCCCAGATGATGTCTATCTGCTAGAGCAATTGACGAATACGGGATTCCTCAATAATCGAATCCCACCTCTGGTTGTTACAGAGAATCAAGGTGGTATCCAATGTAAATCCAAACCACTCACTGAAGAGCTTTCGCAACCAGACTGCCTCACACGAGGTTATGCTAGCAACAATATATCCTGCTTCGGTGGTGCTCAAAGCTACCGACTTCTACTTCCTGCTCATCCAAGATATCGAAGAAGATCCCAAGGTGAAACAGTACCCGGAAGTGCTCTTATGGTCCACCACACTGCCTGCCCAATCAACATCAGTATATCCAAATAGTCTCACATCTCCGGCAGTGTATCTTAATCCATGAGAGATTGTGTCCTGAAGACATCTCAAAAGATTCTTGGCATCAATCCAGTGAGGCTCAACCAAATATGAGCTCACAATGCTAACTGCAAAACATATGTTCGGACGGAGGTTCCCCAAGAACATCAATGCGAATGAGTTTTTGAAACTCAGAGGCATTTCCCAAGTCTGGTCCGACATCACTACCATATAACTTCTAAAAGTTAAGATCCTCGAGGTACTCACAGGCTTGCAATCCATCATACCGAATCTTTCCAATATATTTACCACATATTTTCCTTGAGATAGGAAAATTTCCCTTGGCTTCTGCCACACTTCAAGTCCTTGGTCCTTCATTTAAAATTCAAAAGCCATCTCTCTCTAACATTTTTGAATGAGAGGGTTTGCACCTGTTAGAAAGAGGTCTTCTACATACAATACCAGTATGAGAGGCTTGTCATCTTCAACCTTAAAGTAAAGGTTAGGATCGGCTTCACTCCTAGTGAATCCCAGCTTCATCAAGTAGCTATCGATCCTCTCATACCATGCTCGGGGTGCTTGCTTCAGCCCATAGAGAGCTTTCTTCAACCTGCATACATGAGATTTTCGATCATAAATCTCAAATCCTTCGGGTTGCTCCACGTAGACCTCTTCTTTGATCGAGCCATGCAAGAACGCAGTCTTGACATCCATCTGATGTAGGTTCCATCCTTGTGAAGCGGCAAGGGCTATGATCGAGCGGATGGTCGTATATCTGGCAATAGGTGCAAATATCATAGTCTATACCTCCCTTCTGGGATAAACCACGAGCAGCAAAATGAACCTTATACTTTTCCGTACTTCCATTTGCTGCATGCTTTATCTTGTAAAGCCATTTTGAAGTAACAATTGTCTTGTCCAGGGTCTGGGAACTACTTCCCAGACATCATTCTCCATAATAGACTCATATTCTATGGTCATAGCATCCTTCCATAGTTAATGCTTGATGACATTTGAGAATGACAAAGGCTCATTTTGTATGATCGTGCTCATGATGGTCAGGTATCCTTGATACCTATTAGGTTTCTTACTTTCATGAAAGGTTCCTCTGGGTGCAGCATGTCCTTCAACATCATCAAGTAACCCCTTAAGCCATGAAGGCCTCTTCCTAGAAGAGGAAGGCTCATATGGAGGAGGATCAATCGGATCCATGGGTTCTTCTACATCAGGCATTGATCATCATCCTTTTCTTTCGGTTCCCTGGTGTCGGCTTCTTGAGAGCTCCTCAAAGTCAGAAGAATGATCACCTTGCTGAGAGCCATATCTTCGTCAAAGGTGACATCATGACTAATTATGACTTCCCTTTGACCGGCTACATAGATTCTATAGCCTTTAGTATTTTCACCATAGCCCACGAAAATTCCCTTCTTTCCAGATGCTCCCAATTTATTTCTTTTCTCTTTCGGCACATGAAAGTATACAGGGCTTCCAAAAATTTTAAAATGAGAAACATCAGGTTTCTTACCGGTGAATTTTTCTTCAGGAGTCTAGGAACCCAATGCTTGATGAGGGCATCAATTTTGTACATATACGACGGTGATTGTAGTTTCAGCCCATAGAAACTTTGGAAGTCTTTGATCATGTAGCATGGCCCGGACAACTTCCATCATCGTGTGGTTCTTCCTTCCTGCCACACCATTCTGCTCAAGAGTATGTGGTGTAGTAGTCTCCCTCTTAATGCCAGCCTCAGATATGCCTGAGTGAACCAACTGTAATACATCGGAGGTCTTGCTTTGGCTTGAGGGGAACGGTCCCCTTTTGAGCTTTCCTTCGACACATCCCGGACATACACCTTCTTTCTCTACTTGGAATTCGAGCATCCCTGTTACCATCTATCTTACATCGGGTAGAGCTTTGTAATGAAGGTGGGCAAACCTCCGATGCCAAAGTTCGGACTAAAGAGTTGTGTCACAAGACATGACACTAGTAGACTTCCATCGACCTGATATAATGAATCAACACTAAACCCAAGAGTAAAGGCATATTTAACATTATTTTTCCATATACATACCTTGCCATTGCTGAAGGTTACCTTGTAGCCTCTGTCTTCCATTGCCGAGATGGATACCAGGTTCTTTTTTAGATCAGGTACATATAATACATCTTGTAAGTGAATCGTATTACCTTGATTCAGTTTAAGAGAAACATTGCCTACACCTTTCACTGGGTATTTCATGTCATCTCCAAGGACAATTTCCAGGTTAGTTTTTTTCTCTACCAGATTATAGAGTACTTCTTTGTAACCAGTGAAGTGTCTTGAGGCACCACTATCAATGAGCCAAATTCCCATTGAGTCCGAAGGAGCGGAGGTAGATAGAGTAGCTGGTAGATAATATTCAGCCTGCTTATCGTCAACAGTGTTAGATTCTTACCTGGAATTTCTAGCCTTCTTGAATGGTTGCCCTCTTCCTTGATTTCCCGCATTCCTTTTTCCTTTGTTGTTGAATTTGTCATTCCTTTGATTGCCATCAAAGGGATTTTGATCATCTTCCCAGTGTGAGTCCTTTCTTCTCTTTGCATGAGAAGAAAAGGCAGCAGGAGGACCTTTAGGCATGGGCATTTCTTGCACTTCTTCCCTTGTTTCTTCTTGAATGCATCTAGCCATTAATTCCTCGAAACCAGGAATTACATTATAGTTCAGAAGAGTAGTCCTGAACACATACCATTCAGATGGTAATCTTCCAAGAGTTGTGAGTGTCATTTCTCTGTCAGTAATAGTTTCCCCAATAGATAGGAGATCGTTCTAAGATGTGTTTTGACTTATACGATGAAACTGGAGTGTGAAAAAATCTATTATAAGAGACGACCCAAAGGGCTAGGGTGCCATTACCAATATATACAACAACGAGGTCAGGACCGATACATATGCCAGTGTTTACGTGTCCTATGGAAGTTGCTAGGATGACCTTTCAAGGTGAAGTTGCAAAGACAAAGAAGAAGGATGAAAAGAATGCTACAATGGTTGTGTGTTCATCCTTAAAGAAACGTATATTTATGCATATTACGCATATGATTTTCATTGCAGTGTCTCTAATTCTTGGGTTGCTAATGTTATGCCCATTTTTTATTCATTGTGTAGATACTGGATATTTATAGCATGCCCACGGCTGCAATGAAACTCAAGCAAACATTAATACCCATAGCTTTCAACTTGAAATTGAGAACATATGTGAAGCCCCCAGCCCACTTATAGTTTCAAAAACATTTCAGTGGATGAGGTTACTCTAATTTTTGTGTTTAATGACCTCAATAAAATACAAGGGAACCTCACTAATGGAGGTAGTTAATATTATTTTCTACTGAGGTAAACGTAAGTGTTGTCTACAAAGGCAATTAAAAAGTGAGTGCTAATTCTGAAATTAACTTTACTGACATGGCTTTTATACTTGCCAATCAGGATGGGGCAAGGGATTTTGGGAGATAATATTTCTTCAATGCTAAGGATCCTTGAAGAAGAATTGTTGACAAAATAGATTACAAAGCATTCAAAAGTTATTTTAAGTCTAGACATCATGGGACATGGCAGTGTGTGCAAGGCATAAATGCAAAGAACAAGGAAGCTAGTTGTAGAATTAATGTTTGTTAAGGAGAAATATTATCACATTAATAGAATCTCATTATCACTTTTTTAACAAGAATAATGTAGTGATCTAGGTAAATTTTATGTACTAGGGTTTGTGGGGATTAGGGTTTGAGGCTGAGACGTCCTTGTGTCAACTAAAAACTAAATCATATTCAAACAATATATATTCTAATGAACAACTCAATAATTAAAACACAATACTGAATAAAATGAACTTCCTTGAATAAATTGCTTCAGTTAATAGAATCAATGTGATTTTAGTTAAATCATACCATAAGAGTTCATACAATTTCTCATTTAGATAAAGAACCAAGTTATACACATGAAGGTTTCATACCCTAATAAACGTTCAACTAGAACCGTACGTATGGATGAATCTGAGCAAATTCAAAAAATAAATCCTTCCTCTGCTACAAATCTCTTTGAATTCAAATCCACGTCCCTATTTTTCCTTCATTGGCTCTACCAACGCAGGATATTGGTTCCGATTCAGCTCGACTTTGTTTATTTGTTTTATCTAGACTGTGGGGCACTGAGTTTCCCTTCTATCACAGTTCAAAACCCTTTGCCTGCCTTAAAGTACGATCTTTGTGTGTGTAGAACTTCTTGATGGCCCTCTAAACTTGTTCAGTGATCCTTGCTCTAAATCGGCCTTAGGAGAATTATATGCTATGAGAATTGGGCTATACTACAAGAGGCCACCATGTGTTTTTTTACAGAAATCCATCTCCTTTATAGAGGGGCATCCATCTTGATCAATAATTTGAACTATGGTGTGGGGAAGGCCCTCCCGGTCTTATATTTTCGTTACAAGTCATACTGCAACTTCGGTCCTCATACTTCCACAATTCTTGGTTTCTTAGAAATTCTACGAGCTTGGATTATCCTCCTAAGATGGACCTCGATGACTCAAGATTCAACTCATATTTGCAGTTCAAATAGATGTTTTCCCTTACAGTATAGAGACAACTTCAAAATAACTCATTTCCTAAATGAGAAGGTTCTTATAGCCAAATAGAACAAACAAAGAACTTCACTGCCCTCCTATTATGCCTAGAGCCAAGAGCCAATGAAGAATTCTTGCTATTGGAAATACCGAGAGGGGGGTTAAATTAGTATTTCTTTTACAATTGTTACTTTTATGCCAGTTAAGATCATTGAAAAACATAACACAAAATGAATAAAAAGTAAATAATTTTATTAATCAAAATAAAAGGAATCCAATCCTCTTTTACAATAATACAATTTGTAATCAGTACAATCACACCTATGATTCCTTCAGGGCTCCAACCCTAGATTAAGACTCCAATCTTCAATTCATCAGGCTCCAACCTAAACTACACTGCCAAGCTCCAACTTGGTCTATTTGAGGACTCCAATCCTCTCAAGATTTTCCTAATCCAAGGCTCCAACCCTATGCTCCACCAAGCTCCAACTTAGTCTTCCTGAGGATTCCAATCCTCACTACAACATAGGCTACAACCTGATCTTTTTTAAGGCTCCAACCTCTAGGGCTCCAATTCACTACTTCAAGACAACTTAGAAATTTCGCAAAACTTCCAAAACATTTTCAATGAGTTCTGAACATCATCTTCACATATTTCCAAGAATATATTCAACCAAGAGTCTTCAATGATTCTTTAGCAAAGTCTCCAATGACTACAGTAAGGGATCTTCTTTATGTGTGCTACAAAGTTCAACTTCAACATGCATCAAAGGTATCTCCAAACCTCTTCATCCGCACAAGGAATCTTCTTTAGGATTACTCAATAAGAACTTCAACAATGCTGCTACAATTTAGGTCTGCTCCATCGATTTTAAAAAGACAAGTCTTCAGTGATGGCTCCAAACTTAGCATCTGCAAGATTCTTCAATAAATATTCAACAATGCTTGTCCTAAGATACTTCTTCCAAGGTAATATAGGTTTCTAGATGATTTTTAAGGACTAGCTTCAAAATGTTACAAGGTTGCTCCAAATGAACCCTTTGGTCTATTTCAAAGATGTCAAACTCTTGTTTTTCATTGATCTTTCAACAAAGACTAGTTCAACAATTCTTGCAAGGCCAATAATACTACTTTAATGAGTTTTTCATTCTCCTACAGACAGAGTTCAATAGGCGTGTTCTTGTCCTAGGAAAGAGATATGGTTTAGGTTTGTTTCAAGACAACGAGAGGTCTATCACTATAGGCCGAAATAGTGCCCTTCAACTAGGCCAAAAGTTTTGTTACAATGATAAAAAAAATTATGCCTTATCTCATGGCCAAAAATTTGCACCAAAAATATCATTCCCACAAGACAAACATTGGTTCAATCTTAGCAGATACTACAGGTCTGCAATATATTTTATTTCTCTAGATGTAAGTTCTATCCACAAAGTAGATATAGGCTTGCATAGGACGAATCTTACAGAAAGACTAAAGTTCAAAATTTCAACAGATATGCATTGCTCTGAATATCTCCAAGAATAGTGCTCACGGGTACGAAAATCAAATCCTCCACAGGGTTTGAAACTGCAATTCCTTTCTAAGCAAGGATGATTTGTAGAGGATTGTAAAAGCCCGAGGTTCAATTCGATAAAAGTTTGAATTTTAGAGCTAATTATAGGTCTGTGGTAGGGTTGAAAATGCAGACCACTTAGGCCAAAATTATAGTGGCCATAGGGCTGAACTTTTAGGCCTGAAATAGGCTGAAATTTTAGAGACTATCTTTACTCCAGAAGGCCGAAATATGAGCTCTTCCATAGGGCTGAATTTTACAGTCCAAAGTCTTTGTCCAAAACAAAAATATCACATAAAATCATTCCTCCAAAATCTCACAAAGAACTCAAAAAATGTTGCTACAGAATTCAATTAAAAGAGGTATGCTTATGCACTTGTTATCTCAGATCTAAATCGCTTGCCAAAATGAGGTGTATTGAAATTTTATTTATACTTGTTTCAACCAATGAAGAGACACAACTATTGGGTGAAGAGGTCGACATGTGTAGGCTCAGGTAGGCTTGAAACATTGGATTTTGACTTAAAAAAAAATATTTTTTCCACAATGATAAAGGGTTAGGGGATGAGGAAATATTTGTTGGAGAGAGGATGAAGCCCTTTATAAACTAATGCAACAATTTTCCCAAAATGTTTCTTATATATATATATGACATATTCCCATCAACATATGCATTTAAATACATCTAGGACTTTATATATGGTGCCTAGGGTATTTTGGGGCTTCGTATTTAGCAGTTAGGGTTTATCATATACTTCAATCTCCATGCTTAGGGTATCATGGGAATCTCTGGGGTTTCATCATATGAATAAGCTAGGGTATGCTCCAACAACGGTTAGCATTTATTAGGGCCTATATGTGATCTTTATTCATTAGGGTGTCTTCCATGTTAGGTCAAGCATGCTTGGGGTTTGCCAATAGTTCATTCATATATACATGTGCTTAGATCATCTTAGGGTTTGCACTTAGGGATAAAGTTTTGTGCAAGGTTTTATTTCAATACAAATTAGGGTTTCAATATGTTAGGGCATTAGGCCATGCTTCAACAATATAGGACAAGTGTATTTTTTACATAGATCTAGGGTTTCTTGCATATTAGGGTTTCATGCACCTAGGATGCACATTAGGGTTTTCTTCCTAGGGTTTGCACATAGGATCTTATCTAGGGAAAGCTACCTAGGATGCCATCTTAATAACATCAATGAAAACTTTATCCAACACTTGTTGCCTTCAAAAATAATTTTCTAGTTCATCAACCAATACCCCTAGAATTTCGCTACCCAACCAAAAAACATTTATGCCCAAACAAGGAGAAAAGAAAAGGAATGCCAACTAGGGTGGAATATTTCACCACCAAAATTGAAAAGAGAGAAGGGTTCTTAAAACCCTCAAAGCCTCTGGCTAAAAAAAAACAAAGATAAATTCATCCACAATGATGCTCCAAAATGAGGGTTCTCTTCTTTGAAAATGATTGAGTAAACTTTACTCCAAGCCCCAATTTTGTGTTTCTCTACCCAGCTGCCCCAAAACTTTCCCAAACAATGGGAATTTTGGGGTTTTCCCCCTCTATGGAGGACTATATCCTATGGGGATTGATAGGCTATTTCGTCCTTTGGAAAACTAATTTCTCAGGAACATTGTAGTTCCCCCCTTCCTGACATTGCTTGTTCTCAAGCAATGAAAAATATTTTTGTTGCTCACTTTGTTCCTGTTGTTTGATGTACTGGAGGAATTTTCTGATATATTCCTCAAGAAATTAGCTTTTCCTTGGAGACTTTGAAGTTGACGGATGGTAGATGGGGGAGGCAATTGAAGTATTGCTTCAATCTTGAAAGGATCTATGTGAATCCCTTCAATAAATACTATGAATCCCAATAACTGACCAGATGTGACAACGAAAATGCATTTATTTGGATTCAACTGGATTTTATAATGATGACATCACTCAAAAACTAATTGAAGATGATGATGATGATCAATTCTCTTGCGAGAACGAGAAGCTGGGTCATCCAAATAACCTTCAATGATATGTTTGATATCTAGGAAAGCATAGGACATGGCCTACTGAAAAGTCTCTCCAAAATTTTTAAGGCTGGAAGGCATATTTTTGTATGAAAAAGTACCCCAGGGGCAGATAAAAGTTATCTTATGTTGATCTTCAGGATAGATAGTAATTTGATTTTAACCCAAGAAATCGTCCATGAAGGAGAAAATCTCATTTCTCGCACATTCATCGACAATCTGATCAATAAAAGGTGTGGGGAAAATATCTTTTGGACAAGCCTTATTTAAATCCCTAAAGTCTATGCATATGCGGATCGTTCCTTGTTTTTTATCAATCGGGACTAGATTTGAGACCCACTCAGTTTAACGAAACGGGGTATATGAAACCCACCTTAAGCAACTTCTACACCGCAACTTTGATAGCTACCACTTTCCTAGGGTTTACCAGTCGAATATTTTGTCCTATAGGCTTCGCATTCCTGTAAGTATTGATCTCATGTTGGACTATTGATGGATCAATTCCAGTCATTTCCTCATAAGACCAAGCAAACACATCACAAAAATCTTTGAAAAGATCGGTATAAATTCGATTTTCTTCAGGGAAGCATTCGGCTCCGATGAAAACATTCTCTATTATATTAGGATTCCTGGAGATGTTCACCGTAATAGTTTCTGAAATGATAGACATGTTACCTTCGGCAAAAAATTGTGCTTCAGCCAAATGGTTTAAAATTGTGTGAACACCACCAGTTGATGAAGGGCTAGACAAACTTGATTCTACTTCATGCAAGTCTGGGATAAAATATAACCGATGAAGCATATCATCCCACGATCTTTCTATGCTCGTCATTACTTCTAGGATTGCTTCCTTAGATGGTAAAACAATATCAAGGTAGTCCATAGAAAAAGTAGAGTCAAGGGTCTAAGACGGAGCCACATCTCCATCCAAATCCTCTGGTGAAAGAGGATTAGGATCAGAATCTGTAGTGTTAACTATAAAATGATAAGCAATTTCAGCTGCAGACATAGGATATGCCATTCCAGCCACTTTCCCTTCTTCTAATGTGGTGGTAGAAGAGGGTAAGGGCCAAGGATCCGAAAAATAATGAGTTCTGAAGAACTCTCTTCGAGAAGGGGCCTTGGATGATGAAATGGCATTTATTTGAGCAATAGGAGAAGGAAGATCAAAAGTACCCATCAATGAGGAATATATTGCAACTCCTAAATTCTCAACAGACTGCTTGGGATTATTCACTAAGGGAACGAAAGAATCATAGGGTGCATTGGATTTTTTTGGAGAATACTCCATCTGATCAACAGTAACAATTCTCCCTTCATGGGGAAAGTATAAGATGTGCCTTAATGATGATACAATGGCATCCATTTCATAAATCCAATTTCATCCCAATAGAATATTGTAATCCAAATTTGCATCGACTATTTCCACCTTGGTACTCACTGCCTAGCCCCCAACACAGACGGGAAAGGCTGGAATAATTCCATGCGGCCTATGAGAATTACCATCAAATGAAGTCAAGAGAGTAGGTGAAGGAACAACTAGAGGAGATTTGATAGCTTTCCAACATGCAATCGACATGACACATGTGGAAGCTTCCTCATAAACTACAGTTCAAAAGATATTAATCTTTCGATATGTAGATTTAATCTGGAAATCCATGTGATGAGGTAGTCTCTTCTTAATATTTGACATGTCAAATGTAACAATAGGACATTTTCTCAGATCTAAAGCCCTGATCACAGTGAGAAGCGCACTCCTTTGTGATGGACACAACTGGAGTACCTCTAACGTAGACATTGCACAAGGAATTTGACCCAGATCTTCAACAATGGATTAGTTCTAGTCAGCCCTGTCATTAGGGTTACTCATCAAACGTTTTGCAAAGCCTTTCAGCATCTGAGGTATAGACTCAATTGCGGGCCTCTCAATATGGAGTGGCTCTGGAACATTGGGAGTGGCCTTAGCCTTAAAGGATTCTGGTTCACCGTAATCATGTTATCTTGTAGCAACATCAACATGAGAACTCATGATGCAGACATTCGATGGATTTTTCCCTTCCTGGTTGCCCCCTGTGGGGTTTCCAGTATTAGCATTTGCGCTAACAAACATTTCTTGCCCTTGGGGAAAAGTGTTAGTTAGAACCGCCTGGGAGCTGGAAGAACCCTGTTGTACTAACAAATGTTGAGCATCCTGAATCTTAGGGCAAAGATGAGTTCAACGGTCACCATTGCACAATTTGCAAGGAAACTTAACTTTCTTGTTCGCATTACCCTTCCCATCCTTATCTTTCTTCTTACCACGTCCCTTTTTCTTCCCATCAGATTGTTGATTTCCTTTGGGGTTAGAAGTTTGGACAACATTAATAGTTGAAGGTTGAGAAGTCATAGGCATTGACGAAGATGCATTAATCAAAGAAGCAGTTTATAAAGACAATTGTTGCAATTGACTTAACAGGTTAGTCGTGTTGTTATAGACCGATCCGACTATCCCATCAACATGGGGACCTGGCTTCGGTTTGGCTAAATCGATCTTGGATCGAGGAGCATCAGGAAAAATATTTTCAAGAATCCCAGACTGAGAATATATAAGTTCTAATTATTGGGCTCTAAAGATAGCATGTTCTTCAGTGAATACCCCGGAGAGTGATACATCCTTAGAAATTTCTGGTTGTAGAGATTTTAAAAGCCATTCAAGAAGGAATTCATTAGGAATATAGGCTTTGATGAGCCTCTTCCTTCTTCCCCATTCCTAAATATGGTCAGAAATGTGAGTTGTCTTATCTTTTTGGAAACTAGCCAATAGCTCAATCACAACATCATATCGAACGGGCAACTGGAAACGGTTCAAAAACATAGTAGCCAATTCACCAAATGAAGCAAAGGTACCCTCATTAAGCTCTATATACCACTTGGTATCATTTCCAGTTAAGGTGCGTTGGAACAATCTTAACCTAATTGAATCATCAATTAGGGAGTTAGATGAACACCATAAATGGAATGTTGTTATATGGTCAGTCGAATCCTCCCCATACTTTCCTTCGAATTTTGTAATATCTAATGGAAGTTTGGTGGGAACCAGAGGCCAAGCCGAATTATATCGGATCAGATCGTTTGTCAATTTTGAGAGATTTGGAAAATTTAGGGTTGGCGAGAATGGTAAGTGTAGAGGAGCTTAAGAATTCCACCCACTATGAGTAGGATTCCAAACATTTTGAAAATAATATATTGGATTTGTAGAGGCACCTGATTGCTAAGGATTGTTCGTAGAAGAAACTTAACCGTAAGGAAAACCTTGTGGTCCAGAAAAATTCAGACTTTGACCACCTCTTGCCGAAAGGTTACCATAACCAGGGAAATTTCCCCCAAGCGAAGTATTAAAATGAGAGGAGAGCCCTTAGTAAGGGTTCCACGCATTGGCGAAGGGAGAATAACCCTAAAAGGTATTTACGGAGGAGTAAGGCATGTTCCCTTATTGGCTAAAAGAAAACTGATTCCTAGCTCCTAAACCACTAAAAGCAGGGCTAGTCCATCCTTGAAAAGGATTATAACCTTCACCTTGAGTGGAGAAAGGGAGAGATCCTAAAGAAGGGTTAGAATGAGGTATATGACCACTTCCGAAAGGAAAACCCTGGAAATAGGTTGAACCACTAGCGATAGAAGTCATAGTTGTGGAAATAATGTATGAGATGATTAGAGGAACCGAGGGAATTACACTAAAAGGCATCCCAAAGGGGAAGGAACCAGTGTGGGAAGCAAAAGCTTGGGTGCCCCCACTCAAATATGGAATGGAGATAGAGCCAAATATTGTAGTGCTAGGAATGATAGTAGATGTAACAATAGTACCTCCTCCTTGAATTGAAATAGGAGTATGCTCACTAGTAGCACTCATAGTTGGATTCATGCTCCCAGTAGTGGCCATCGACGGAAAAGGAGGATAAAATCCAGGGCTTTTCGGCCTATGAGTTGGGGTCCAAACGTATAATATAATGTATGGATAATTGGAAGGAAAAGGTGAAGAAGGAGTCACAAGGGACTTAAGAATCTCTTCAACCTCAACTTCGTCTTCTGACTAGAAGAGAACCTTAGAAAAGACAGGAGTATTCCTCTCCAAATCACGACTTACACTAGGTTTACCCTGTGAAACAATAGCCTGAAGCAAAGGATCAATCTCTGATGTGTTCGTTGCTACTGATTGAAACTCACCAGTATAATTGCTTCTACGCATTCTAGAAGAAGGCTCGACACTCATAGGTCAGAGCCCACGAAGCCTCCTAGACCAATGAACTCGTCGATCAGCCACTTTTAATTATTAAGAGAATTGTAAAGACTCAAAAAATTATAAATCTATGGCAATCTAGGAGAAAAGAGAACTCATTGAAATATCCCTAAAGATACAATCAATCAATCAACTTTGATGTATTTCTGCTTTGTGTGATTAGGACCGAACACCAAAATACAAGAAAGCAAAGTAAAGGACCTTCCATAGATAGTTTGGGATAATTATGGCCCAAGCCTAGCAACGAAGGTAATAGAAACAGTTACACTAACCTCCAATCAAAAGCCTTTGATGGTGCAAGTACCCGAGCTTCGCAAGGGCACCCTCCAGAAGTACTAATGAGAGGGATACAACATCTGCCTCGGGTACCACGGGTATTCCCCCCGCAGTCACCTATGTGGTCCATAGGAAAGGAAACTAAGGTCACCAGTTCATATCGGAAGCCGGGAGGAACAGTCTTTGGTCAAGATCCAACAAGTAGGAGAGGGGGTATCTCTCTTTCTTGCCTTCACTCGCCCTTGTGCTTAACTCCCAAAAGAGAAGAGCTTTCCCAGTCAACTTTACGACACTGGATTTCACACTTTTAATCAACTTCTATGTTTAAATTCAGAGTGACCTTGGATATTTAACTCTCCACTCGCCTATTCCAAGGCCTTAAATTAACTAGACTAGTTGATGTTACTATGACAAATCAAAAAATTATAGTTCATTTTAATTTTAGCGCTTCATTTTAAGGGCTTTTCTTAAGTAACGGGTAAAATGGAAGTGCAACTTTATAATGTTATGGACGAAAAATAAATCAATAGAAAACATGGCTACATGCATATGCAACCCTTTTTCTTTGATGAAAGAGATTTCTACAAGGTTCTACGAACAAACTATGAAAGAAAAAAATATTTTTTCTTTTTCAAAACACACGCTCACACACTCAAAATCTACCAAAAGACTAAAAATGCTTACATTGCAACTATTCTAATGCAAACCAAAAATTCTTAATGTAAGATTCTAAGGATTGCTCTTAAATCAAGAAAATGTGTTTCTCAAAGAGATCAATAGGCCAAAACTTGACACAAGGGAGGAACAAATTCGATCGCAAACTTTTTCCAAAGTCAAGCAAATTCAACCTAATGAAAATACTTCACACTTGCTCTAAATGATAAGAAGACCAAAAACAAAACCAAAGCCAAAAAGAAAAAGAAAGGCAACAAAATATGTTTTTATTTTTTTTTCTTTTTAAGGACACAAAGAGTTCTTGAGAAAACAAAGGCTACTAAAGGCTTCAAGTTCAAATTCAAGCATAAAGAACCTCAAATTTCACAAGCCATAGGAATTATAAACATGATAAGACTTAAATTGAAAAGAGGCTAAAAACTAAAACAAAATGATCTGAACAGCAACATAAAAACTCCAACAAACAAGAAAGATTTCAAGAAGACCAAGAAAAATTTTCAAGATTGCAAGAAGGAATTTTTCAAAAACCAAGAAAAAACCAAAGATGTCAACTTTCAAGAAAGCAAGACAAAGTAATGTAAAGGCTGGGTTATAAGTGAATTGAGACCAATTCCCTGTTCCAAAAGCTCAAAACAGCCAAGAATTTCACTGAGAAACCTTGACCCCAAACATAGAAACTAACACTTCACCAAAACGCAAACCCTAGATTCACTAGGTTTTTCCACAAAGAGAGATAGGAAACTGAAAATATGCAAGAAACAAGACTCTCCGAGACAATCAATGACTAAACAGAGGTAATACAAATCAGGCAAAACCCTTTACTAGACTCAGCATTTGAAAAAATGATTCCAAACCAAGCATGCGCGACTATGCAGTGACAGAGTTGAGTGTATATGCGACCGTTCTCAAGTAAACATGCGTACACACGCGTTTCTATGGACAAAAGAGTGTGTATATGTGACTGTGTGAATTAAAAAGCGCATATAAAAAGTCAGCAAAGAGAAATAAAAATTTAGGCCTGATCCAGAAGATCAAACTTTTTGCCCAAGTTGCAAACAAGTCAAAGATACTAGAAAAACAAGAAACCAAACAAAAAGGCCTAGGTCAAGAGAGAAACAACCCAAACTAGGAAATACCAGATGTATTCCCTAGTGGAGTCACGAGTTCTGTTATGGGAATAATACACCCTAGGGTCTGGGTTGAGAACCCCAACAGATCGAAGGGCATACACCAACAAGAAGTAAGCAAACAAATAATCCTAATGCTTAAACTACTAAAGTGGGATGAAGAGATAGTACCTGAAGGTCCTACATTTGAGGTTGTTCCCGTAGGGTGCAAACCCTCAGCTTCCTCCATTGCTTCAAAACCTACAACTTATTCAAGAAAAAACATATATACTAGTAGTAGTTCAAAGCATGTTCAAGATATAAATGTTAGATCATATAAGCATGTATATATAAAACATGAAATCATGCATCATTAGATCATAACATGAATTAAAGCATTAAGATCATAACATCAGGAACAAGACATAGCTTCTTTATTGATGAGTGCAAAAGAATGTGGAAGAATACAACCTGATTCGTCTACGGCTCCAAGTGAAACCTTCCTTCGGATTCGTCCAGCCCAAGCCTCAACAATCCTCTTTCAAATGCATACACATAGATTCCATATAAAGGAGATGGACATCTCTATGAGGAAACAAGGGTTTCCTATAACTGGGAGTGCATGAGGCATAGGGATAAATCAGACTTGATTGGGGACCAATTGGATATAATATCAATACCCTATCCTTCTCTTCCCTTAGGACTTCCCCATGAGGTGTATTTATATCACCTAAAAATAATTTTTTCAGCTAGGATATTGTTAGGCCACAGACTCCTGTAGGTAGGCTTCCGGTGTAACCCATAAACCTCACCAATAAATAGAGATTTATATTTTTTTTCATATTTTAAATCATATACGTGGGTTGGGTATAGCTGGACCCGCGTGTGCACACATTTTTTGAAGGGAAAAATCACATATGGAATTTAAAATGATGTTTTTTAGTAAATGGACCAAGTTTGAAGGGAAAGGGTTGCCCAAGTCCATGGCTCAGAGCATCAAATCTACCAAGGTGATTCCTTTTGTTTTTAATGTTCTGATTCTTTCACCTCATTGGTTATTTTGGGAAAGAAATGTTTTAGAAATTCCATACAAGACATTGGTGGACAGGTAAACAATTTTTTTTATGATTGCAATGTCTATTCCATGGTATCCTCTCTTTATTGTTTGATTGTATTTTGAACATTTCTTTTGATTTTGTTTTTTATTTTAACTATGAAAATGAAAATACTTGGTATCATGTCCATTTAAACAACAACCAAAACCTGAAGATGAATTTAGTATTACACGATATTGATTGAAATTCTTTTCGTTGTTTTGTGTTAAAACATTTTCATGATTATTAGAAAAAATTACTTTCATGTTTTTATTTGAGCACATGATGTTTATATACTTGACCAGTTTCATGTGTTACAAAATGAAATGTTGTTGCGAATAAAATGACAAGGATTAGACATCACACCTCCTATTTTTTTTTTCACAAGTTATCTACAACTTGAGCTTTTTAGCATGTAACTTAGTTGGCATGATTGTGCTTTAAGCTTTCCTAAAGGTTGAATACTAAGTTACTAAGGTGTTCTTTTCTATGGTGATGTTTTATTTGTTTTGTTTATATAAGTCAACTGGCCACATAGTGGCCACTATTGCCCAAGTGAAGAAAACTTGTTCGAGTTTCTTTCTTTTATGGGTAAAAATGGCTTTGACATTGCTGATGTTGAGGTATATGTCATATAAATCCTTTATAGTCTACTTTAGTTTATATTCTAGTGTTCATCGTCTTTCATGTCTTACACTCTGCACAGTATCTTCTTTTGTTTTCATAAAAGGAACTTAATATTGATGTTAAGAATCAAAAATTGAAGAAAGAGGAGAACAATAACACGGGAGCGACAAATGCAAAAAGAGAGAGAGAGAAGAGAACTTATCTAGTGATACCCTTAGAGTCAATATCCCGCATAAGACACACATAGAGATTGATGGTCAAGTCTTCAAAGTTGTTGAATTCACCTGCAATGCCTTGGAAACACAATGATAATGTTTTGAAGTGATGAAACAACATTTCATGTGTAAATTGTAGTCCAACCAATATTAAGTTGGAAAATCATATTGTGATACTTGACATTTTATATAATATAATTTATGTGGTTGAAATTATTTATAGTTTCACTTGATATTGTTTAGTATTGTAATTAAAATATGTAACTTTGCGTTTTTATATTAGATGAACATGTTGCTTTTTTCTTCGGAAAAAAAATAATATTAGATGAACATGCACATTTTTTTTTAGTCTCAAAATCATACTCATTAATTTATGTTGATTAATAATGAACACATAAAATCAATCGAAAACTATTAAATTAGTAGTTCATATTAATTAATGATGAACACAAATAAAATGAATATATGACTAAATTAGTTGTTTATAATTATTATTAATGAAAGTAAATGAAATGAATATAAACCACTAAATTAGTCATTTATATAATGAATATGAAACCACCAAAAAAAGATAAATCACTACTTCAAATGATAAATTTGTGCTTACAAATGACGACTAAATTTTGCATATATATGACAATTAGTAGCTAATTTATAGTATCTTATAACATGACCAAAATGTAGTCATATTTCTTTGGTCATTAATTGGTTTCAAACAATGACTAAAATTTGCATATATATGACTATTAGTAACTAATTTACAGTATCTTATAACACGACCAACATTTTGGTCATATTTCTTTGGTCATTAATTGGTTTTTTTGAGTAACCATATAGTAATATATTTTGTTGTATATTTGGTCATTAACTGTGGCAATTAATGACTAAATTAATGACCAAATTTATGACTAAATATATTACTAGACAATAAAATTGAGACAACAAATTAATTACTGCTAAAAATGACTAAAATTTGGTCACGTTATAAGATACTGTAAATTAGTTACTACTGTTCACTGACTGAAAAATGGTCGTTTATATGTAAATTTTATCCGTTTTATACTAGTGTTCGTTGGACTTGTTAAGAATGACAAGACCGAACCACCACTTCTCAAGGTTTGTTAAAAATACACAGAAGGATCCATCCAAAGGATGAACTAGCATATCAAGCACATATTATCCTCCTCAAGCTTGTAAAAAAACAAAGAGGTACTTGCCATAAATGGTGGGGAAATTGGGGAAACAATATATGAAACTTGTTTATGGCAACGAGTTGCTCTTGAACATGACACTCTTTCACCTCTGTGGCTATTTTGGGTTTTGGAATCCTCTTGTTTCTCTGTTGATCACACCTTATTGAAAGCCTTCATGATGGGTCTTTGAGCCAATGATGCCAACTCCATAAAAGCGTCGTCAATTTTTTCAATAGAAGTCCACCCTCAGTTGATATTTGTTATAATACCTTAATCCTTCTTTCATGCCTTTCACCCCTGAACCAACTCTGAATCATCACATTTTATCTCAAATCTTGATACATGTTTCATGTCATTGATGGGGGATACATTAAGTCCCTCCTGTGATGGGTCACTTCATAATGACATCAACACATTATCTAGGAATTTGACCTATAAACTCCCTCCAATGCCTTGAAACTTGCATACATCAATGGAAATTTTCTTCACTTTCAGTGCTAGGTTTTTATTCTTAGCCTTTGATCGGAAGATTCTGTGGGGTGTTCGACTTCAAATCACATTAGGGGAATTTTGAGGTCTAAAATGGGCCTCATAAGGAAATTATAAAATAATAGTGGAAATAATAAAATAATATTAGATTACATCATCAAATTTTAGAGGGAAAAAAAGAAAAAAAATATTTTTTCAACTTGTATTTTCAACTTATCTCCCTATGGATTTACTCAGATTTTGAGCGGAAACACTCATTGGATGCCAAATTTGACTCTTCATCCAATTAGTACCCATTTTGCATACTTTTGATGGGCCCTATTACACGAAAAATGAGAAATACATAAAAAACATGATTGCAATCACGTTTTTCATGTATTTCTCATTTTTCATGTAGCAAGGTCCATCGAAAGTATGCAACATGGATACTCCTTGGCTGAGGAATTAATTTTTTCATCCAACGAGTACTTCCGCTCTAAATATGAGTAAAACCATAGGGAGATAAGTTGAAAAAGTAGTTTTATTATTTTATTATTTTTTAATCTTTTTGTTTTTTTACTCCAAAAATGGTGAATCATCCCCCATGGTTGACATCGTCATGTTCAATCCTATTGGTTATTATAAAGTTATTTTGGTTGTACATTTTTCATAGGAGACCCATTTTAGACCTCAAAATTCCCCTAATGTCTATTCACACCTCATATATTATGTCTAGTACCTTGAGGTCCATTATCATTACTGGTGGCTCCTCTCACATCTGTCAACAAATTTCATCATTGGCTGGTAATCAAATGGTGTCTACCATCTTTGACTCCAGTACATCTATTCACATGGTTAGACTCGTATTGTCGAGTGACAAGGCAGAAGACCCCAGATAAAGTTTCATCGATTTGGGTTGTGATTTCAGGATTCATACAAGATCTATAAAGTATGATGGATATGGTCATACAGAAATTCATCCAAGCCTGGTCCACTATATGTAATCAAAGGGCGTGACTTTGATCATTGTACATGTAAAATGACTTATATGTTTATTATGGGTATGCCTCCATAAGCAGTAATATCATGTTGATAATGTATTGTAACAGTCAATTTATGATCTCACCTAGTTGATTCTTGATCCAAATTTTCACATGGTAAAGACCTTCAGCCCTCAGCCACAACTTCTGACATTTTACTTTAGGGACCATAGGTCATTTTGTTGTATCTAAACAAATGGCCTTGAACCTAGATCTATCATCATCCATTTACACTTTGCAATCATCCCCTACAAATCCAAACGCATTCACTTTCCAAAAGTTACAAGGATCCTAGATTAAATTGGCTAAAAACTATAATTTTGTGGATCATCACACTTACCATTAAGACAGACTATGCTGACGCAAGTTTCACACTTGAAATTCACGCTGACCAACACAGTTTTCTTTCCCAAAAAGTGTGATGAACACCTGAAAAGGAGGGAAAATGAAAAATAATCTCAAATTTTCTCTCTCTAGAAGATTCGGGAGTGGTTTTAACTATTTACTATTGGATCAGATCTCAAACTCCTACTATTGAGGTCTTATCTCTTATCTCCTAGAAATTAACTCCCTCTAATGTGGATCTAAACCCTATAATGGTAAATCCAAAACGACCTCATTTACTCTATAAATCCATTGTCTCCCATAGAGTCTTGGTTGGATTTTGGAGACTTTGAATTGTTCCCTTATGCTGCTCATTTGTGTCTAGAGGTCCATAATCCATCAATGTGATTGAGATGTGATTGAAGGCTTACTATTGTGGCAAAGTAATGACAAGATAGCAGGGAGAGATTCACAAAGTCAAGGCCTATGAGGGTTGTAATCTTTTCCTACCATTATTAATACAAAAGTGCATTGTTTCTCTTATACATTATGTCTTGTTTATGCATATGTAGAACATGAATCCTTGACTTCTTATTTAGATTTTTTGTATATGTTATTTTGTATATTTTGTTCTCTTGATTATAATGGATGATTATAGGTTCCACTTTCAAAAATTGGCGTTGGAGCAGGAGCTAACAAGCTAGGAGAAGGAGGAAGTTTGCATTGGATTCCAAGTAGGTTTTCTTCCCATATTTCAAACATATGTAAGGAAAGCATTGCGGTTTTGTCTTGGTTGTTTCTAGACTAAGCCACTAGGTCTAGGGAGATTGCTTATGTTTGTAGAAGGAATTTATCCATAAAACACATACTTTCCACCATTGTTGGAAACCTCAAAAATCACATAGCAACTGACATCGACAAATCTCAACCTAGTTTGCATCGAACAAGCCACAATTGATAAGATTGTGGACACACAAATTAAGAGAAATCACAAGAATAATTTCCAACTGTATCAGGTTGTGAAAGTAAGCCATCTCCTACACCAAGGAAAGTGACTCACCAGGGAACAAGTTTAGTAGAAGTTTCCCCATCTAATAGAGGCACTCAACATAATGGATATAATTACTTCCTAAGGGGGGAGGACTGATCCAAGTGGATAATGGTGTCCACCCACCTATTCCACTGGCTCGCAACACAATTTCCCTATTTTTGAAAGCTTTAAACTCTTAAACATCTGGAGTCGTTTTGAGGCCATAAACGACATTTTTTAGGGAAATGGGCCAATGGTAGTCTTGGATGCCAAAGAAATCATAGATTCCATTGGTAGTCAAAAAATTTACTCCTCAAATAGACCTTTCCGATGGGTTATTTTGTGCATAAATAGAGATCATATGCCATGGTTAAAACCTAGAGAAGTTGGCATTCCAACTTACACGATCAGGACCCAAAATCCTTTGTTGCTTCATCTCCTAGGGTTAGCGTTTTGGATGTTTATGGTTTCTCATTACTTATTTATGATAAAAATTCTTCCCATCCTCATTGTAACACAATTCAAGAACGTGTGTAGACGTCACATCTCTTCTTAGAGATAATCTACTACTATTCAAGCTAGTTTTCTTTCATTATACATGTATATAGCCTTAACATTTTCCATTTATTAATTGAAGTCAAGTCTCACAATATCTCTATGTTTTGGATATAAATATGTATTTCACTTCATTCTCTTCAAAATTTCATACCAATTATGCATTATTATAGTACATTTCCTCCACCAAGTCGCCATAGGCTTGAAGAAATGAATGTTGACAACCTTGGATTTGCTTTACAGATATGTCCCGAATATAAGGAAAAACTTTGAAGGACTAGCCTACCCTTAGAAGACTTAGGAAACTGGCAATATATCTCCTCTATACTTCAACTCATGCAACACATGACAAATCTTATGATTTCTTTCAAAAAGAGGATAGCAGCTCAACCCCATGCTAAAAGTTCAACTTTAGCCCTTATAAGGAATACTCCCCAAACTTTTCGGCCTAACACTATTCTTTCCCAATAATGGTGGAAATTTTATGAGGAGTAACGTGATGAAAAAACTTGTGAAGTTAAGAAGAATGCTCGAGAAAGTATTTTAGGTAAAATGCTAGACTTTACAATCGCAACCTTGGATTATGTTACATATTAAGATGTGACACTGGTAGAAAAAAGGAGTTATTTTAAGGCTAGAAATGCTAAAAAACAATATTCTAAAGAGCTAGACAATAGGAAATCCCTAAATATTACCCAATTTCACACCAATCTAAATTCTACCTCTTCTCCCTCTCCATCTTTATCTCATTTCAACATCTTGAAATAAATGGCCAAGTTACATTAAATTTGATGCTTCACTAATTAACAAGGCCACCATAGCAACAACATTTGAGAAGTTTCCTGGAAGGGGAAAATCCTACGCATGTTCAATGTTTTGCAAAGCCAGATATTTTGGGCTTGATCCATAGTGTGGTTACCAAAAAACTATTTAGAAACAAAGCTTTCTATGCTTCACTAACAACGCTTTTCAATCTCACGAGGCTAGGTGAGATAATGGGAACGGATCATGGCTGCGTAGAGCCCTAGTAGTTCTATCTAACTATCTACAAAGGTGTATATATACACAAACGAAAGAGACTAAATTTATACAAGGAAAACAAACTTGGAGTAAAATAGCATACAATATAGACTCTTAACACCTTAACAAAATTTGTGCTAACTTGGCACATGACCCAATCTTCAAGGAACTTTTCTTGGGATTGATATGCAAGTACACATGCTCTTCAACTTGAAACTCCTTGAATACTCTATGTTGATCCGCATAACTCTTGTGCATGTCCTATGTTGCCTTCAAATTCCTCTTGATAATATGCATCTCCTGCTCCATTTCTCTCAACATATTCGATCCAATCAATACCCTGCTGACTATATCACTCCAGTTGATAAAAGTATTACAACTCCTCCCATAGAGATCCTCAAATTGACTCACATTGAAGGATTTTTGATACCCATTATTATAAGAAAACTCCACCAGTGGAAGATACTCCTCCCACTTCTTTATTGATGTATGACATACATCCTCAACATATCCTCAAGGATCATTTAATCCTCTTTGTTTACCCATCTTTCTGATAAGTTGTATTGAAAGTTAACTCTGTCCCCAAGCCTGCAAATAACTCCTTCCAAAACTTGGAAGTGAACTTTGCATCTCTATCTAATATAATCTTCTTGGGAACTCCATACAACCTCACTATCTCACTAATGAATATTTGAGCCACTTCACTAGTTGAATTAGTAAACTTCACTACAATAAAGTGAGCTACATTTCTCAACCTATCAACCACAACCATGATGGAGTCATGCTTCTTTGATGTCCTTGGAAATCCTATAATGAAATCCGTGGAAATGACCTCCCATTTCCATTGACCAACTGGATGTTTGCTTTCAAATTTCACCTACTGACATTCTGAGCATTTAGCAATAAACTTAGCCAACTCTTTCTTATAATTAGGCCAATATTATAACTTCTTAATGGTTTTCAAAGTTTTCTAGTATCCTTGGTGGCCTAAATATGGCTTGACATGAAACTCTCTCAAAATAAGTTTCTTCAACTCACTAATATCAGACACATAAGTCTTTCTCCTGAATCTAACCAAGCCATATACTATGAGTTGATACTCCTCATCCTTAATACCTTGTTTTTTCAATCTCTTCCTTAGCTACTGGTACCTCTCATCATGTTGTCATGCATGTAATACCTTCTCCTTTAAATATGTACCATAATATCTCACAGCTAAGATATATGATTGACCAACACTCTCCTACTGAGAGCATCCACAACCCTATTATATTTTCCCTTAATGTAACTAATCCCAAATTCAAACTCACTAAGAGTATACAACTACCTAGCTTGCCTTGCATTCAAATTGGGTTGGCCAAAAAAGTACCTCAGTCCACTGTGATCACTCATCAAGATGAACATCTTTTCAAGGAGATAATGTCTCCACATGATCTTCAATGCATGAATTATAATTACCAACTCAAGATCGTGAGTCACATAATTTTTCTCATGCCCAATCAACTTCTGTGATTCATAACAAACCACCTGCCCTTCTTGCATTAGGACTCAACCAAGTCCTTCCTTGCAAGCATCTGTACAAACCACAAACTCCTTATCAGTATCTAGAATCTTCAAAACCAGAGCATTGGTAAGAAATTGCTTCAACGTATCAAATTTAGATGCACACTCATCAATTCATTCAAACTTATTTCCCTTCCTCTGTAATGATGTAATAGGATAGCCAATCTTGGAGAATTTCGTGATAAACCTCTTGTAATAACCTACTAGTCCCATGAATGATCTGACCTCATCCACATTCTTGGGAGTTGGCCAATCCATGATAGCCTTAATATTTTATGGATCCATTTCTATACCTTCCTTAGAAACAACATGTACCAAGTGAATCTAAGACTGAAAGAAACTACACTTGTTGAGCTTGGCATACAACTTATGCTATCTCAATAATCTCAATATTTTTGTCAGATGATTTGCATGCTCTTCCTCGTTCTTTAAATAGACCAATATATCATCAACAAATACTATCACAAACTTATCTAGGTAAGGTCACAATACATTGTTCATCAAACACATGAAGGTGGTTGGATAATTCGTAATACTACAAGGAACAACCATAAACTCATAATTCCCATACCTTGTACAGAATTTTGTCTTGTAGATGTCTTCTCCTTTGATGCGCACCTAATGATATTCTGATCTCAAATTAATCTTTGAGAATACTATTGTTCCTCTTAACTGATAAAACAAATCATTAATACGAGGCAATGGATACTTGTTCTTGATAATCACCTTGTTCAACTTCCTGTAATCAATGCACAATTTGAGAGTACCATCCTTCTTCTTTACAAACGACATTGTTGCACCCCAAGGAGATACACTTGGCCTTATGCACCCCTTATCAAGCATTTCTTTAAGCTACAACTTCAATTCCACCAACTCTGGAGTGCTCATCCTGTATGGTGCCTTATATGTTAGTGTTTCTCTTGGAATCAACTCAATCGAGACATCCACCTCTCTATGAGGAGGCAACTCTAGAATCCCTGCAAGAAACACATCCTGAAACTATTGTAAAATAGGATACCTCCTAAGGATTTCACCATCCTCACCATCCAATACTTTTTCATTTGAAACATGAATTGAAAACAATAAACATATTTTTTGTGGTTGCGCTTAGCTTACATAGTTGTAACCATCCTCACTGATATAGGCTTCTTCTTTCCCTGCAAGGTTATTTTTTCTCTAGCCTCATCTTGGCACTCTATGGCCTTGTCATAGAAATCCAACTTGGTCCTGTGAATAAACAACCAATCCATGCCCAAAAGCATGCTATACACACCCAAAGGAAGAAAATTAAGATTTGTTGTTCTAGGCATTCCATTAAGCTCAAATACACAAGATCTCACCCAATGATGAGCTCTTCTCTTGGTCCCTGTAACCAATTGCACTAACCAATATTTTGCATGCATTTCCTTATTCAAATGAAATTTATCCACCAGGTAAGGACTAATATAGCTATAATTTGATCCTAGATCAATCAAAATGGAAACAACTTTATCACAAAGCTTACCTTCCATCTCAATGATAGATGCTCGGTGATCTATATGCCCGTTATCAACTACTGCATAGATATAAGGAATGCTCTAAAATACATCCCCAACTATCTGCGCCTCATGAGCACTATAGATCTGAGGCATGTCACCCCAATATAATGGACAATCCTTGTTGCAATGGTCTCTACCATAGATCCAACACTTCAATTGTTCTTTGCCACTGCCTTTATTATGTTGTTCCACGGGTTGAGACCCCTGTCCTTTCTCTTACGCATTGAGCTTCTTATAAGGGGCCACATTTTCCTTCTCACCTACATCTTGAGGTCTTCCTAGCTTCTTGGGCAATTTTCCTTTAGTCTTCTCACAACCCTTCCAATCATGCTTGAACTCAAGCTTGCACTTTGATTGTTCATAGCAGTGTTTCAACATTCTGATGGCTTCCTCCAAAGAGTGAGTCTCATCAAACTGAATGTGATCTTTGAATGCTAATGGTAATCCACTGATGAACCTTTGGATCTTTACTTTCTCATCCTTGAGATAGGGCACATATCTTAATAACTATATAAATATGGTTGTATACTCTTTATCTGACATGGAACCCATCCTAAACTCACATAATTTCTTATCCTTCCCATCCTAATATCTCTTAAACAAATACTTTTTCCTTAAGATTCTTTCAAATTCTTCCCAAATCAACTTATCTCCCCTCATGCCTCTAGCATGCTTAACATATTCCCACCAAATATTTGCTTTTCCCTTAAGACTAAAAGTAGTTATCTTGGCCTTCATATTCTTTGAGTAATCATGAAGTCTAAAAAATTTCTTGATCCCAATAAACCATGCTTACGCATCCTTTGATTAAGTCATCTCACCATCAAAAGTAGGAGGCTTGGATTTCTTGAATTCCTATGGAAAGTCCCCTTTCTCACTCCTCATATGATGCTAACAGTGATGTCGATGATGTCTCATGGAATCAAAGCTATAATAAAATCTATGCATACTAGCCTTCCTCACTAGTGTAATCAAGGATCTTCCACCCTTTACTGTATCATCCCCATCCATCCTATACATTTTTTGAGATTTGCTTTCATATGCCCCATTAGTCTTTTCTTCTTGTTTATCTCCATGGTTGATCCCCAGTTTTCCCTGCTTCTGTAATTCTAAAAGGCTCTGAAGAATAACTGCATTGACCTCAGCTTACTTTTCTTGTGCTTTTGCAAGCCTTTCCTATGCTTAAATCAAAGCATAGTTACCGAACAAATGAGAAAATTACCTAGCACCCGTTTTTTTGAGGTAGAAAAAAATCACTTGATTTTGAAAAGTGGTGATTCAAAATACACCTTTTTTTAGCATATTTTTTGGCACTTTAAATTTTCTTCTGTTTCAAGTAAAAATAAATAAATAAAAAATTATATGTCACTGATTTTCATGTTGATTTTGAGAAGTGTTGATGCAACATCAACACATTTTTTTAGAGGACCTATTTTTGACACTTTAAATTTTGTTATGTATTTGATTTTGATTTTTTGTTCTGCAGGGTCTGTGTCGATGCTCGTCTAGCAACCCGATCACATTATGTGCAATTTGATAGTTGATTTTAAAAATTTTGTTATAATGAATCGAGTCTGCCCCCACAATCTGTCAATTTATGGTTAGTCTTTAAGTTTTCATTACAATGGGTCGAGTTCACCTCCACTACGTGTCAATTTGATGGTTGATATTTAATTTTTTGTTGCAATGTATGAAGTTGTCTTATGCTAAGATTTTAAAATCACTATACATTTAGCATTTAAAAAACAAATTACTCTTGGTATAATAACCCTTTCATTCAGGGGTTCATTTTTAAAGTTTTTTTAATCATAAAACTTTTTCGTAATGTCATGCTTGAAATATTTTGAAAACTTAAGTTTTTCTTGTAGTCATAATCTTTGGTTTTAATTCCATGGTTGAAAAATTGTCAAGATTTTAATGTTTTTCTAAGTCATGATATTTTTATCTTTAATTTTATGGTTGAAAACAGTTATAAGTATTTTTTCTTTAACACAATGCCTGAAAATTGTTGGAATTTTAAGGTTTCAAAGACGTGATATCTTAAATTTAATGTCATGCCTAAAAAAAATTGGAATTTTAAGGCTTTTCAAAGACGTGATATTTTATCTTTAATGTCATGCTTCAAAATCGTTAAAAATTTAAAGTTTTCAGAGTCATGATATTTTATTTTTAATGTCATTATTAAAAAAAATGAAAATTTACCCCAAAAAAAAAACGTTATTCTAGCATCAGCACTTTTCGTTTTCAGGGTGTTTTTTGCACAAAAAAAAATTGGTTTTTACCGTCATTTTTAAAATGTTTAAAATGTATCCCGAAAATAAAAAATTGTTATTCCAGCATCAACACTTTCCATTTTCAATCCATTTTTCATTTTTTTTAGGGTTTTTTGGCTAGAGTTCTCGTTTTGAGGTAATTGTTCTCGTTTGATCGGTAACTTTGTTTCAACCTCTAATTATCAAATTTACAACTTATGATCTTTACTTTTAGACTTCTTAATATATCTTCTAGATCAGGAGAGTCTCCCTCTCCCTAGTACTCAAATAACTTCTCCTCTGGCTTGAACGAGTAGTTATATGAACTATACTCAACCATTATGCTCTTCATCTCTTAGCCTTTTATTTCTTGCAACATATCACTATTAGATAAAATAAAGGCATAATCAAAGGCATTACCTCAACTTACTACTGGTGAGGCTATTACAGCTGCACAAGTCAATTCAGATTAACACGATACATACTAATATCAAGAACATATCAGTACATGCATGAATCAAGATACTAAGACAACATTAGCCATAGCATAACTACCATGCATAAATAGCGTATGCACATGCATATGCCCACACTAATTAACTAGCATTTATCATGCATGAATAACTAAGTAACAAACATGCATTCATATCAAACATATAAACTTGCATAACAACCTACATTTACCCCAAGGTCTAGTGTTATGAAACTTCTCTGATACCACCCTCTAACACCCCACCCCACATTTACCCTCTTTTTCAAGCTCACCAGGTAAATATGAGTTGAAAGTTACTATACATGACCCAACCTCCAAGATTTAGTTATGGAAACAGGGTCTAATTATCAAACCTTACTGCAACCTTTCGAGGACACATGATCACCCAGATATCAAAGAACATCCGCTGGTGACCCTTCCCTGAGCTGGAACTACCTTTTTGGCCTACTTTACCTCCCAGTCGCATGCATGTAGTCTTGTGAATGCAACCAGAGGCTTTCAGCTGCATGCATAAGTCATCCTCCATGTGGCAACAACCGAGATTTTCTAGTTAAGAGGGTGTGGCTAGAAGCCCTGTTCTAGATTTTTAGGCTAGTATTTAGGCCAACTGCCCAGAACTTTATAGAATTTTGTCAACGAGGTCTATCTGTCTATGTGCTTAATTCCAAACTCTACTCTTTTGGAAAACTTATCCAACACATGTGAAACATTTAGACAAACACTTTGTAAACATAATACTTATAGGTCATGAATTCATAATTGTTCATTGATTCATTAGTTTCATTAAAGGTTTATCAAGAAGGCTTATTTCTTTTTCTTACTAGCTGCAACAACACATATTAGCTCATGCATTCATATATATACCATGCATATAGCCAACATTTAACCAGAATGAAACCATGACAAACTAGTCATATAATCACACATCAAATCAGAACTTGTGCTCATTATTCTCAATAATAAATACACACAATAACATATGCATAATACCAACCAAGTCAGGGACTTCCACATACCACCCATCCATAGATTGGGATGAACCAAATCTCTCTTTCAGCCAATCACCCATGTTCCATATTCCAAGCATGAATGTTGGATCTCATGGGTTAAACCAAAACATAACCAAACAAGGACTCTAGAGGTAAACCACCTCCACCCTCAAGCCATAATGATCTCACCTAAACTGATCCAAAGATCACTAAAACCAACACAAGATTGGATGCCTTGTAATTTATTCACCATGCCAAGAGGAATTTTCCTGTCTCCACCCACTTGTCAAGGGCTTCCCAGAGAAAACCATCTCCATCCCCAACCCTTGGGATTTTTCTGATACCACCTTAACCTGGTTCCAAAATATTTTGGCAATTCCAAATCTTAACCAAATAGGAAAGCCAATTTATCATGGCTATCCAAGAAATGGCATAGGCAAGGTTGTACACCACTATCAATCCAAGCAAAATCCATGCCAATAACAAAAAATAACCAATAGACCAAATGCTTGCACCATGCATTCATTTCCTAGCAATGAAAACACACATGCAACATGTTACCTGCAAAATCATCATGCTAGTTGCTCTTTCTTTGCTTGATTTATGCCCTTGCTTGTTGTTGTCCAATTCCTCTCCTTGCGCTCCTTTCCTTGCCCATCCCTTACTTGTTTTCTTGCTTGAGTCTTTCCTGTGTCCAAGTGCTCTCTTCTCTTGTTGTAGTGTTCTCTCTCCTCTTTTCCTCCAAGTGAATGCTAGAATGTCCATCTATGTCCAAAGAGTCCAAAGAGTCCAAGAGTTATATTAGAATGTTCTCTCTCCTCTTTTAGTTTATTTTCCTTTTCCTTTTTGTCTTAAATTTCCTTTGCATGCATATTCATTTCTCTTAGTCTTCCTTTTCTCGTATTTTCCTTTATTTCTTGAATTGATTTCCATTTATTCACCTTTGCCTTTTGCCAATGACAATGTCAATTTCCATAGCCAATAATTAACCACAAGTGATTCCTAATGTATGTTTCCCCCATTCAGCCTTAAATACGTGTCCCATGACCTTGGTTTTATTTTTGCCTTTTATAATGCTCATTAATTACATGGAAACTTAACCCAAAGTTGTTACAATTAACCAACATATAATAATTTAAATATCAAACATGTAAGCAAAAAGAACACCTTCAAATTTTAAGCATACTATAGGCATTTATTTTAATTCCAAAATTCATAAAATTACAATACATATTTCAAGGAATTTTAACTCCAATGAACATATAAATGAGCTTAAAGTCCCTTTAATTTTTTTATCGTAAATCTTTTTGATCTCAATATCAACCAAACATACAAAGTTCACCAACCATTTATTTAAACAAACTAATTTTTGCATATATCTATTGTTCATATTTTCTTCTTTTGAAATTGTATTAATTTATTCTTCAACCTCTCTCATCTTCTCATTTTTTACTCAGGTAATTAGCATGACAAGAACTAGGGGGAGAAAATTACATTTTTTAGAGAAGTTAGTTTGCTTCATAACAATGATTACATTTAAGGGAATTTTCCTTAAAGATTGATCAAAAATTTCTGAAATTTGGTCTTTCTTTGATTGTTTTTATGTTGTATAAGCATTAAAAATAAATTAAAATGTTAATTTTTAACAACAACCTATAGTGCATTCCTTTAAATCTCCTTATTTTTTGGTTTTTTAAATTGCATCATTTTCACTACTTTGTAACGTTACTAATTGAACTAACTTCTACCACATACATGTACAAACCCATATAAAATAATGGACTTACACACCAATGCGTCCTTAACCATAATAATAATGCTTGTTACATTTTTTTGGTATTTCTTATTTGTATTTGTATCCTAAATTATTGATCACATTTTGATTGATAATGTTTATTTAAATTTGGTAGATATTTTTTTTATTGTGACTTTCATTCACACCCCTTCTTGGAGTTCCACATTTCATGTCCTTTAGTTTTAAATGGGAAATATAATTACAGAGTTTAAAAGTGTGTTATGATAATGCAATTTTCTTTAAAACGTTAGAAATGTTATATGAAAGTTTTATCCCTTATGTTTCTTATTATCAGATGGTGAGTGATAATTTGTTATAGTAGTTTTTTGTACTTTTTAAGTTGGTACAAAATTTTTCTATTAATAAAAGGATTTTACATTGATAACATGCTTATTCAAAAGGACTAATTTGGGAGTGTAAACCTCTAATTAGATATGTTTGAATAAAATCAAAGTTTTCAAAAATTAGAAATGAGTTTGATCAACATTGACCACTGGTTTTATAGAACATTAAAAAGGATGATAACTATATGTGTTCCAACACCAAAAGGAGGCACAATACTAAGTGCCAAAATGCAAAACTATAATAGTAAGACATGAGACCAACAAAAACCACCACTCGTTAGCCTCCTTGATGCCAAGAAGACAGTCGAAAGCCCTAATGCGCAGTTCATATTATGGAAAAGTGCCAATAGGATAATTTGCATCCAAACACTGCCGCTATTGATGATGGAGTAGTACCATTCAGTCTTAGATGATGACCCATTGACCAGAGAGAGGGGAGTTGCGTTGGATGGTGGAGAAGTGTTGACCAGTTGAACATTGATAACAACATGAGCGTAAGTGACATCTTTAGAGTCAGAATCAGAATCCAACATCACATAGTTTTCCACCCTTTGCAAATGTGTGAGTATATCATCCAAATAGAAGCGAACATTCCTTAGGAGGCGTTTTATGTCCTCCTAGCCTGCAAAAATATTGTAATTATCCACCTTTTTGTCTCGGAGCACCAAATGAAATAGAGTATCCAACTATTGATGTACTGCAACATAATGCAAGAAGTGCAGTCTCCTTCTAAATTTCCCTGGGTCGTTAATCCATTTAAAATCTCAAACACCCACCTCTGAATCAAATAAGAAGGCCTTATCCCTAAACTCTTTCGATTCCAGGTGTGAAATCTCCTTTCTAATCCCCGGAGGAACCAAGTCGAACAAAGTTTCCACCAAATTCCATCCAAATAAGCGTCTGTGATGAGAAATAGAACTACTACTGGAACCTCCCTGTCAACTTTCCATAGTCACAAAGAGGTACATAGTATTGACACTAACTTGGTTGACCCCAAGACTTGTAATTTGACTCTCAAAACGATGAAAAGGACAACA
This sequence comes from Pinus tabuliformis, assembly GCA_031772625.1. Lineage (NCBI taxonomy): Eukaryota > Viridiplantae > Streptophyta > Pinopsida > Pinales > Pinaceae > Pinus > Pinus tabuliformis. Next base: position 896,105,273 of record CM062810.1, read on the forward strand.
TCCAAGAAAAACTATATTGTCCCCAAAACTCACAGGAAATCCAATTATATAATTTGGTCACCCATTATGAAACACAGACCCAAGCAGAGTTATATCGTCCCCAAAACACAAAGGAAAGTCGACTTAATATTCTAGTGACCCTTGATAGATCGTGATTACTTGTGACAGGAGAATGATAAGGGAAATGACTATAGAGTTTGAATTATACACTCTTAGAAACTCGAAAAACCAAAATTCCTTGACCTTACAGAGACAAATTGATACAATAGGACTACCCACAAAATATGATAGCAGAAAATCATTGACTACAGACCGAGTTTTGTTGTCAAACACCAACATCAAACAATGTAGCCCAAAACTAACAACAGTAAGCCATAAAACTCTCAATTTCTGCTGTAAAATGTCAAGGTAGAAGCTACCGTTAAAACTCAATAGAACAATTCCCAAGATACCATACCCCATAGACCAAAACAAGACAATTGAATGAGATACCTAGAGAATCATAACCTTGGAGCCCCTATAAAGAAATCATGACCATATTGTAATGGCAATTATCCATATTTTCATAAACATTTAGGATTTTATCTATAGTAATATGACGGTTACCGGTTCACAAACTATTGTCACTTCATGTGGAAAAACATTTTCTTATTTGGGGTTTAGAGCTATGATAGATTGTATAATTTACAAAAGATGTGTATGATTATTGTTATTTGTAATTGATTCTTTCTTGAGCAGGGTTATCTTAAAATAAAATAAATTTAGAGCAATAACAACTTTACTATGTGAATGATGCTTCTCAAGAGTAAGTTCATATGGGTGGTTGAGAGTTTTTGATAATAAAAAGATAAAATTATAATTAAAAATTATATATATATATATATATATATATATATAATTTTATTTTATTTTATTTTATTTTCTATGGCTCTTTTTTGGTTTTCAAAAGATTTTTGATTGAATAAACATGCTTGCACATTTTAATGTTCATCATTAGTGAAGTATAAGTGAAAAAGAATATAAAATCATTCTACGTATTAATTTTGTGGAATATTTCTATCATTGAGTTTAATTATTTCATTAAGCTTATGATCAAAATTGTTAAGAGTCTTCGCTGGTTCGTTATGCATGTTACGAGTTAACAAACATCAATACATTCTATATATATATATATATATATATATCTAAAAAAAATTATATTTATTTTCTTAAAAAGTGGTTGGTGTAATTTGTAAGCATTTTCATTTATGAAACATGATTTTTTGTTAGATGTTTTTTAATGCCTTGTTGAAAGAGGTTTAAATAAGTTTTCATCGTTATCATGTTTTTTCTTTCATTTAAGCAGATGATGTAAGGAGGGATGTGCAAGACATTAATATTATATTGGGTCTTGGCATTATTCATTTTAGAAGTTAAATCTCATGTAGGGGATGTGATACTAGTAAATTGTAATTTTTTTAACGGTGATTAAGAATTCAAGTGTAAGAATAGGAGAGAAGAGTTTTTAACACCAATGGAACATTGTATTTGAAAGCATGATTAGACAAGTGGAAGATGTATTCAATATTAATTTTTTTTATTGTTGATGGCTTACTCAATTTAAGATTATAGAGGTCGGGAACGAAGTGCACTCTGAGTTGTCTTTAGTGTAATTTTTTGGAAGTTTTTCTAGTGGGTTTTTTCGCTCTAATTTCTGTAAAATCTGGTAGGAATTTATTGAAATCACAAGCTTGATGGGTAACCCCTGCACAATGGAAGTGTCCTAAGAGTTTTTCAGGGCATTGAATCTATATATACAAGAAAAAAAACCAGTTTAAATAACACAATTCAAGATTTCACCTCAAATTTTTCCATATATACAATAAAAAAAACCAGTTTAAATAACACAATTCAAGATTTCACCTCAAATTTTTCCATATATACAATAAAAAAAACCAGTTTAAATAACACAATTCAAAATTTCACCTCAAATTTTTCCACCGTATTCCACTAGAAAATCCAAAAAATCACACTAAAAACAACTCCCTCAAATAATAATGAAGACCACCAAAATTTACCAATACCAATATAAATATTTTTAGTATACATCATAATTTTAAAAACATAATTAAAATTAACAATAATATAATTTTCCTAAATATATTTAAATTATTAAAATATTTTAATATACATAAAAATAACTAAATATAATCTTACTAAATACATTAAAATATTTTAATATAGTAAAACACAAACATAAATAAATACCTTTCCGTAAGAAATAAAATTCAAATACATCACTAATTATAAAATGCAAAATGCAGAAACCAATAAAATACACGAGACACATATGTGATTAGCTATAACAAAACTAACAAAGATCTTATCGTGTACTCTAACTAATTAAAATATAACACCAAGCTTTCACCGTATTAACTTTTCCTTTATTTTCACAACCTCTAAATACACGATCAACATCATAGTGGTGATGCCATTATTTGGCTTCTAAACACTTAACACGTGGTATGGTAGATATAAATTTAAAATGTTCATATAAACTTTACATTTTTATATATAAAAGTATGTTTATTTTAATTTTTATTAAAATTTAGATTATATATGTTTGGTATTTTTTATAGGTTTTAATTTAATATATATAATATTATTTATATATATTTAACTAGAATAGTTTTTCGTAAATATTAAATTTTTATATGTGTATTAATTAAATTTAAATATGAAGTTCTACAACATAATAGTTATGAAGGTAGTCAGATAACTTAAATTTTTGATAAATATTAATAAGCATCAAATCAATTATTTTAAAAAAATAAAAAATTAAATTATAATTTTATTTTAGATTATTATTATTACTAGGATTTGAACCTTAAATTTTATGGTTTACATGATACTTCATAACATGTCGATTTCCAATTAAACTGTCTCTTGTGAACAAATTATATCATTACTATTAATTATAAAAAGAATTAATATTGAATTTTATGATATACATGATACTTCATAATATGGCCATCTCCAATTAAACTGTCTCTTATGAAAAAATTATTATCATTACTATTAATTATAAAAAGAATTAATATATAAGTTAAATATATATACATTTAGAATAGGGAACAAAATTCTTCACCATGGAAATTTACTCATATTTTACCATGTAGATTCTTAATATGAAAATAGGTTTTATTACAATACTATGGACCAATATCATGGCTTATCAATACCCATGCTCAAAAAAACCATAATTCATTTCAAATGACACTTGTTCAAATGACTTTTCTTTGTAATTAATCAATTTAGTTAAAACAACAAAAAGAGCATAACTACTTTGGAGATTAATCTCAACCTTTGAATTGTGTATATTAATATGAATATTTTAGAATAGTCTATGAAGGTTAAATTCCTACCATCCACCTAATAATTATTAATAATTAAATTAAAATTCTATAATCCTTATTCCAAAATAAACATACCCATGGCCATGATTAATTTGAATCATTATTTAATATATGTGTATATAAGAATTTCATAAAAAAAATTGTAATTTTATTAATAAAAAAATTTGACAATATAACAATAACTACTTTTTCCGCTAACTAAAATGTAGTCTCTCTCAATACAATTATTTATTTTTAAAAATATAAATAAATTAAAAAACATATAATTTCGAATTTAAAATCTAATATATAAATGTTTCCAAAATATCATATTTAATTATTTATTTTAAATATAATTTATTTTTAAAAAATATAAAATCAATTTAAAATATATTTATTTATTTTATTTATTTTTGTGTTTAGATTATGTTTAGGACTGGACTAAAATCTTTATTGGATGAAAGAAGAAAGATTAATTTACAATGGAATATTATCACCAAAATTATGTGAGACTTGGTGACATCTTTTAAGATAGTTTAATTCCCTAATGTGACTTCCACCATAAACTCATCATAGACCATATTTGATGACACCCTAAAATAGTTTAATTCCCCAAAATAACTTCCATCATCAACTCTCACTATAAAATGTAAACCCAAAAAATAATAAAAACTAAACCCACTTAAATTATTTAAAATATATTTATATTATATCACTCACAATATCATAAATAAAATTATATTATTTTTTTAGCCATATAAATTAATTAAAAATAAATAAAATTTAAAATTCAATACATAAATGTTTTTTCCTCTTTATAATATAAATAATATAAAAACAATTTCCGATAATTTTGGTTCACTTCCACCTAAATTTCATATATACTATGTTACCCAGATTCTCTCATTACTCACAATTATATTGTTTTACCAAATAATAATTCAGTTAAGAAATAATAATTAATCGATTTATCAATTCTTTTAGGCTGTAATTGGTTTTACCATACAGTTTGAAAAGTACAATTTTAAATATTATATATTTTTTCTATTCTCAAAATTCAATAATATAAATAGCAAAATTTTACTTTTTTTATTTTAAAATATAAAATTATAAATAAATTAATTATTAAAAAACTTTATTCTATATAGATTATTTATCTTCAATAATTAAAATTTATAGTTTAAATAATTTTTTTAATTAAAAAGAAAAATCATACTCTAAAAATTAATTATCTTCCATAATTAAAATTTATAGTTTAAATAATTTTTTTAATTAAAAAGAAAAATCATAATCTAAAAATTAATTATCTTCCATAATTAAAATTTATAGTTTAAATAATTTTTTTAATTAAAAAGAAAAATCATAATCTAAAAATTAAAAATTTAAATTTAGAAAAAATTATCATTTTATAGTTAAGAGGGTATAAATGACATAATTATGTTTTAGAGAATTTTTTATGTGTAAACATGTGATAATTATGTTTTGGCGAATATTTATAAAAATATATATTTTAATAAATATAATTAACTATTACTCTATTTTTGGCATTTATAATTGATATTTTTGAAATTAATTTATTTTACATAATTTTTAATTTAATTCATTTTAATTTATATTCATCAATATATTTACAGCGATTTATATTTTTTGATTTACTTATTAATTTACTTATTCTAGTATTGTCCACTTACATTTTAATTTTAATATCAATAACCAAAAATTTTCTTATTAAAATTAATTATAATAATAATAAATTTAAAAAAAAATTATATATATTAGTATTATTTTACCCTTTATCAGAGTCAAACTAGCCGTTATCCAATCAATTCTAGCTGTTGTTTTTTAGCCGTTTAGTCATGGGATTCTCTGCCCTATCTATTTAATGTGCTAAGTGGTTCTGCTCATTCAACTTGTCCTGAGGATGAACCACACTGGATGGTTCGAAACGTGTCGACAAAAGTTTTTCTATGTGATTTTCGCCGAAGATTCTTCATAAAATTGATATGGATCACAGAAGTCTCAATTCAATAAATGAAAGCATATGCCCGACATATGTGCATCACATGCATGAACATTGGTGGAATATGATCTAGATTTCGAGATTGCTGGACATCCATATAACATGTCATATACAAGTATTAAAACAAAAAGATGAAAAATAGATAAAATTGACAACAATCGAAGGATAATCAAGATCCAGGGATAGAGAAGTCCTGGATAAAACATGAGTTTTCTCCACATGTAACCTTCATGGACCAGGCACCGGATTCAAAGAGCAAACCCTCCTTTGACAGGCTGTCCGCTTGCTGATTCTGAGTTCAGAAAATGTGTTGAATGGAGCAGTCTTTCAAGAGACCCCAATAAAACATAATCATGTCCATCCAACCTGTGAGGTGTGGGCACTTAATGTGGTAGGTTCCCTTGACATGATCGATCATTGTTTTGGAGTCACCAAAAATTGAAATAGCCTGTATATCAAAAAAGATGCAGAAAGCAAGGAGACCTGCTAGAGCCCTTGCCTCAGCCATACTATTTGTGCCCTTTCCTCCATTCCATGATATGAAATATTGCAGCTTCTCGTCCATTATAATGTGAACCCCGCATCCACAAGTGTTTTGCTTCTTAGCACCATCAAAAAATGCTCTCGGGAAACCTGTGAAATTAAATTCTTTCTCTTTACTGTTGCCTCTTTTCATTTTGGGCTGCTTTTTTGGCACAGAGTCATATATGGAAATGATATGTTGCAAAATAGACTTGAGGGGGATCTTTGATTCTTTGAAGATATTCCTCCACCTCCAAGCACAACACAGAACAATAATAATGATCGACCTCCATGAATCTCTTTGCCCACTCCACCATTCAAAGGCTGCATGAATTGAATCAAAAACAACATGAGGGAAACCATATAGCATTGCCAATTCATGCCAAATTTGCAGGGAAAATTTGCATTGGAAGAACATGTGATAATTTGATTCCTCATCAGCTTCACACATTGAGCATCTACTCGGCCCGTGCCAATTTCTTTTCCTTAGATTCTCCCATGTCAGATTTCTATTGTGGAACATCATCCATGAGAAGTATATTGATTTTGGAGAACATCCTGTCTTCCAGAAGAGCGGAGGATAAATTGTACAGGATTGTATGGCCTTTAATCCTATCAAATCTGTATAAATATCTTTTACTTGAATCGGCAGACTTGCTTTTGGCACCGACCATGTAAGATGGTCTCCTGGCCCAGAACGATGAAAACTGCAACCTCTCAACATTTCCTTGACAGGATTCCATAGCCTAGCCAGAGGCTCTGGCAAGCCAAGATCAACGACCTCTTTCCAGAGAGGGAGAGGGCCTCGCTAAGCAACTATGAGCTTGTCCCACGTAAAAATACCATTTCTGTGGAAAAAAAAAAAGAAGACTTTCGAGGATGGATATGCTTTCCCGTTCGCTCCATATGGGATCTAAGCCAATTAGGATTCTACTACCAGAATATGAGCTCCATTTCAAATTCTTTAAAAAATATTGCTCCACTTTGCGAAAACTGAGCCATATGGCTGACCCATATGTGGCTCCAACCCTTCCTATTCTGAACCAGAATTCCAAGGCTTTTCCTTTCATATATTTCTTTTTGATAGTAATGCTCCACGGCCTTTCCCTGCAAATTCCTCTCCACAATGATTTTCACAGGAGTGCTTTACCAAATGACCTCAGATCTAATAATCCCCATCCTTCTAAGCCCTTGGGAAAAGATATCTTTTCCATTTTTGACAGATGATATTTTCTCTAATTTGCTTTACCACCCCATATGAAGTTTGCAATTATCTTGTTCATTTTCTGTATGATACTTGCAGGAAGGAAGAAAATGTGTGCCCAATATACAGCCAGTTGCATTAATATAGCTTGAGTTAGAACTATTCTTCCTGCCAAAGATAGGCTCCTATATTCCCAAGCCGAAATATGTTTGTAGTACCTATCTATTAGCCATTGCCAGTCCACCTTAGACTAACCCTTGGCTTTTAGCTAAAAGCCCAAGTAATTTAATCCATCCTTGATAGATCTCGCCTCTATTCCAAGCAACTCCACGATTCATTTTACCATATCCAAGTTGGTGTCATTGAGGAAGAGGATTGATTTTGCCTTGATTATTTGCAACCCTGTAGCGCTTTGGAACCTATTCAGAATGTCACTGAGGCATATCCACGAGACCCTGCAGAGCATTGCAAAAATGAGCACATCGTCAACAAATAAGTTGTGCGATATGAGGTTATTCCTACAAATCTTGACAGGCCTGCACTTGTTTTCAGAGACCGCCTTGTTTATATGAAGGCTTAGAGAATTCATAGCCAGGATAAACAGAAGAGGAGAAAGGGGACATCCTTGGCAAAGCCCTCTTTCTACTGGAAAAAAAGGAGAAGGCATCCTGTTAATGATGACATCATAATTCACATTTTATACGCATGCCATGATCCAGCTGATGGAATTTGACTTCAGGCCAATCTTTGCTAATAAACATCTTATGAACCCCCAATCTAAACAGTCATAAGCTTTTTGTAAATCAATTTTCAGAATGGCAGCATTTGATTTTTTTGAGAACATAGTAAACAGGCTTTCTTGAGTATTTGCGACTGCATCCAAAATATTCCTTCCCTTTAAAAAAGCATGTTGATCCTTTGTAATGAAATTGGCCAGAGTCGCTTTTATCCTTTCGGCAATAATTTTTGTTATGATTTTGAAAGTTATATTGCACAAGGATATTGGCCTGAAGTCTTGAAATGAGTCCGCCTCCACTTTTTTTGGGATAAGAGCTATTTGAGTGGAGGATGTGATCTGATGAATGCTACCCAAGATTCTTGATGCTTAAACCATCCTCAACAGATCTTGTTTTATAATATCAAAAAAATGAACAAAGAATTCTATTGTCCATCCATCCGAGCCGGGACATTTATCCTTTTTGAAGGATTTCATCACTCCTAGAAGTTCTTCCTCCGTTATGAGCTGAAACAGACTCTCATTTTTTCATCATCAAACATTTGAGGGACCAGGTCGATACCCATAGAATTTCCTGGAACCCGCATCCATCTCCTCTTCTATATTGGCTTTTAAAATGTCTAACTGCTTCCTTTGATATATCTTGTTGAGAGAAAAGATATCCCCCCTGATGTCACGACCCCATGACATTTACACCAACTAAAAAAAATTTAATTAAATACCATACGCATAACATTCATCCATAGATATAACGAGCATGGGATAATCCTTTGCATATACCTAAAATTCTGTACCATTGATGCACCCATGTTATAGTTAAATGTACACATATGAATAATGTAAGCTTTCCATGGCGAATCCCAACTGTTTGTTTGGAAGTGTCAGAATTATATTATGGCTAAGTCAAAGGTGGCGCTTCAACCTTACTATCCGACCATATCGGTACCAAGTGGTGAACGTATGTTAATATCCTCACCTACCCCTGCCAGGTGGCTAGCACCGTGCAGAGGCCATGTGATACATTGGTAACTCTGCGGGGTTTAGCGTGCCATAACTTGGATTCGACGGACGGCCCGGATCACTTAACCAGATCCAAGGGTTTACGACAGCTCAAGGGTTTTAGTGACCTTTATTATCCACCGAGCCGAGGTTCTCGGGTTCATTTGCATTTGTCTGTGGAAGAGCCGCATTCTGCTTCGCTTGGCAGTCCTCCATGCGCCGGTGAGCAATCCTGCAACATTCTCCAGGTATCCATAACGCACCATATATTAAATCTTCTCATGGATAATTCATATTGGTTTATGCTAACAGGTCTTATTTATACTCCGACATGTCTTTACTCTGAGCTTACCTCGCTTCTTATTGGTTTTACAGGTATCTGAATGGGGTTTCCACACGGCTCAAGGGTCAATACGCAATCCCTGCACTTACAGGTATTTACCATTCGTTTTTCCTCACCCGAAATCATGATTAACAGAATAGAAGGGTTATTATATGATTTAACTTATGGTGTTCGAAACCAGCCTGAGGTATTCCTCATGGCAGTTTTATTTTAATGGTCCAGGGTTCTGTCCTTCGTTCAATCCCGAGCTCGAAACGAGGACGGCCTTTCCATTCTTGAATATATAGATGGGGGTTAGTTAACCATTCGGCATTCTGCCAGATTCATATATTATGGTTTGAGGGTTCACGGCCCTCTGTCGGAACCATAAACCCTGAATGTTTTAATATTTCTGAACGCGTATTTTTGTTATTTGCCAAGAGGGTTTTCTATCTGACTTTTCCATATGTATATGAATCTAAGACGGCCAAGGCCTCCTTCAGTACTTTGTATCTTTGGGTTTTCATATTGTTCTGTCACCCGAAAGGGTTTCCTGCTATATATATTTAAGGATGTTTTTTGAAACTTACCATGTATATATTTATTAATAAATTCGCCTGTTCGGCTTGCATGCATTTGTCAATGGTTTCGTTCATTCAGCGTTCAGCTATACTGTACCGTATACAATACTTTTCTTGTGATTATACAGTGTTTGGCATCATGTTCCGGTTCAATACTGTCCATTGTCCATAGGGTTCTGATTTATTATTGAGGGTTAAGGTGGCTGTCGCCTACCTACAGGTTACCGGCGGTTAGTTCACCGGCCGTTCTCTCTACAGGGTTTGGTCGCACAGTGACTTCGTGTCGACCTCGCACCATTACGGCTTATCTTTAATCATTTAACTAGTTGAAATTTGTTAACGATATTGCTATGTTTTAATTCTTTCACATAGATTCTGCGCATGTGGGTATGCCGCAGTGATTTCTTTATAAGTTTGAGAATAATGACATTCAACCCTCGTACAGGGTCTAGTACGCTTTTTTCTATAGTTTGTGATATACTTGTGAATAATAACCCATTTCACGGCGTACTCTGTTTTCCGTAGCTGCACGAAACTGTGATACAGTTCTATATTTTATCTAAATCGTTTTACTGTTGCAATATGTTGTATCGTTCTCGTATATCTTTCTTCTCTTGCTTACTACTAAGGCCTCTGCCTCCGGATTTGCATACGGTCGGTTACAACTAGAATGTCTCTGCTTTGATGTATATTCCAGTTATACAGTTGCAGTTGAATACCGGTTCTTATCTATATGTCGACAGCATGTTTTGATGCTCAGTTTATAAGAAGTTTATTTCTGTTCTCTATATAGACAACATACTTAGTTTGCCTATATTGATTTGTTTCTGTTCTTTATGGACAATAACCAGTACTTTTCATTCAACAACCTGCATTGTATATCTAATAGATAAACTCTGTTCTTTTGTTTAAAATAACCAGTTCAGGCACTAATAAGCACTGTCTCAAACATATATGTATATTCTTGCAACTAATAATGCAAAGATTTAGTTTACTGTAGTTTCCGCCTAAACACCAGTAGCATATTACAGAGTCATAAATCCAGTAAACAATAACGAATAATAGTGAACAATGGTATGTAACTCGTACCTGGCTCGCTAGCTACAAGAGTTAAGGCTCCAGAAGTTCACCTGCACCTTATATGTTTGCTCTTAACCTCCCAACCTTGAGATCCACTTTCCGCTGGATTCTCCCCCCGAGCAGTCTTGCAGGCCTACAGCCCTCAACAAGACTCATGCACTACCGTGCTAGGTTATCTGGTCACTACCAGACTTAACCTCTTTTCTCACTCTGCTCTCTCTCTGGAATTCTTCTCCCTGTCTGTTCATCAACAGCCCAGAGGTTTTCCTCCCAGGACTTTTCCTTGGGTGAGAAGCAGTTGCTTTTCAGTTTCATAACTGATTTTTATTTTCTTTCAATAGAAAATCCTCCTTCAGGAGGCTGCCAGCATTTCATGAATATACACATCAAAAATAATCTATTATATTCACTTTCATAATTAACAATGTCATTTAGTAATAACAAGTCACCACTCATACAGTTTTCACCATAGTAATTATTCCAGAATTACAAGTTACCGGGGTCATTACATCTCCCCCCCCTGAAATTGGACATCGTCCCGATGTCTATTCCCATTAAATAAATTTGGGTAAGCCTTTCTAAAGAGTTCCTCGTCTTCCCATGTAGCCTCCTCAGGCCCATAGTGCTGCCACAGCACTTTAACTTGGGTAATAACCCGTTTCCGCAGCCGCACTTCTCTCCGGTCGAGAATGCTCTGTGGTTCGACCAGGACCTCGCCTTCCGGTTCGACCTGCAGACAACCAATACCTTTAATCAATTTCCTATTGAGTATAGCTGCATAATCAAAACAACCGGATTAATTCTTACCCGCACATCTTGCCATTGGATAACATGTTTAGGGTCATATACATATTTCTTTAGGACAGAAACATGGAACACATTGTGAATCTTAATATGACTTGGCAAAGCAAGTTGGTAGGCCACCGGCCCCACTCTAGCCAAGACCTGAAAAGGTCCAAAATATCGAGGAGCCAGCTTGGCGCACCCACTCCACTGCAGGGTGCTCCTCCTAGCTTGAATCCTCACAAACACATGGTCACCAATCTTATACTCTGTGAATCTTCTTTTCCTGTCCGCAAAGCTTTTCTGTCGGTCTTGTGCAGCCTTTAAGTTGGCACGCACTCTTTTCACCATGTCTTCCATTTCTTTAAGCATTTCTGGACCCAAACTCAGCTTGTCCTCAGGTCCACCCCAACTTGAGGGTGTGCGGCACTTTCGTCCATACAGGACTTCAAAAGGACTTAGCTGGGTTGAAGTGTGATAACCATTGTTATATGCAAATTCGACCAGACGTAAATACTCTTCCCATTGACCTGGTTTCAGAATCACATACGCCCTCAACATGTCTTCCAACACTTGATTAACTTGCTCAGTTTGACCATCGGTCTGCGGGTGATAGGCCGTGCTAAAGTTCAGCTGAGTACCCAACTCAGCAAACAACGTCCTCCAAAAAGTGGAAGTAAATTTCACATCTCGATCTGATATAATTACCTTTGGCAACCCATGCAATCGGAATATATTTTGCATAAAGAGGTGAGCAATTTGCACCGCCTTGTAAGTAGACTGCACAGGTATAAAGTGCGCTGCTTTACTCAACTTATCAACCACTACAATGATAGAGTCGTTGCCCTTCTTTGTTCGGGGCAACCCAGTTATGAAGTCCATGGAAATGGTTTCCCATTTCCATTCCGGAATAGGCAAAGGCTGCAACAGTCCTGCGGGATGCTGGTGTTCTGCCTTAATCTGTTGGCATTCCAAACACCGCGCCAAGTATTCAACTACCTGTTTCTTCATTCCCGGCCAGTAATACTCCTTCTTGAGCGCCGTGACCATCTTTTGGTATCCTGGGTGGCCAGTGTAGTGGCTGATATGGAACTCATCTAAAATCAGCCTCTTAAGGTCATTTGAATCAGGTACATACACTTTCTTATTAAAACACAGCATGCCAGCACTATCTAGTGTGTATCCTTGCTGTAATATTTCTTTAACAGATTGTTGTACCTGCTGTTTTAGGTGCTGATATTCAGAATCATGACTTGCTGCTGTTTTTATTTGTTCAACCAGCGAATTCCGCCACTTACTGACTGATAGTTCACATAAACAATGAACCTTTCGACTTAGCGCATCAGCCACTCGGTTTTATTTACCCTTTAAATGCTTTATTTCGAAATCAAACCCACTTAGGAAATCTGCCCAACGGCCTTGTCTTGCATTCAAGGTAGGCTGGCTGAAATAATGTGTCAAACTGTGATGATCAGTTAACAACAGGAATTTCCTCCCTAGGAGGTAATGTCTCCACATTTTCAGCGCATGAATAACAACTGCTAATTCCAGATCATAAGCAGAGTATCTCTGCTCATGCTCCTTTAGCTTCCTTGATTCATAGGCTATTACTTTACCTTCCTGCATTAATACTCCTCCCACACCCTCCTTGCTTGCATTGGTGCACACCACGTAATCCTTATTAGGATCAGCTATACTCAGGATGGGCGCGGTGGTGAGTAAGTGCTTCAATCGGTCAAAGCTCTGCTGACACTCTGATGTCCACCTAAATATCTTCCCCTTTTTCTACAATGAGGTGATAGGATAGGCTATCCTAGAAAAGCCTTCCACAAACCTCCGGTAATAGCCAGCTAACCCCATAAAGGATCTGATATCAGCAACATCTTTGGGTATGGGCCATTCCATAATAGTTTTTATTTTCTCAGGGTCTACTGCAATTCCTTCTTTAGTGATCACGTGGCCCAAATATTGGATTTCCTCCTTGAAGAAATCGCATTTGCTGAACTTAGCGTACAGCTGATGTTCTCGAAGAGTTTGTAATACCAACCTAAGGTGCTCTTCGTGTTCCTGCTGGGAACGAGAATATATCAGAATGTCGTCGATAAATATCAGCACAAATTTGTCCAAAAACCGATGGAACACGCTGTTCATCATACACATGAAGGTGGCAGGTGCATTGGTCAAACCAAAAGGTAGCACTACAAATTCGTAGTGTCCATAGCGTGTCCTGAAGGCGGTTTTAGCGATGTCCTCATCTTTAATCCTGATCTGATGATAACCAGATCGCAGATCGATCTTGGAAAATACTTTTGCCCCTTTCACTTGATCAAAGAGTTCATCTATTCTGGGTAAGGGATACTTGTTTTTGACCGTGAGCTTATTCAACTGTCGATAGTCTATACACATACGTAGAGTGCCATCTTTCTTTTTCACAAATAATACTGGAGCTCCCCATGGTGATACACTGGGACGTATGTACTGTTTATCCAACAGCTCTTGTAGTTGCATCTTCAACTCTGTTAACTCTGGTACGCTCATTCGGTATGGTGCCCGTGATACTGGTGCTGCTCCCGGTATTAATTTTATAGTAAAGTCTATGTCCCTCTTTGGAGGCAGCCCTGGTACCTCTTCAGGAAAAACATCTGTAAATTCCTGTACCACCGGGATATTGCCTAATGCGGACATCTTATCTTTCTGGTTTGCATAACCAACTTGTATGGCATAGATCTGACATTTCTTTCTAATGCACTTAGCTAACTGAGAAGCGGTGATAGGTCGAATCTGGACAGGGTGTTTAATTCCCTGCAATTCCTGCTGTTGCCCCAAATCATCCTTGTAATAAATGGTTTTAGTTTTGCAGTTCACCAATGACCAGTGCTTTTCCAGCCAATCCATACCAATAAGGATGTCATAAGAGCCTAATGGGAGTACATTCAGGTCTGCTGTTACTGGCTGTCCAGCTATACTGAAAGAACAGTTATTAACTTTAGCTAAAACCCGTCTTTTGGCTCCCGTAGCTAACTGTACCAACCATGGATTTTTGAACCTTTCCGGTGATAGCTTACAATGTTCCACTACTTTTGGACTAACATAACTTAAAGTAGCTCCTGGATCAATAAGTACAGCTACAGAAAGGTTTGAGATCTTACCTTCAAACTCCACCATGCTCGGTTGATATTCAGCTTGCCGGTCCTCCAAGGCTGCGTTAATTCTTGGTACGCTGCGTGCCACATCCCCAACGGTCGAGGCTTCGTGGATTTGAGATATTTGGTCGCCTCCTTTACGCTGCGGGCAGTTTTTAACATAATGCGGTCCTCCACATCCCCAACACTGGACTGGAGGTCTGGTTCCTTCAATCTCTGATCTGGCAGGAGGTTCACTAACTCTGCTTTCACTTGGCTTGGCCCGGAAGGTACCCTTAGTTGTATTTCTGTTAAACTGCCCCTTTCCAGCACCCTTACCACCATTTCCACGACTTCCTTTGTTATTACCAGCAACTCTGTTGCTTTTCTTGTCATTCCATCTTTTGCTTGAAATATCTCCTCTTTGTTTGTTCTGCTGGTAACAAATTCTTGCCTTACGAATTGCCTCGTCCATGGTTCGAGGATTGTCAAACTCTATTCGTTCCCTTATATAGGCTGGTAGGCTGCTCACAAATCTCTGCACTTTGGCCTTTTCTTCTTTGATATATGGCACATAGCGAAGCAGGGATGTGAAGCGATTTATGAATTCGTCCATGGACTGTTGTCCCAGTCGTAAGTCATGGAATTCCCGTGCCTTCTCATCATAGAAACGCTCGGTTAAATACCTTTCCTTAAAGTATTTCTGAAACTTTTCCCAGGTTATGCTTTGTTCACTTACTCCCTTCACAATTTTAATTTCTTCCCACCACAAGGTGGCTTTGCCCTGTAGCTGGAAAATGGCCAGCCGCGCCTTCAGATTTTGGTCATATTCATACAATTGGAAATACTTGTTAATGTTAATTAACCAAGCCTCTGCCGCTTCTTCCTGCTCTCCATCGAAAAGTGGAGGTTTGATTTTCCGGAATTCTCCCTGTAATTCCATTTTCTGTCTCTTTGAGGTCTGCTGTTCCAGTACATTGTCAGAATGGTCTTCCTTCTCCTCTGAAATTTCAGGTGCGTAATCCCGTTCTTCAGTTCCCCTTTGCTGTTCCGCACTGGGATTGGCTAATGGTGGATTTTGTTTGTCTGACAGACTCTTTAATATTCTTTCTTGCTCCACTGTTAATCGTGCATTGTCCTCTCGCAGTCGCGCCATCTCACTTTTCAGCTCTTGGACAGTTTGCAGTATCGCTAGATTGGTACTGCGTGTTTCAGCACCAAGCTGTACCCACAGCTCAGCATTTTCTTGAGGGACGCTGCCAGTTCCCTGCATTTCCTCCATCTTGCTTGTTGACTGTTAGCAGATGGTTGTTTCTGTATGGATCTCCTAATTGGTACACAAGAAAATCAATTAGCTGCATTATTTACTTCTTCATATATGCAATTTTTTTATTTTTTTTTTTTTCTTTTGCAGCTGGGCTTCACTGCTCCAGAGGCCACAGTTTTGAAACCTCTGCTCTGATACCACATTGTCACGACCCCATGACATTTACACCAACTAAAAAAAATTTAATTAAATACCATACGCATAACATTCATCCATAGATATAACGAGCATGGGATAATCCTTTGCATATACCTAAAATTTTGTACCATTGATGCACCCATGTTATAGTTAAATGTACACATATGAATAATGTAAGCTTTCCATGGAGAATCCCAACTGTTTGTTTGGAAGTGTCGGAATTATATTATGGCTAAGTCAAAGGTGGCGCTTCAACCTTACTATCCGACCATATCGGTACCAAGTGGTGAACGTATGTTAATATCCTCACCTACCCCTGCCAGGTGGCTAGCACCGTGCAGAGGCCATGTGATACATTGGTAACTCTGCGGGGTTTAGCGCGCCATAACTTGGATTCGACGGACGGCCCGGATCACTTAACCAGATCCAAGGGTTTACGACAGCTCAAGGGTTTTAGTGACCTTTATTATCCACCGAGCCGAGGTTCTCGGGTTCATTTGCATTTGTCTGTGGAAGAGCCGCATTCTGCTCCGCTCGGCAGTCCTCCATGCGCCGGTGAGCAATCCTGCAACATTCTCCAGGTATCCATAACGCGCCATATATTAAATCTTCTCATGGATAATTCGTATTGGTTTATGCTAACAGGTCTTATTTATACTCCGGCATGTCTTTACTCTGAGCTTACCTCGCTTCTTATTGGTTTTACAGGTATCCGAATGGGGTTTCCACACGGCTCAAGGGTCAATACGCAGTCCCTGCACTTACAGGTATTTACCATTCATTTTTCCTCACCCGAAATCATGATTAACAGAATAGAAGGGTTATTATATGATTTAACTTATGGTGTTCGAAACCAGCCTGAGGTATTCCTCATGGCAGTTTTATTTTAATGGTCCAGGGTTCTGTCCTTCGTTCAATTCCGAGCTCGAAACGAGGACGGCCTTTCCATTCTTGAATATACAGATGGGGGTTGGTTAACCATTCGGCATTCTGCCAGATTCATATATTATGGTTTGAGGGTTCACGGCCCTCTGTCGGAACCATAAACCCTGAATGTTTTAATATTTCTGAACGTGTATTGTTGTTATTTGCCAAGAGGGTTTTCTATCTGACTTTTCCATATGTATATGAATCTAAGACGGCCAAGGCCTCCTTCAGTACTCTATATCTTTGGGTTTTCATACTGTTCTGTCACCCGAAAGGGTTTCCTGCTATATATATTTAAGGATGTTTTTTGAAACTTACCATGTATATATTTATTAATAAATTCGCCTGTTCGGCTTGCATGCATTTGTCAATGGTTTCGTTCATTCAGCGTTCAGCTATACTGTACCGTATACAATACTTTTCTTGTGATTATACAGTGTTTGGCATCATGTTCCGGTTCAATACTGTCCATTGTCCATAGGGTTCTGATTTATTATTGAGGGTTAAGGTGGCTGTCGCCTACCTACAGGTTACCGGCGGTTAGTTCACCGGCCGTTCTCTCTACAGGGTTTGGTCGCACAGTGACTTCGTGTCGACCTCGCACCATTACGGCTTATCTTTAATCATTTAACTAGTTGAAATTTGTTAACAATATTGCTATGTTTTAATTCTTTCACATAGATTCTGCGCATGTGGGTATGCCGCAGTGATTTCTTTATAAGTTTGAGAATAATGACATTCAACCCTCGTACAGGGTCTGGTACGCTTTTTGCTATAGTTTGTGATATACTTGTGAATAATAACCCATTTCACGGCGTACTCTGTTTTCCGTAGCTGCACGAAACTGTGATACAGTTCTATATTTTATCTAAATCGTTTTACTGTTGCAATATGCTGTATCGTTCTCGTATATCTTTCTTCTCTTGCTTACTACTAAGGCCTTTGCCTCCGGATTTGCATACGGTCGGTTACAACTAGAATGTCTCTGCTTTGATGTATATTCCAGTTATACAGTTGCAGTTGAATACCGGTTCTTATCTATATGTCGACAGCATGTTTTGATGCTCAGTTTATAAGAAGTTTATTTCTGTTCTCTATATAGACAACATACTTAGTTTGCCTATATTGATTTGTTTCTGTTCTTTATGGACAATAACCAGTACTTTTCATTCAACAACCTGCATTGTATATCTAATAGATAAACTTTGTTCTTTTGTTTAAAATAACCAGTTCAGGCACTAATAAGCACTGTCTCAAACATATATGTATATTCTTGCAACTAATAATGCAAAGATTTAGTTTACTGTAGTTTCCGCCTAAACACCAGTAGCATATTACAGAGTCATAAATCTAGTAAACAATAACGAATAATAGTGAACAATGGTATGTAACTCGTACCTGGCTCGCCAGCTACAAGAGTTAAGGCTCCAGAAGTTCACCTGCACCTTATATGTTTGCTCTTAACCTCCCAACCTTGAGATCCACTTCCCGCTGGATTCTCCCCCCGAGCAGTCTTGCAGGCCTACAGCCCTCAACAAGACTCATGCACTACCATGCTAGGTTATCTGGTCACTACCAGACTTAACCTCTTTTCTCACTCTGCTCTCTCTCTGGAATTCTTCTCCCTGTCTGTTCATCAACAGCCCAGAGGTTTTCCTCCCAGGACTTTTCCTTGGGTGAGAAGCAGTTGCTTTTCAGTTTCATAACTGATTTTTATTTTCTTTCAATAGAAAATCCTCCTTCAGGAGGCTGCCAGCATTTCATGAATATACACATAAAAAAATAATCTATTATATTCACTTTCATAATTAACAATGTCATTTAGTAATAACAAGTCACCACTCATACAGTTTTCACCATAGTAATTATTCCAGAATTACAAGTTACCGGGGTCATTACACCTGACCATCACTTATTTTCCATATGGTATTTCTCTCGCGCCTATAATTTGCATACTTATGAAAAAACTTAGTGTTTCTGTCACCTTGTTTGAGCCATATTGCCCTACTTTTGAGCCTCCAAGAGACTTCTTCCTGCTTCAGAAGATTTTGTTTTATCCTTTCAAGCTCCTTTATGCGACATCTCTTGCTAAAAGGGAGGGAGTTTGCATCCATAGCCTCGGAAATGTTGTCCACTTCTCTCTGAGTTTCTTTAAGAGCATTTTTGTCCCTCTCACTTTTTTTAAATTGCCATTCTTTGACTACCTTTCTTATAGCAGACAGCTTGTCTCTAAAAGTCATAAAAGGTGGCATCATATTTTTTGCTGACAAATATTTCCATGTTTTTGTTATGATTTCATTGAAGTCTAGATCTTCCAAACATATTCTGTTGAATTTAAATGGGTACCCCTTTCTGAACCCTTTTTCCCTCCAACTAAGATAAATTGGCCTATGGTCAGAAATAAAGACATTCCCAATGGACAAATATGGCATGCCCATTTTATCAATAATGCTGACATGAACTATGAACCGATCAATCCTTTTAGCGATATACGCCTTCTCCATTCTTCCATTGTCCCACGTGGGCATCATTTTTGATGGAGCAATGTCTACAAGATTTCTGAGTAGTAGTTCATACTTTATGCGTTCTGCTAGCGGGTCTCTCTTCCTGCAGTTTCCCCATCTTTCTTCTGAGCTTAGTGTTATGTTTAGATCGCCTGCAATCATCAGTGATTCAATATCAAAAATTTCTGAAGCAAATAACTTTTCCCAGAAAGGAATCCTGTTCTTATATGGGGCGTAGGTGTTTAAAATATTAATGGTGCTCTCTTTTCCTCTGATAGATGCTAAGATAAGAATGCCTGCAAAGCACTTGTATGCTTTAGCTCTGATCCACGCAGGGTCCCACAAGACCGCCAGACCCCCTGATATACCCTTTGCCTCCGAAGCTACCAGGTACCAAGAGGGAAACATTTTCCTAAAATAGGATATGGACACTTGTTTGTTGTGCATGGTTTCTTGAATTAAAATAATTTTTGGCTGAGCTGAGTAGAAAAGATCCTTTAATGCCAAAAATTTTAGCTCTGCTCCCAGACCTCTAATGTTCATAGATATAATAAAGGTCATTTGGACGTTTCTCCAACCACGCTTGCTCTAAGAGGCTATGTCTCTGACATGTCAAAGATGGGAACATCAACTAGGGACAGATTCCTCACACCACTGTCTGCAGCAATTGTCCTCCCCCTAAAATGTCTGCTACCACCATTGTGCTTTTTTCTCACTGTTATGTTCCTTGCAGAATTCAGACTTATGAAAGGAAGAGCAGGATTTCTTGGTTTATGGATGGTCAAAGGTTCCAGCTCAAGATATTTTCTGCTGAGAAGAAAGTCTAAGTCGTTGTCATACAAGTTTGTTGGAGATGAAACAGGGGAGTTTAATGGGGTAACAGCCACCATTGGCTCTTTTCCTTTTGAATGAGGTAAAAAATACTTTTTAGGCGTCGACAAGGATGAGGAGATTAGAATGGGATGGGAGCCCACCGTAAAATGGATGGGCGGCGGATGAGGCACTGCTTTGTCGACATTTGGTTCTGGAATGGGCATGCAAGGAGGAGATGGAGATCTATTTTCAGCAGAAAAGCCAAAATTATCCGAGCTTTTAGGTCTGGAGTCTAGGCCTTGAGAAAAATCCTGAGAAAACAGCTGAGGAGATTGGATGACTTTGTTTTCTAAGTTTTTAAAAACTTGCCCATCCACAAGTTCCATCGGAGTTAAACTAGCTGGAGGAGATGGGATCTCCTTTTCAGTGAGCACGAGGGATTCTGTCCGGAACTTTCGATGAAGCAATCTGCTTTTTAGAACTTGATGCCAAGAGCAATTTTTTATAAGGTGACCAGTCCTGTGGCATGCCGAGCATCTGAACGGGATGCCCCAAAAATCCAGTCTTTGTTTTATTTTCAAGTCTCTCCATGCAATCTCAATATGGTCAAGAAACCCCCCCTATAGGCCTTTTCAATAAGAATCCACGCTATTCTTTTGTCTTTTTCCCCAAGACACCTTGGGTCAACGTAAACGAATCTTCCAATTTAATTACCAATCTCGGCTAAAGTTTCCTTGGACCACATCTCCAGGGGAAGGTTTGGGAGCTTTACTCAGATCAGGTTATTCGAAGGAGTGTTTTTCAAGGGGTCATACCCAATATACCACCTGTAGAGAGCAAGGAAACTGCTTCTATAAACCCACGGACATTTCAAAACAGTTTCTACATCACTGGCATTCAAGAAATGAAAGCAATACCACTCCTTCATGAGATTTGAAATAATGGGGGTATATCTGATCAGTGGTTTCCACTGAACCTCGAGCCATTTTCTCATCGCGGCATCATCCATTTCTGGAAAATGACATCTACCCACCAAGGCAAGGTCCTGTAGGCTTTCAATTCTTTCAGTCAAGTGAACGCTATCCAATTTTAATGCAGTAGGCGGGGGGGTGGTTTTGACAGGGTTCCGGGCCATATTATAGCGGTTTGCGTGTTCACGCAAAAGCTTGTCTTTCTGTTGGGAAGAACCTTTCGTATTGATCTCCCGAAGTGGAAGCTCTCTACAAAGCCTTTCCCTCTCCCTGTCAGCACCATGCATCACAGGCTTGACAACCACGTCATCCAAGGTTGATTGCCATCCAACAGACAACGTGGCATCCCCCCATTCCTTCTCGGCCTAAATTGCAGCCCGAACCATGGCCTCCATGGCTGACGCATTAGACCCACCGTCCATGCGCCTCCAAAAACCTTCCCCCTAGCTTAGCAGAGTTACCTTTGTCCTAGATAGATTACCGAACCAAATTTTTTGTACCAGAATTAATCAGCCTTTGACCGATTTCTGAATGTAAAGCTTGGATGAGGTAAATGCCAAATGCAGGAAATAAAGACACTTCTGACACTTGAGCTGGTGTCAAAGAAGACTCGGGAAGGATGATTCCAGATTTCAAAGTGGGCGCGGAGATAGAAGCACTAGCATGGCTAGAGATAATAACTATGGATGACGACACCGCACAGGGAAATTGACTGGAAAGGGAAAATCCTATATTTTTTATACCCTCAAGTACAGGACAAGTCATCTAAAGGACAAACCCAAATCCCTATGAGATTTGAAATTCCATTCCAGATTAGACTGTTTAAAACCGGTCCCGTGAAAAAAGTTTTCCGGACCAGAAAACCAAGGCCTCCGATTGATGGAAAAAACCTACTGGCTACAGTCCATGGGAGCTCCAGAGTTTGAAACAGCTATAGGGTGCATCTCATGAGGGCATACCAGCTCCTTGTATCTTGTTAACTGGATGAAGAGTCTTGACAGACTAAACAACAGAAGTATATTTCAACAATACACCACCATGACCCTATTTTGAAACGAAATTTTGTGCAAGGTTTATGAATTACTATAAACTTCTTTAAATTGTGAATGATTTCCCAGAACATTCTGAATAATCCCTAAGACAAAGCAAAAAAAATTTAAGCATGTTGGATAAAAGAAACAGACCCTGAGGAGATGATCTTAATCCATGATGGAAGTTCCGAGTTCTAAACCTTGAATATATTAAACGATTGGCCCAGAAATTTTATAGACTCCCAACTTTGTATTTTAAATCATCTTAGCAAAAGATTTTCAAAACGACAAAAACTTATTGAATCTGAGCAGTCTCTATAATACATATGTAGAAACTATACTCCATAAGCTAAATAGAAATAACAAAGGTTGTTAGGGATGGAATGACTGACCTCTTACCAGGCGCATGCTGAGGGGAAGGCGTCGAAATTCCTCCAGCGAACCCGAAAACCAATAGATTTGAAAACAAGCGGGGAGATTCAAGTGACTGGGAGAGATGGTAGTGAAGCTAGCCAAAAATTTACTCCCCTCATAGAGCTGGTTATATAACTAGACCAATGAAGAGAGATGGACTGCGTGTCAGTCTATGGGCTAGCATGGATGGCTATAGGCAAAGTCTTTCAGGTGTCTGAGATGAGGCACGTCGGGTGGTGGGCATGCATGGACTAAACAATAACTTGAAACAAGGAAGAGACAAGCGTGAACCATGCATTGGTTCTTCAGATTTACCTGCTTATCCTTGATTGGGTATGCGCATGGCTGAGACAATCTAGACTGAGGCGACCTGGTTGGTTGCTTTCGGCTCACCTCCCCGCTCGGCACGCACCTGCGTAAAATTCCTTAATTAATTGTGACCAAAAGAGTGTGATAGATAAAGATACCTAAAATCAAGAAAATGAGAATACCCAAAGATTATAGAAATTGAATGAATATAATCATGTTTTGTGATGTTGAAAAGGTTAATTTTGTGTAAGTTCATATATAAACTTAATCAAGAACACACGAATTGGAAATTTTCAGCAAGCTTAACAAAGTATTTTTATATCAAACAAAATCATTGACACACTTACTTTTGAAATGAAGAACTATACATTATCTTTACAATTAGATTACAAATGTGTAAGAGATAGATGGATTGGCTTAAGAGGTTATAAAGAAAGAGAGACAACATCATTGATCAGAAAGTGACACATAGCATTACTAATGAGAAAAAACAATTGTCTATTATTTATTCTTCAAAATTATCATAAAACCACATATTTACCACTAATCCAACTAATGTGTTTCTTATCCAATTATAATTTACTTATGGATTATAAATAATTATTTGGATATTTTCCAAAGCAAAAAAAACTAACAAATAATATAATATTATAGAAATGATGGAATACAAAGATTTAGAAAGATAAAATTTCTAATAAATAAAAGTTAAGAAAAAAAAAATCCGCGAAGTAATAAACATGGACTTTTAATTTGTATCCATTCTCGTTTATTTTTATCTAATATTAAAACATAGTAATTATTCAATATTTAATTTATTTTTAAATTAAAAATTATAAAAATTATTTAAAAAAATTAAAATTTCTTTCACAAATTTAAACCCCTAAAAGACTTTGAGAGGAATCAATTTTGATTCCAATCCGTCGTCATTATGATTAAATTCAAATCTTGTAAACCTTTATTAACGATGATGATGCTCATCATTCATTCAAAATGACATGATGATGCGATGTAGTGGAGCGTGATGGTTGTCCATCACCATCATCCACTCTGAATAAAACCAAGAAAGCTACTTTTTAAGAAAAAAACACAACCTACATTTACCCTAAGGTCTAGTGTTATGCAACTTCTTTGATATCGCCCTCTAACACCCCACCCCACATTTACCCTCTTCTACAAGCTCACCAGGTAAATATGAGTTGAAATTTACTATACATGACCCAACCTTACTGCAACCTTTCGGGGACACATGATCACCCAGATATCAGAGAACATCCACAGGTGACCCTTCCCTGAGCTGGAACTACCTTTTTGACCTACTTTACCTCCCAATCGCACACATGCAGTCTTGTGAAAGCAGCCAGAGGCTTTCAGCTGCATGCATAAGTCATCCTCCATGTGGCAACAACCGAGATTTTCTAGTTAAGAGGGTGTGGCTAGAAGCGCTGTTGTAGATTTTTAGGCTAGTATTTAGGCCAACTCCCCAAAATTGCCTAGAACTTTCTAGAATTTTGTCAACGAGGTCTATGTGTCTATGTGCTTAATTCAAACTCTACTCTTTCTCAAAACTTGTCCAACACATGTGAAACATTTAGACAAACACTTTGTAAACATAATACCTATAGGTCATGAATTCATAATTGTTCACTGATTCATTAGTTTCATTAAAGGTTTATCAAGAAGGCTTATTTCTCTTTCTTACTAGTTGCAACAACACATATTAGCTCATGCATTCATATAAATAACCAAGAGCTTGTTAAACCATGCAATATAACCATAAGAAGAGTGCATCATATAATGATATATATACCATGCATATAGCCAACATTTAACCAGAATGAAACCATGACAAACTAGTCATATAATCACACATCAAATTAGAACTTGTGCTGATTATTCTCAATAATAAATACAGACAATAACATATGCATAATACCAACCAAGTCAGGGACTTCCACATACCACTCATCCATAGATTGGGATGAACCAAATCTCTCTTTCATCCAATCACCCATGTTCCATATTCCAAGCATGAATGTTGGATCTCATGGGTTAAACCAAATCATAACCAAACAGGGATTCTAGAGGTTAAACCACCTCCACCCTCAAGCCATAATGATCTCACCTAAACTGGTCCAAAGATCACTAAAACCAACACAAGATTAGATGCCTCATAATTTATTCACCATGCCGAGAGGAATTTTCCTGTCTCCACCCACTTGTTAAGGGCTTCCCGAAGAAAACCATCTCCATCCCCAACCCTTTGGATTTTTCTAATACCACCTTAACCTGGTTCCAAAATATTTTAGCAATTCCAAATCTTAACCAAATAGGAAAGCCAAATCATCATGGCTATCCAAGAAATGGCATAGGCAAGGTTGTACACCACTATCAATCCAAGCAAAATCCACGCCAATAATAGAAAATAACCAATAGACCAAATGCTTGCACCATGCATTCAAATCCTAGTAATGAAAACACACATGCAACCTGTTACCTGCAAAATCATCCTGCTAGTTGCTCTTTCTTTGCTTGATTTATTCCCTTGCTTATTGTTGTCCAATTCCTCTCCTTGCGCTTCTTTCCTTGCCCATCCCTTACTTGTTTTCTTGCTTGAGTCTTTCCTGTGTCCAAGTGCTCTCTTCTCTTGTTGTAGTGTTCTCTCTCCTCTTTTAGTTTATTTTCCTTTTCCTTTTTGTCTTAAATTTCCTTTGCATGCATATTCATTTCTCTTAATCTTCCTTTTCTCTTATTTTCCTTTATTTCTTGAATTTATTTCCATTTATTCACCTTTGCCTTTTGGCAATGCCAATGTCAATTTCCATAGCCAATAATTAACCACAATTGATGCCTAATGTATGTTTCCCCCGCATTCAACCTTAAATATATGTCCCATGACCTTGGTTTTATTTTTGCTTTTTATAATGCTCATTAATTACATGGAAACTTAACCCAGAGTTGTTACAATTAACCAACATATAACAATTTAAATATCAAACATGTAAGCAAAAAGAACACCTTCAAATTTTAAGCATACTATAGGCATTTGTTTTAATTCAAAAATTCATAAAATTACAATACATATTTCAAGGAATTTTAACTCCAATGAACATATAAATGAGCTTAAAGTCCCTTTAATTTTTTTATCGTAAATCTTTTTGGTCTCCATATCAACCAAACATACAGAGTTCACCAACCATTTATTCAAACAAACTAATTTTTGCCTATATCTATTGTTCATATTTTATTCTTTTGAAATTGTATTCATTTATTCTTCATCCTCTCTCATCTTCTCATTTTTTACTTAGGCAATTAGCATGACAAGAACTAGGGGGAAGAAAATTACATTTTTTAGAGAAGTTAGGCTGCTTCATAACAATAATTACATTTAAGGGAATTTTCCTTAAAGATTGTTCAAATATTTCTGAAATTTTGTCTTTCTTTGATTGTTTTTATGTTTTATAAGTATTAAAAATAAATTAAAATGTTAATTTTTAACAACAACCTATAGTGCATTCCCTTAAATCTCCTTATTTTTGGTTTTTTTAATTGCATCATTTTCACTACTTTGTAACGTTATTAATTGAACTAACTTCTACCACATACATGCACAAACCCATATAAAATAATGGACTTACAGACGAGTGTATCCTTAACCATAATAATAATGCTTGTTACATTATTTTGGTATTTCTTATTTGCATTTGTATCCTAAATTATTGGTCACATTTTGATTGATAATGTTTATTTAAATTTGGTAGTTATTTTTTTTATTTGACTTCCATTCACACCCCTTCTTGGAATTCCACATTTCATGTCCTTTAGTTTTAAATGGGAAATATAATTGCAGAGTTCAAAAGTGTGTTATGATAATACAATTTTCTTTAAAAGGTTATAAATGTTATATGAAAGTGTTATCCCTTATGTTTCTTATTATCAAATGGTGAATGATAAATTTTATTTTATTTTATTTTATTTTTTATTTTTAAGTTGGTACAAAATTTTTCTATTAATAAAATGATTTTACATTGATAACATGCTTATTCAAAAGGACTAATTTGGGAGTGTAAACCTCTAATTAGATATGTTTGAATAACATCAAATTTTTCAAAAATTAGAAATGAGTTTGATCAACATTGACCACTGGTTTTACAGAACATTAAAAAGGATGATAACTATATGTGTTCCAACACCAAAAGGAGGCACAATACTAAGTGCCAAAATGCAAAACTATACCAGAAATTTTTACAATCATTACAGTAAGACATGAGACAAACAAAAACAACCACTCATTAGCCTCCTTGATGCCAAGAAGATAGTCGAAACCCCTAATGCGCAGTTCATATTATGGAAAAGTGCCAATAGGATAATTTGCATCCAAACATTGCCACTATTGATGGAGTAGTACCATTCAGTCTTAGATGATGACCAGAGAGAGGGAGTTGCGTTGGATGGTGGAGAAGTGTTGATCGGTTGAACATTGATAACAACATGAGCGTAAGTGACATCTTTAGAGTCAGAATCAGAATCCAACATCACATACTTTTCCACCCTTTACAAATGTGTGAGTATATCATCCAAATAGAAGCGAACGTTCCTTAGGAGGTGTTTTATGTCCTCCTAGTCTGCAAAATTTTTGTAATTATCCACCTTTTTGTCTCAGAGCACCAAATGAAATAGAGTGTCCAACTATTGATGTACTGCAACATAATGCAAAAAGTGCAGTCTCCTTCTAAAATTCCCTGGGTCACTAATCCATTTAAAATCTCAAACGCCCACCTCTGAATCAAATAAGAAGGCCTTATCCCTAAACTCTTTCGATTCCAGGTGTCAAATCTCCTTTCTAATCCCCGGAGGAACCAAGTTGAACAAAGTTTCCACCAAATTCCATCCAAATAAACGTTTGTGATGAGAAATAGAACTACTACTGGAACCTCCCTGTCAACTTTCCATAGTCACAAAGAGGTACATAGTATTGACACTAACTTGGTTGACCTCAAGACTTGTAATTTGACTCTCAGAATGATGAAAAGGACAACACCCAGGAAAAACTATATTGTCCCCAAAACTCACAGGAAATCCAGTTATATAATTTGGTCTCCCATTACGAAACACAAACCCAAGCAGAGTTATATCGTCCCCAAAACACAAAGGAAAGTCGACTTAATATTCTGGTGACCCTTGATAGATCGTAATTACTTGTGACAGGAGAACGATAAGGGAAATGACTATAGAGTTTGAATTATACACTCTTAGAAACTCGGATAACCAAAATTCCTTGACCTTACAGAGAAAAATTGATACAATAGGACTACCCACAGAATAAGATAGCAAAAAACCATCGACTACAGACTGATTTTTGTTGCCAAACACCAACATCAAACAATGTAGCCCAAAACTAACAACAGTGAGCCATAAAACTCTCAATTTCCGCTATGAAATGTCAAGGTAGAAGCTACCATTAAAACTCAATAGAAAAATTCCAAAGATACCATACCCCATACACCAAAACAAGACAATTGAACGAGATACCTAGAAAATCATAACCTTGGAGCCCCGATAAAGAAAGCACGACCATATTGTAATGGCAATTATCCATATTTTCATAAATATTTAGTATTTTATCTATAGTAATATGACGGTTATCGGTTCACAAACTATTGTCACTTCATGCGGACAAATATTTTCTTATTTGGGGTTTAGAGCTATGATAGATTGTATAATTTACAAAAGATATGTATGATTATTGTTATTTGTGATCGATTCTTTCTTAAGCAGGGTTATCTTAAAATAAAATAAATTTAGAGCAATAACAACTTTACTATGTGAATGATGCTTCTCAAGAGTAAGTTCATATTGGTGGTTGAGAGTTTTTGATAATAAAAAAAAAAAAAAAAAAAAATTAATATATATTTTATTTTATTTTATTTTATTTTCTATGGCTCTTTTTTGGTTTTCAAAATATTTTTGATTGAATAAACATGTTTGCACATTTTAATGTTCATCATTAGAGAAGTATAAGTGAAAAAGAATATAAAATCATTGTATGTATTAATTTTGTGGAATATTTCTATCATTGAGTTTAATTATTTCTTTAAGCTTATGATCAAAATTGCTAGGAGTCTTTGCTGGTTAGCAATACATGTTATGAGTTTACAAACGTTAATACATTATTTAGCTAATTATTTATTTAGCTAAAAAAATTATATTTATTTTCTTAAAAAGGGGTTAGTGTAATTTGTAAGCACTTTCATTTATGAAACACGATTTTTTGTTAAAATTTTTTTAATGCCTTGTTAGAAGAGGTTTAAATAAGTTTTCATCGTTATGATGTTTTTTCTTTCATTTAAGCAGATGATGTAAGGAGGGATGTGCAAGACCTTAATATTATATTGGGTCTTGGCATTATTCAATTGTTAAAGTTAAATCTCATGTAGGGGACGTGATACTAGTAAATTGTAATTTTTTAAACGGTGATTATGAATTCAAGTGTAAGAATAAGAGAGAAGAGTTTTTAACACCAATGGAACATTGAATTTGAAAGCATGATTAGACAAGTGGAAGATATATTCAGTATTTTTTTCTGTTGATGGCTTACTCAATTTAAGATTATAGAGGTCGGGAACAAAGTGCACTCTAAGTTGTCTTTAGTGTGATTTTTTGGAAGTTTTTCTAGTGGGTTTTTTAGCTCTAATTTCTATAAAATTTGGTAGGAATTTATTGAAATCATGGGTAACCCCTGCACAATAGAAGTGCCCTAAGAGTTTTTTATGCATTGAATCAATATATACAATAAAAAAACGAGTTTAAATAACACAATTCAACATTTCACCTCAAATTTTTCCACGGTATTCCCGCACCAGAAAGTCCAAAAAATCACACTAAAGACAACTCCCTCAAATAATAATAAAGACCACCAAAATTTACCATGCCAATATAAATATTTTTAGTGTACATCATAATTTTAAAAACATAATTAAAATTAACAATGATATAATTTTCCTAAATATATTTAAATTATTAAAATATTTTAATATACATAAAATAACGAAATATAATCTTCTCAATATATTTAAATCATTAAAATATTTTAATAAATCATTAAAATATTTTAATATACATAAAATAAGTAAAACACAAACATAAATAAATACCTTTCCGTGAGAAATAAAATTCAAATACATCACCAAAAAAATGCAGAAACCAATAAAATACACCAGACACCTATATGATTAGTTATAACAAAACTAACAAAGATCTTATCTTACTCTAACTAATTAAAATATAACACCAAGCTTTCACCGTATTAACTTTTCCTTTATTTTCACCACCTCTAAATACACAATCAACATCATGGTGGTGATGCCATTATTTGGCTTCTAAACACTTAACACTCGGTAGATAACGCTTAACACGTGGTATGGAAGATATAAATTTAAAATGTTTATATAAACTTTACATTTTTATATATAAAAATATGTTTATTTTAATTTTATTAAAATTTAGATTATATATATGTTTGGTATTTTTTTTATATGTTTCGATTTAATATATATAATATTAATTATATATATTTAATTAGAATAGTTTATTGTAAATATTAAATTTTTATATGTGTATTAATTAAAATTAAATATACCTGGATGCGGGTGATAACCTAACCATTTAAAATGATTAGACTGATGGGTGGCGAGAGGACGGGTCACATGGCCGTCTACGTTCCCTCCCATGCCAGCCTAATACGAATTCATGGCGGCCTGCAAGCTTATTAAATGGGTACTTTGGCTGAGATTTACCCATCATGCGCACATCAATGGATTCCACTCGCCATAATGTTGTTCTTCCCCCCCACTCCATTGCATTTGTCCGCCTCAGGCTGCTGAACCTGGAGCCGTTGCTGGTTGGTAAGTTGTGTAGACCTTGGTAATGGGCATCACTTCTCCCAAACTAGGCTCTGTAATTTGACATCAACCCAACCTTCCCTTGCTCATCCTCTGTTCAATTCTTCAGCCAACTCTAGCTCGGCTTTGCATTCTGCCATGGCATGCATTCGTCACCGAATGCAAAGTCGAAGAGGGGGATTTCATGGTGGTAGTGTCCGCCCTCTTGCGACGCCTAGCCCTGAATCCGCCTAGCCCTGATAAACACTTATAAGCATCAATTCATAGCAAGCATCAAATCAATTACTTCATTATGCATCTCACGTTGAAAAACATAAAATAAAATAAAATTATAATTTTATTTTAAATTATTATTATTACTATTTTTTTTTGTTAGCTTGACCCACTAAGATTTGAACCTTAAATTTTATGGTTTACATGATACTTCATGTTACACAGTAATTTGTCACCATTGGTCACCGTCCCTGTTACCCATTTCCCGTACTTTGGAGGACTCATTCCGGGACCTGTGAGCAGTGACATAACTTAAAAACACTTGCATTATGTTCCCCTAAGTATGGACTTCATGTGCCCTGAAGACACCTCCTGCAAAATATCCCTGAAAAGTGCCCTTTTTCCATTAGCGCGGGTCCACAGTGTACTACCCGCACCAATGAGGGAGATCCTCAAAAGAAGGCGCGCCCGTTGGCACTCTGTCTTAGAGTAACACCCGCGCCAACCGAGTTTGGAAAAGATTTTTAACAAACGCGCGCCCGGATGTTTTTTCCCTTCAAGTCATGAAGTCTTTTGAGGATAAAGCTAATCTTCTAGATGTCGAGATTCATCATCTATCCCTTACATCTATCCACAACAGCTTTTTGGAGATAATGCCAATCCATAATGGGTGTCTTGATGCATTGTATCTTCCTCCCCTTCTCCATCTATAAAAGTCTGTCCTCATGCATTTGACAAGCTAGTTTTGGGAGTTTTTGAGTAGTAGTGATAACGCTTGTCTTGAGTGATAGTAAGAGTCTTGGAGCATAGGGAGGTTATGCTGCCAGAAGTCTGAGCTGTGTATTCATAATCAAAGAGAGAGAAAGGTCTATTGCAAGACATATGTAGCTGCTCGCCCAGCCAGAGGAGAGATTCAACGTCAGAACTTTGGTTGTATTTTTCTCTGTTGATTATTCATTAATAAACGACTATCGTTATGGTTCCGATCTTATTGTTCATTATGATAATGTTTGATCTATGTCTTTTCTGACCGATATATAGTTGTATTTAGTGGATTCTATGCTTGTATTCGCTTCGTTCTTTGCATGTGCAGGTATCCATTCGCGGAGATCGTGAGGATCGTGACCTGCCGGAGCAAGGGAATGAGAGTATCAACTCGTCTACGACACTAGCGCTGGACTCCAGGTTGGTTCTCATAATCCACTTTCAATTTGCAACTAGGAACTTGCATGGTAGCGTTAATTGATTGTTGCTAGACCCATTTTGGGCTAGTGGGATCGCCTCTGTCCGCAGAGGGGATTTACCTCTCCAACAATTTGGCGACTCCACTGGGGAAGCTATTTGTTGTTTGATTCATAAACCTTGGACGGAGCCTGAAGAACGGCCAGGTAGCCTTCGAAACGCTATTGCTTTGCATTAGCGGAGTAGATCAACGCCACTTCAGTCAATCTCCGGTTTGGTTTACGAACCGAACAGCTTGGAGTTTGTCATGCACCTTGATCTCTCTTGTTTGCTTGCTTAGATGAGTTTTCTGAGCTGGATTTTTATGCTTGGTCGTCCTGTCTGTATATTTGATCTGTCTGGTTTCTGTTAGTCAAGCCGTGAACTGTTGGTTTTTATTTTTTTAGTCGGCAAATTTGATTAGCGCGTTTTTAGGCCTGACAGTCGCGCCAATTGGCGCCATTTTCCAGTGTACAGCTCGCGCCAATGCTCAATTAGCGCAGTTTTCTTCCTAACAGTCGCGCCAACCCTGTGAACTTGTTCATTTTGCTTGTTTACAGCCTTCCAAGCTTGGGTTTCCTATTTTGTTCAATCATCTGAATGTATCAGAGTCTTTTTTGACTGGTTTTGAGTCTTTTTCTGGCAAATTATTAATTTGATTTCCTTTGATCATTACTTGGAGGTTTGTCTCGATCTTTTCACAATTTTGCATCTTTTTGCTTTTGTTTTTGCAAAAAAAATTCCCCCTCATTCGCCGAGGGGGGGGCTAAATTGTGTATGAGTGTTAATCGCCTTTGAGTGTTTTTAGTTTATGATCTTTGGAACTCTCACCTGTTTTTCTTGGTTTGCACTTGATTGGTTCTTAGATTACATTAGAATCATCATGTGTTTGAGAATTCTCTTGCATAGATCACACTTGCATAATTAGAATTCTCATTTTCAGGATATGAATGAAAAGTGTGAAATAGATTACATTTGCATACTTTGGGTGTTTGCCAGTTTCTGTTTCGGTCTTCTCTTGATCCAGTCAGCTTTTTGGATACTCTTTTGCATCTGTTTGGTGGTTGTTGAAGCTTGTTTTTGGGTTATTCGAGCAATTTAGTTCTTTTTGCTTGATTTCCATATGGCTTCGTTTTGAGCCTAGATCACATGGCTCATTGAGATTTTGGAGTTTTTCTTGGTTTGAAGGATTGCCTTTCTTTTCAAAGACTTGATTGTGTCCATTGAGTGAAATTTGCTTTTTTGCTCTCTGTTATTGTTTCTCAAAATTTACTTAGTGCATTTTGTCAATAAAAGAAAAACGAACAATCTCTTTTGCGTTATATTAGTTAATGGAAATTAAAGTTTTTCGTTGTTGTTAGTGATTAATGACTTTAAAGAAAAGTTTCTTTTATTGCCATTAGCTGCATTAGAGTTATCATTGTTTGTTTTATGATCATTTTGTTCGATTGAAAGATCTCAACTCTTCTGTAGTTAGCATTCATTGAATGGAATGATATATTTTGGCATATAGCTTGCATTTAGGAAATTCTGAGAAATCACATACGGTAGGACCTGAAAACTGAAACCTAATCAAAGATCAACTGTAAAATGAACTGAATGAATCTAACAGCGCATTGGAACTTAACGCACACATTTAGAGGTCTAGGCTAGAGACGTGTTCCGGCGTCGTTAAACCTAGTCACTATTGTTTCACATTACGGTTGGGTGATTCCTCCTTTTGTGACTCGGTAGTCGTCTAGCACGGATTTGTGCTCCCACGTACCATCGAGTATATGTGGAGACCCCACTAGGTTATCATCCTTTATCCACAAGAAGCCGTGTCTGCCGCCTTACAAGCCGTAATGCACTGAACACAGCATTCGGGAAGATTGACTGTCGTACGGGAAGTCCTTGGTTTTCATCTGATTGCCAAGGTGTATAAGAAGTTTTACGGATTGTTTGGTAAACCCTTTGCCTAGAGTCTCCAGAGTAGTCACTTTTGATCCTTTTCGAACTCCTTAAAAGAAAAGGTGCCAGTGAGCGTCTTGTCACTTCGTGCTCATTAAACATTCGAAGGAGACTAGAGTCACCTTTTTGTCCTTTTCTCGACTCTTAAAACATGAAAAGGTCAAGTTCAGTTCCTTTGTCTTAAAATTTATTCGGCCACGATTCACATTTACCCAGTTAGATCTTGTTTGCGTTAGCTTGAGTAGGGTTCTTTCTCATTTTCAATGGCATCCTTCCCTGAGTCTACCGGCCAAGGTGTTCCCCCAGATGGAAACCCTAGTCCATTTCCTTCTTTTGGAAATGTCGGTGCTCCGTATATGGAAACTTTGTCTTTGCCTGGGTTAACCATCGGTTTGCCCGTATGGTTGTTTTCGACCTCGGTAGTCCCGAGTGTGATGACTCCTGTTCCACCGTCTCCTCCACCCGAACAACATCATGTTGATTCCAAGGTGGACCTCTCCCCTTCTTCGCCTATTTCTGCGTCCTCATCTTCTACTTCGCTTGGCGAAAGTCTGGATTTAAGTAACCAGGTGGCTAAGAAGAAGAAGAAGAAGACAAAGAAGAATAAGACTCCTAAGCGAGAGGTTAAAAGTACAAATCAAGTCGAGCCACCTTCTACTCCTCCGCGGAAGGTCAAATTTCCTTGTAAGTTGTGCAAGGAGGACCATCTTCTTCGCGATTGTCCTGGCATTCCCAAGGTCTTAGAAGTATGGTCTCACGATCCGGCCCGCCCCTCATCGTCCTCTGGAGCTCACGACGATGCTACCCTATCATCCGGAAATGGTAAGGGAAAAGGGAAGCTTTGAATCCCCTGTAGACTTTGTGAAGGCAATCATCCCCTTCACCTTTGTCCGCTCATGGATAAAGCCTCTGTTGTCTTGGAAAGTCTTACAGCTCCCTCACCCCAACTTCCCACTGGTTATCAACGTCTCTCTGCAGCCGCAGATCGTTCCCCTGCTGACAAAGAGATCGACCAAGATTCCTCTCTTGTCCAGCCTCCTCTTCCCGAACGTGGCTCTGCCAAGCCTGTTCCGGACCAACCATTGGTCGGAAAGAGTGTCGACTCGAGTTCACCACCCGTTGACCACTCTATTTTGGAAGAGCATCATTCCCATGTTCTTCTCGTCTCTTCAGATTCTCCTGAGTCCGGAAACGACTCTCCTATCCCAGCTGTTCCCGAGAGTCCTGCTTCGGTTCCTTTAGAGCAGGGGGGCAATCATACGATTCCCCCACCAAGTAGTTCAGTTGTTTCCTTCGACTGGAGTCGTTTGACTACCTCCCGCCTCCCATCCCATGTGCCTTTCTGGGTCACGGTACACGCCTATAATAAAGCGATACCTGGCACTGTTTTGGATGAGGGTGCATCTGTCAGTCTTATGCCTGCTACTACTTGGCAAGCTTTGGGTTCCCCACAGCTTGTGCCAGTCGCACCGAATTTGACGGCTTTTGACAGAGGAATTAGTCAACCATTAGGGATCCTTCCAAAGTTCCCTATTACTTTGGGAGGAAAAACCGTCTATATAGACGTATCGGTTACCCAAGGTGCTTTAGATTTCAATCTTCTCCTTGGTCGTGACTATGTATATGCCATGGGGGCCCTTGTCTCTTCACTTTTCCGTGTGGTTTGCTTTCCATACGATGGAAGAATTGTGACTATCGATCAATTATCGTTCGTTCGTCCACGAGTCCCTCCTGCGCAGTCATCATCCCCTCCTGGTTTTCATCCACCAGTTGCATTGGCCCCAGCACAGATCCACTACGTGGCCACCTATCCCGTGCCTATATCCAGTGATGTCGCCGTTGTGCATAGTGTCCTGGGGGCATTGGGTCCTGACTTCCGAGATGTTATCCTTCCACCGGGAGTGGCACTCTTGGAAGACCCGACTTCCTATTCATTATGATGAAGTTTGGGCCGAGGATAGTTTCGATCTTGTGGCGACCTTGTTAAAAAACGAAACAAGATGTTGGAGCATAGTTCCTTTCCAGTGTCAAGCTCCTTAAAAAATGAAACTGGGTCTGGGGTGGAGCATAGTTCCTTTCCTGTGTCAAGCTCCTTAAAAAATGAAACTAGGCTTGGTCGGAGCATAGTTCGTTTTCCTGTGTCAAGATCCTTAAAAAATGAAACTAGGTGTCTGAGGATAGTTTTGATCTTGTGGCGACCTCGTTAAAAAATGAAAACAAGGGTTATGAGGATAGTTCTTTTCCTAGGTCAACCTCATTAAAAAATGAAACATCTCCTCCTTTCCAAGTCGAGTCTTTCCTAGATCTCGAGAGTGAACCTTCACTCCATCCACTTTGTTGAATGCAATGAAGCTTGGGGGGCATGTACCTCGATTTGCGTTATTATGCTAGGGGCATGCGAACTGATAACAAGCATAGTTTTTCGTTTCAAGCTTGTGTAAACATGAAACCGAATCCAAGCAAAGTTCTCCATGGTTCAAGCTTGTGTAAAAATGAACCCATACCCATTTTACATCTCGTGATTGTTGTATTTATCCGCTAAATTTTGCTAAATGAGCCTTGGTTGTTTCATTCTATTGCTACCATCTCTTTGGCTAATCATATGCTTTCACTTGGTTGTTTATCCTTTCCCGAGGAACCGCAACGATGAGTGGTTTTGTTAGCCAGCCTCTTGACCATTACATGTTTTGAGCAGTTCCACCATTGCCGGAACCAGTTGCTACCCTTTATACCACTCGTTCCTCTAGGATGAGTCACCTTTAAGCTCTTTTCTGACTCGTAAAATATGAAAAGATTGCCGAGTATTTTTTCCCCTTTTGACTCGTTAAAGAAAATAAAAATGGAGGTCTGCTTTCAGCTCTTTTCCGACCGTTTAAAGATGAAAAGATTGCCGAGTTCCCTCTTGACTCGTTAAATGGAAATAAGAGGCGGTCGTCTTTAAACCCTTTTCCGACCGTGTAAAGACGAAAAGATCGTCGGACCCTTGTCGTTTCAGGTTCGTTAATGGTTACGAAACGACATGATATCGATCGTTTTTTTACTTTTTCAGGTCGATGTCACTACCTATGAAAAGTACTCCTCGATCGTAATGGTCGGGCGGTTCTTTCGAGCATTGTTTTATACTTTTTCGGGCTCGGGAGACACAAATTTACGAAAAAGGACCCCCCTGGAGTTTACTTTTCTGCTGTCTTTTCAAACTCTCTAAACATGAAAAGACGTGGAGTTCTTCCTTTGTCAGACTCGTTAAAACCTGATGACATCAGATTCTGTCGAAATGACGCACCACAAGCATATGCTATCCCCATCGAGCTTGTTAAAAATAATTGGGGTACTCGCCAGAAATGGCGGGGGAAAATGGAACCATAATTATTGTCGTGTCGGCAGTATGTCGCTCTTGAACATGGCACTTGTCTGCTTTCGTGTTTGGGTGGGGATATCTCATCTCATTTTTCACTTGCCTCCGTGGATTTGGATAATCCTGTTTGACCTCTCATCTGCTCATTGCCTCGTCACCATGACCTCTGATCCATTGATGTCAAATACTGCCAATTCCACTATCGTGCCGCCGATATGTTCAAGAGAAGTTGACCTCTGCAGAAAAACAACCTCCCTCTGATAGCTCACATGATCCTGATTCACAACATTATCTCTCTGTCTCGTGTCGATGATGTGGGAAACATCATGGCCCACCTTCGATCAAAGTCACTTCCTGTCGACTTCAGCTCATTATCCAGGAAGCTGATCTAGAGACTCCCTTCCGGTGCCTTGGAGCTTGCATGCCTCAATGACAGGTTCTTCGTGTTCGACGTGAGGTTTTCATCATTGGCCTCCGATCAAATGATTCTACGGGTGTTCGACGCCAGATCACTAATTCGCACGTCGTAGATTGTACCTATAGTACCTTGAAGGCCATTGTCATTATTGGTGGTACCTCTCACGTCTGTTAACAGTTTTCATTATTGACTGGTAATCAGACGATGTTCATGCATGTTCGACTTCAGCTCATATATTCGCATGCTTGAACTTGTACTTTTGTTCGGGTCAAGATGGAGCGCAAGACCCTGGATTTTGTCTATTGTAATCCATGCGTGATTCTTGTTACATGACTCATTCACTGGATGGCTGCGACCATAGCTGAGTCTATTCATTGATCCTAACCAGATGGCTGCGCCCATACTATGGATCTAGATTATTATGTACTCTCTTATGGATGGCTGCGACCATACCACATATATCATGTACTTGAACTATCAATTGTATCTCTCGATGCAGATTCTCGGCGGTAGCTACATGTGTTCTTGTAAAGCATTTCACCCCTCTCTCTCTCTCGGGCCTCATGCTTTAGGGGGCATCTGTTACACAGTAATTTGTCACCATTGGTCACTGTCCCTGTTACCCCTTTCCCGTACTTTTGAGGACTCATTTCGGGACCTGTGAGCAGTGACATAACTTAAAAACACTTGCATTATGTTCCCCTAAGTATGGACTTCATGTGGCCTGAAGACACCTACATTGCTCCCTATTTAAGCCTTTGCCATGGTCTGCCTCTTCATCTCGTCTTGATGATGAACCACGCTAGTTGGTTTGAAATGCGTCGGCCAAAAATTTCTCTTATGTGATTTCTACTGAAAGGCTTTGCTTAATTCATTATGGATCACAAAAGCTTGAATACAGAAATTACTACCATATTCAGAATGGCCACAACTATAAAATAGGCTTTGTTACAATATTATGGGTCAATATCATGTCTTATCAATAGCACATGTCCAAAAAAACCATAACTTAATTAAAAGGGTGGAAAATGACACAACTTCTTTTGAGATAAATCTTAACATTTGATTTATGATTACTATTAATGTATAAATAAGTTTTGTTATAATGATGATGATAATGATTAACGTCCACTAGGACTAATGAGGTTTATTGGACCTATTACACACCACCAATGGTTGACCCCATAGGAGAATTTTTCTCATAGATTTGTCTTTAGCTAGCATCCAATAGCCCCCTGATAGCCACCAATGTAGTCGATATATTATGTCAATTGATCTCCGCTCCCTGAGCTAGTCATATGTCCCTTCACCTTAGGAAAAACATACATTAGGCATCTCTATCTCTTCCCCTTCTCTCTCTCTCTCTCTCTCTCTCTCTCTCTCTCTCTATCTATCTATATCTATCTCCCATCTATCCCTCTTCCTCCCTCCCTCTCTTTGCCTCTCTCTTCTACCCCTTCCCCCACCCCATCTATATCTATATCTCCCCTTGTCTCTCATTCTCACCCCCAAAACATACACACTCTCTCTCCATATATATCTATCTCTCTCTCCCTCCTTCTTCCTCTCCCTCTCTCTCTCCACCTTCTATCTCTCTCTGACTCTCCATCTCTCCCTTGCCACTCCCTCTACACCTTTCCCTCTCTATGTATTTCTTCCCCTTCCAACTCCATCTCTCCCCCCTCTGTCTCTCCTCTCTCTCAAGTCCTCTCTCTTTTTCCTTCCTCTCTCTCCCCTTCTCTCCCACCTCCCTCTATCTCTCCCCCCATCATACACACACACTCTCTCCACCTTGGTTGGATATTATTTCTCCTTGTCATAGTATATCCATTGGAGTACCATACTAGTCATCAATTATAAAATTTGAAGGACTACTCTTAATTTTAAGTTGAAGGGTATATAATTTTACAACCCTCACGTCATAAAAAGTTGCAAAACTACTTATACTTCAATCAACAACATTAAACTAGGTATAAATTTCATAAAATATTTAATCTAAAAAAAATCCCCCCTCCCATTTTTTACCACATTAAAAATTAATCAATCATTGAATAAATACACCTTAATTTCAAAGAAACTAATAACAAAAATCCTTTGCAATTTCAAATGTGACCTTATGATGGGTATATGGGCATTATAAGTAAATAAATTTCAGAAAAAAATGAGTGAACATTGTTGCTTTAGCAAAATTTCAAATGGTAAAAAATGACAATATAAAGGATGATACACAATGTTAGAATCAATTTTTTGTTGTTGTATACACCCATATAAGAGAATTTTTTATGTGTAAACATGTGATAGTTTGGAACAACATCTTGAATTCATGTCTTGAGTGTCTCACAATCATGTTTAACCATGAGAGTTAATTCCTTCAAATTCCCAAGTAGATTTGGTATGCTCATTTTATATCCATTAGAAATAAGAAATTGTAGTAAACCTTGAGGCCTTTGCTGAAGGGTAGTAATTCTATGAAAACACTGTCAAAGGAGTTAAGTGAGTCTAATTTATTTATAGGCCTCTAGGAACATGTAAATTAACATGATTGCATTCATTGCTTATTACCTAGGCTGAAATGTCATGATTTGGAACTTCTAAGATCCATACAAGCATAGAGCTAGAGGACATTATCCATCAAGATCAATAGGGATGTTATTATTATAAAAGATACTAATTAATTAATATATCTATAAAACCATACAAAAATGAATGCCAAAGTAGAAGTTAGAGTATGATTC
The DNA here is from genome assembly GCA_031772625.1 of Pinus tabuliformis. Classification (NCBI taxonomy): domain Eukaryota; kingdom Viridiplantae; phylum Streptophyta; class Pinopsida; order Pinales; family Pinaceae; genus Pinus; species Pinus tabuliformis. Next base: position 896,146,240 of record CM062810.1, read on the forward strand.
CTAATATGTATATTTGCTCATAACAAAAATTATGTTACATATTTCTCCATAGCTTGCTTAATAATCTCACCCAAAGATAAAATATGCGGCTACATTCATTAATTTTGCAAATGATATATACCATAAGGCTTGAGGCACAAGGAAAGAGAGCTATTGGACATTCTCAAAATATTTGATGGGTAAAGCATTGTCAAAATTGATATCAAGAATAGATTGAAAGAGTGTGGTAGATAAAGATACCTAAAATCAAGAAAATGAGAATACCCAAAGATTATAGAAATTGAATGAATATAATCATGTTTTGTGATGTTGAAAAGGTTAATTTTGTGTAGGTTCATATTTAAACTTAATCAAGAACATACAAATTGGAAATTTTCAGCAAGCTTAACAAAGTATTTTTATATCAAACAAAATCATTGACACACTTACTTTTGAAATGAAGGACTATACATTATCTTTACAATTAGATTACGAATGTGTAAAAGATAGATGGATTAGCTTAAGAGGTTATAAAGAAAGAGAGACAACATCATTGATCACAAAGTGACACATAGCATTACTAGTGAGAAAAAATAATTGTCTATTATTTATTCTTCAAACCTATCATAAAACCACATATTTACAACTAATCCAACTAATGTATTCCTTATCCAATTATAATTTACTTATGGATTATGAACAATTATTTGGATATTTTCCAAAGCAAAAAAAAACTAACAGATAATATGATATTATAGAAATGATGGAGTACAAAGATTTGGAAAGATAAAATTTCTAATAAATAAAAGTTAGGAAAAATAAAAATTCTTTTAGAGTTTAATTTTGATCCATTTTCATTTATTTATTTTTAATATTAAAACATAGTAATTATTCCATATTTGATTTATTTTTAAATTAAAAATTAAAAATATTATTTAAAAAAATTAAAATCTCTTTCACAAATTTAAACCCCTAAAAGACTTCGAGAGGAATCAATTTTGATTCCAATCCGTGGTCATTATGATTAAATTCAAATCTTGTAAACCTCTATTAACGATGATGATGCTCATCATTCATTCAAAATGACATGATGATGCGATGTAGTGGAGCGTGACGGTTGTCCATCACCATCATCCACTCTGAATAAAACCAAGAAAGAAAAAAAACATTCCATCTAAAGCAAAAAGCATTCAATCTAAAGCAAAAAGCAAGCAGCGTCTCCATGCTCCAACGGTCATTCAGGTCGATGAATTTAAAACCAGCCTTCAATCAAATTTATCACTTCTATATCATTCACATCGATCTGGCATTGGTATGCTTGTTTTCATGTGCTTGCCTCTCTGCACCAATATTTTTTTAATTTGCTTCTTTGTTATTTTCATCCTTTCTTAATTATTTTCATGCTATCTCTTTGTTTTGGCTCAGTTTTGATTTCCAGAACCATGGTTGCATTGCCTATTTCTGTGTTTTGTTTTGGTTTGGTTTTGATTTCCAGAACCATGGTTGCATTGCCTATTTCTGTGTTTTTTCGGTGCACCGAATTTGGCTTTTCAATTTTTGTTGGGTATATTTATTGATGAGTTTCAAGTGCATGACATCTCTTGACCAGAAAAATGAATGGGAGTGCACTAAATCGACATAATTTAATGACACGGTAAGATAAATCATTCCCTTTCCCTTGCCATTGCCATGTGTAGTTTGAGAAAATTTTATTGTATATATTTTGATGTACTTAGGAGAAGTAGGAGATTAATGCATGCTGGTGAAAAACGAACTGTATATTTTGCAGTGATGGAAATCACGATTCTTACAAAGTCATTGGAATTATATGTTTTGTTTTGGCAATTAACTGATCTGTGTGTGGTACTAGTGTGCAGGATTACACATATGATTAGCACGGCTTTGAGAAAAGTTTCAGAAGAGTTATGAGGCACTGGTTGGTTTTCTAGTCCACATGCCAACATATTTATGCTTACCAGGATCTTCGAACTCAGCCACATCGCATCGCATCGCATCGTATCTTATGGAGGTGAGTCTCTTAAAGTAATTCTAAATACTATGGATGACAAATGAAAATTCATATCAGAATAAGAACATACGTAAGTCATGGAACTTTTACTTCTTTTCTTGTCGCTTCCTGTTACCATAAAGAAAACCCAATTTCTTTTTGGCATCTATGTTGAAATTAGTCATGACTTTTATTACTTCTCGCTTCCTGTTACCATAAAGAAAACCCAATTTCTTTTTCGCATTTCAATTTCTTTTGGGCATCTATGTTGAAATTAGTCATGACTTTTATTTCTTCTCGCTTCCTGTTACCATAAAGAAAACCCAATTTCTTTTTTGCATCTATGTTGAAATTAGTCTTTTATGAAATCTGTAAGGAACGGCAAACTAGCATTGGAACAGGAAAAAGTCCATGAAATTTATTACTGCACCTCAATACCAAGTCACGCGGTTGAGGTTAGTGTAGGTTATAAAACCAAGTCACGCGGTTGAGGTTAGTGTAGGTTATAAAACCAAGTCACGCGGTTGAGGTTAGTGTAGGTTATAAAACTAGCGTTGGAATAGGAAAGAGTTTATGGAAATTTAATTAATAATTATCGCCCCAATTTTATTTTTTTTCCAAAAAGCGAACCGTGTCTTCACGATTTAGGTTTTTTCCTTTTTGCTAATTTGAGATATTTTTATTCTTTGTTGGAGGTTGCTTTTAGGAAAATAAATTTCCCCTTTTACGATATAAATTATTTAAACAGATTAGATTTTTCGACATACGAAAAATCGTAGTTATTTTTAAGAAAAATGGAGCTAGGTCAGTATCTATAATAGAAAATTTATCATAAAATATCATGCTATTAAGTTTTAAATGTTTTTATAAATAATTATAATATTCTAGATTAATTATAAATTAAATTAAAAAAGTATATATCAATTTGTAATATAAATTCTATAAATTGATATTGTTTTTTATGCATATTTAGTTATCTTTCAAATTGGAGGGTAATGATTTAAAGATATATAAAAATAGGTAGGAATTGTTTATAGATTTATTAGATAAACTTTTAAATTTTGCATAAATTTTTTAATATATTAATTTGAATTTTACATAATATTTTTAATAAAAAATTTAATATATTGATTTTAATTTTATATTATTTTTTAATTTTTTAATATTAATATGTTATATATATATATATGTTGGTTAAGTTGTGTGAGTTTTGAGATGATTGTACGTTGAATCTTTAGTTTGACAAAGTGTGATGAAAGGATATCTGGAACTATTATGCAAAAACATCTAAGATGTCAAAATATCTCGTGTGGGCCACACTAACATTTAACATGGCCACACTAGCCTTTAACATGGTTAGATTTTTACCCACTAAATTTTGAACTAGTGAACTTCACATCACAAAGTGTCTTAACAGGACAACCAATCAGAATTTATTCTAAGCTCTATAGGCTATATATAATTTATTTTATATGTAAAAACAAATTAAAATATTTTGAAAAACTAATTGGAATTAATAAAATATAAATATTATAGTATTTGTTTAAAATACAAGATTTTAAATTTTGTGTATTTTTTATAATATTTTAATATCAATATTAATATTATAATTAAATATTATTTCAAAAAGCCAACCCTCTTCACGGTTTAGGTTTTTCCCTTTTTTGCTAATTCTAGATATTTTGATTATTTGTTGGAGGTTGTTTTTAAAAAAATAAATTTGTTTTTTACGAGATAAATTATTTAAATAGAATTGATTTTTCTACATATGGAAAAAATGTAGCTATCTTTAAAAAAATAATCGGTAGGTGATACTATAATAAAGAATTTATCATAAAATATCAATATCATGATATTAAGTTTTAAATGTCTCCATAAATAATTTATAATTTTAAAAATACATAAAAGTAGGCCAGAATAGTTTAAAAATCTATAAATAAATTTTTAAAATTTACATGATTTTCAAATATATTTATTTGAATTTTATATAATAGTTTTTAATAAAAAAATTGATATATTTATTTTACTTTTATATTATTTTTTAATTTTTAAATATTAATACTAGTTTTTATGTTTTGAGATGATTATATGTTGAATTTCTAGTTTGAGACACTGTGATGGAAGGATATCTGAAACTCCTATGCAGAGACATCTAAGACGTCAAATTTTGCCCATGGAATTTTAAATTAATGACCTACATATCACAAAGTGCCTTAATAGTACACCCATCGCAGTGTCTTATAACTCCATGAGCTATATATAGTTTATTTTATATGTAAAAACAAATTAAATTATTTTTAGAAATTGATTAGAATTAATAACACATAAATATTATAATATTGGTTTAAAATATAAGATTTTAAATTTTGTGTATTTTTAATAATATTTTAATATTAATATTATAAGTAAATATGATTTATTTTAATGCAGAAATAAATCAGAACTATTTCTAGAAATGAGTTGATACTAGTTAATAATAAATAATATAGTGTTTTTTAAGAAAATAAAATTTTTAAATATAGTGTTTTTTAGAAAATAAATTTTTAAATTTTGCATAAATTTCTTAATCCAGTAATTGTTTATAAACCGTTCTAAGTTACTGATAAATTTCAATTTTAAATTACTAATTATTTTGATGTGACTTGTAGTTTTTTCTAAAATAAAATAGGTAGAGAAAAAACACCAAAAGTACTTTAAAAAAACTCAAATATAAATTTTCGAAGATTATTCTTTGGTTTTTCTTGATTCTTTCCCTTAAGTTTGTTATATGTATTTCATAGATATCTCAGCAAAATTTTATCCAATCAATCAAACTATAATTATGAATGATGTTGCATAACCAAAAAATCTATACAATTCTATCATAGTTATGTGAAATAATTATTCAAGAGTACGTTGATCGTGAGTGTTGCGACTGGTGCTCGACTGTTTCGTAAAGTATTTCTTTTAATATAATTTTTTAGTATAATTGGACTATTGACTTATGCATTCTTAGATGCTGAGGATAGAGAAACAACTCGCATTACGAGAAATCTAAAAGCTTGAGCTCCCTACCTGTGCATATGATGGTGAAAAGCACGCTCTGAGCGCGGGCTTTGCCAAAATTCTTTGGTTCAACAATAGCCCAGTGAACCCGCTGTGAGGTTAGGCAACTTTACCAAAGTTACCTTTAAACCATAAGAATTTAGCATTTTCCCAGCTTTTGTTAATTATTGTCTCCCCCTGTTGGATACGCTCTTAGTACATCTCTGTCCAGTGTTACACATCAAAGAGCCATTCAAGTGCTTCTTTTCCAAACGTTGGACTGATTAAACCCTACTTCTGTGTGGTTTTACTGCAGCATCCTGACAAACTGTCTATACAAAAACTGAAAACTTCCCACATTTCCTGTATATTTTCTCTAAATACATCCCACTAAGCCTGGTGGGGTATGATCATGATGTTGCTGCCATCTTGACTTGCCACTATGCTTGTCTGACTCTTTTCGGACAATAAGATTCCAGAAATAAAATTTTCCAGGTTGACATTGGGTTTTCGGAGATAAAATTTCTTAGGATCAGTTTTCCGACGTACTTGGGATTGCCCCTTCCAAACAGAGGTTTTCCCCACAATCCTTGGCGATGGGAAAGTGTAGGGGGTATGTTCAGTGAGGGGACGAGTTTATCTGCCATATTCATATTCTTTTGTGAAATATATTAACGACTGGTTTTCCATTAGATTTAGTCTGTTTAGATAAGGGTTTTATAGAACTGGAAAATGTACTTGTATGTTATTTATATCAAACTTGCTATTCATATTTTCCTATAGATACGTTTAAACTCAGTTCCTATGACGAGGTAGAACAAACAAGAGCAACAAAAAAAAGTTTTTTGATATTTATTAAATTACCTAGTAAAAAAATAAGATTCAATTCCAGAACCACCCTCCTCTGCAGGGGTAAGGTGGCATCCAAACCTATCCTTCACTATCTTTCTGGAACCTATTCCCACAAATCTATACTCCAGGAACAGAGATAGCCAACGCAGGGTACCAGCAGAAATAGAGACAAAGGCAAGCCTAGGCACAACAAGAACAACGGCATAAATAAGTTAAGCACACCCAATCCATCCCAATAAGAGTTTTCCTTCTTTCTTTCAGTTTTTCCCTTCACCCTGTAAGACGTAGAACACCTGAATGAATGAAATAATGGACAGCTCACTGGAAGTTTGCCCTGCCCTTTCTTTATTGCCTCTCATACCAATACAGGACTAAATATAGTTTAATAGGTCGAATTTATCAATGTTTAATTGATAAATCAATTAAAGAATCAGCAACAAACAACCAAATAGAGGAAAAAAAATGGTAAAACAAGGATCCTATTAAACAAAGTAAAACTACACATTTATGCATTACAAAATTTAGGACAGAGATTGTTTATAAGACTTCAACAAAAAAATGGAATATCCTTTCCAAATTTCCCTTGAGAAAAGTAAACCTCGGTCCATAAGAAATGTCCTTACGTAACCATATGAAGATCAGTGAAGAACATTTCACACATTGTAATAGGTTTTGTCAGACAATAAGATCACGGGTGTACTGGGGATCAATAATATGAGCCCCTTTTTTGTTTAGTATGATGCAAATTATCTATTCATATGCACAGTAAAATATTTACACGCAAACTCAGAATTCAGAGAAGAAACCTTCGGGTAAATTCCCAGATAACATTTTGTCAATACAATTGAAAATGTTTGAACTTTGAGTATGTGTCTACAAAACAGAAAAACATAGACATCTTTATAGCAATGGAGATAACTTGGCCTGGTCACTATATGCTACGCTATCATAATTTCAGAGAGAAACATATAGACTATAGTCTCAAAGTTAGAAGTGAACCAAAGAGTCTTTGAACTAATCTCTTCATTCTCTGCAAAGGAGATGGGACACTAGGAATTCTTTCATGTCGCATTATCTTTGGTGTCTTCCTCATCTCCTAGTTCGTCATGACTCATGGTCCTCTAGTACTTGTTTTGAACCCTGGATGGCATTTTGCTGGCAGTAATATTTGTCATTGAGTTGATGTAACTCTTTCAGGATAGTGCTCAGGCAAGGATTGTTGTTCTTTGTGACCAACTCCATATGGAAAGCTATCAGTACCTCGATGTGCTTGTAAAGGTCTAGGGTAAGTGAATATCTAGTGGTTCTTTTCTATGATAACCCTATGTCTGGGACAATGGTTGCCAATTCCTTATCAATTTGCTTGTTGCTGGTGGCAGCTCTTGGGGCTCAGCCCAATTTTCAAGTTTTGAACTATGGTGGTCTTGTGCCCATGATCTCCATGGAATGCCTCAGCAGTATGGCCCCTTGTGCTAGTATTTTGGGTGTAGTGTTTTCATGAGCTTTGTGCTTGGGAAACTCCCTCTGCCTCTGTATTGAGTAAGTTGTTGTTGCCCTTCTCATTATTATTCTTCTAGTGATCCATCTTTGTTTTTTGCTTCAAGGACCAAGACAGGTGCCCGGTTTTTCATTCCTTCCTTTTTATCCCTGATTCCCTTCAATTATTGCTTCCACAGAGCCCCTTGAAATTGCCTTGTTCCTTTGGTGGATGCTACGGAGATGGAGTGCAATAGGGAGGTTCACATTATGCATCATGGGGTGACCATGAGAATGATATTGGCTTGGAAGCAGAGAGCCATAATCTCCCATAACCCCTACTTTGTCCTGAATCAGATTTTCTTTCCATGGTGAGCTTTCGTTTAGATACAAATCCTTCTTCGTGTAGAGTGATGTTCTCTCCTGTATCATCTCCTACTATCCATGGATGTTATACGTGCCTGTCGCCAAGGATAGTCATGTGTTTATACCGTCACCCCTCATAATGAACGGTGTGACATCTCCCCTCTTAACATCCCATCTAGGAATTGGGCCAAAGTTGATTTTAATTAATTTTGGGATAAGTAATAAATAAATGAAACTAACATTTTAAAAAGATTGAATCAATTTTATTATTTCTTGTTTACTTTTCTTGCTTACTAAGAGTGCTTATTATTTCTTGAATGGATTGAACATTTTTTAACTAGTAAGATTTCTATGACATTCTTGACCAAAGGAAGTTATTTATCTTCATTTTCCACTCTTTTTTTTGTTTTGTTTACTTGACTCAGAGGGATTTGAACTTTGAATTTTACACAACACTTCATAACAAGGCCATCGCCAATTGAGTTGCCCCTGTGGGCTATCTTCATTTTCCACTTACCTTTGCTAACAAAACAAAATAATACTCTTGCACATTATCTCACTTCACATTAATTAATATTTTGTGTCAAGGGTATTTAAGATCCCAAACTTTGAGATGTGGCGAAATGTTTGAGCATTTGCCCACAATGTATTAAGTGTACCAGATTTTGCACGAATTACATTTAGTTTCACAATTCTTTAGTCTAAGACCAAATAAAATTCAATTATATGCACCTTTGAATAATCATTATGTATCCTTGAAGACAATTTTATACAATATACTTTAGATGATGAGCCATCCATAGTGTTAAAGAGTTTTTAGATGCATTGTATGCAACTTTTGAAGCACACAAGATGTTAGTGATGGGTCATTGTTTTTTTTAAAATGATTTATAGCTTCCTGAGAAGCGTTGAAAAAAGCATAAACATATAAATACCAGGTTAACCATTGTATATTTTATTACAACCCATTGATGAGAGATCTAGTCAATTGGGAGTGATGTGTTTTCACGAACTTTCCTTTATTAATTTTTCTAGGATATGATTTTTTTTTTCCAAAGAAAACGTCATGTGGAAACCCAAGGGATGTTTTCCCCACATTTATGGATGGCATCCTAAGTAAACCCATCAACATAGTGTACCCTACCTAAGGGGTTGAAATTGGGCACTTTTTAGCATATAACTAGCCTAATTCCCAACAACATTGATGACAACTGGTTGGGCTAATCCTTTGGGCTGCTAGGATACCATATATGCATAGAGCATGAATAATTTTATTGAAAGTAAAATTTCTGGCAGGTATTTACCTCATCCCCAATATCTATCTATCTGCATGGATTTGCTGCTACAGATGGATATAGTTTGGTTTCAGGGAATCATTTCCTAAATGATATGAGAGGTTGTAACTCAATTGTCCATAAGTTTGAGCATTTAAGCAACATCATAGATCCTTCTAGCCTAAATGTATGCCTTGCAGAACATATTAAATACTCTAGGGACTCAAATTTGATATATTTGAACCTTCTAAAATATCATCCCTTAATCTTGTTGTAGGTGTCCAAAACAAGAGTGTAAGTTCAGAAAAAGGGCCATTGAATCAAAAAGTATTCTGGATTAGAAACAAAGACTTCATTTTTCTAAGCATTGCAATTTAAGCTTGGGTCCAAGATCACAACCAGAACTATTATTAGTAGTCAAACACCTTGAAAAATAACCATGGCTTCCCAAGCCAAACCTAATAGTTCCTCTTATACACTTTGAACTATTGATGGGTCTTGGTATCAACAAATTATCCTTTAGGAATAGTCTAACTATTAGATAGTTTTTCCTTTTCCAATGGAATCTGACGATACAATTTTTGGAAAATCACGAATTTAAGTTGTTTAAAATATGTTTTTGAGTGTATAAATGGATTCAGTGCCCTGACAAACTCATGGGCACTTGATATCTACATATTACACCACTTAAACTTAATATTCCAATAAATTCCTGCCATATTTTAGTCAAAATTGACAGGAAAAGTTGCCCGGAAAAGGGAAAAAACATCTAACAGTTAGACTATAGCTATCCTTTATATTATTTGCAGTTATAAAGTACACAAATGATGTCACTGTTATCCTCTTCAAAAACATCAATAAGCGAATTGACATCAAAGTATTGAGCTGACCATTATGTCTCTTTTTACAACCTATTGATGAGAGATCGAGTCTATTGGGAGTGAAATTTTTGACAAACTTCGCTTAAAATTTTTTTAGGCTACCATCTATGCATAGAGCATGTATAATGTTACTGGAAGTAAAAGCTTTGGGAAGTATTTTTCTCACATCCATATCTGTCTGCAAGGGCTTTTTGATACATATAAGTGTAGTTGGGTTTCACTAAATCATCTAGGAAATGATATGCTGGACCAACTCAATTCTCTGTAAGTTTGAACATATGCATAACATCATAGACATATGGCTTAAAAGTAGGCCTTGATCATCATATTAAATGCCATAGGATTTAAATTTGATATATTTGAACCTTGTAACAAATCATATCTTAATCCCATTGCAGGCCTATGAACTATTGTAAATCCACAGAAAAGACCACTGCATTAAAAAATTGTCTAGTTTACAAGTGAAAACTTCATTTTCTAGACATTGCACTTTAAAACTAGGTACCAGAACAAAACTAAAACTAACCTCAGTTGCTAGACAACTTGCAAAATGACCAAGGCTTCCCAATCCAAAGCTAATGTGTCCTATAGTACAGTTTGTAGTATCGACGGGTCTCAACATGAGCAGATTATCCTTCATATCATGTATAGTTAGAAAGTACAACAACTTTATCATTGTTGTGCCCTTTAAAAACTATTGGAAACTTGGATGTAACATGCTCTTAGAAAAACCTATTCTTAACTTAAAGATCCAAGTGGAAAAATTAGGAGCAAGAATCTAATATTTCTAAATCTTTCCTAGAAGTTATAGTTGCTACCAATTTTCCCAACATTTTTGCAAGTTTTACAAACAGGCTTGTTTTTCAACTGCAATTTAAAGCTAGAAATCAATTGTCAAAGTCACCATGTTTCTTTAAGAGGACAAAATTTTATGATCATTGCTTGATCTATATTCCATTAATGGGAATCATACACCAAAATGCTGTCATCTATGATATGTTATTCACTCTCCCAGCCATATCTTCCTTGAGAAACTTGAATAGTTTTATGAAGTCAACACATGTTGAGCTTTATTATTTTGCAAACCTTCCTTCATTTTCTCTAGGTTGTTAGCCTTATTGAAGTTCCATAGGAGTAGTACGATGGATGTAATGAGATCAATTTAGGTGGATTCTATGGAAATTAGTGATATATGTATTTCAGCTTATCACAATATAGAGATGCGTTAAAATTGAGTTTGGCATTGTAAACCTCTTTCTTTGTTTTTATCCCTTGAATGTTAGCCTTATTTTATTTGCTAAAAGAGTAATCACTCGGAAATTTATATTCATTAAATGCATAGATGGTGCACCTTTTTCACTTACAAAGGACCTCTATGTCTGTCATCATTGTGATCCGTAAATTTCTTTGGATATTCCAATGGAACAATTCATATAATAGATCTGATAAAATAACTGAATCTATAGATCTTAGATTCTTTAATAGTTTTTTTTGTTTGAATGAATGAAATAGTTGAAATATGAGAAATAGAGACAAGAAAGAAACACACACACACACCATCCATAATAGACAAAAGTTTCAACCTGAGAAACACTTACAAGAGAAACCCTAGCTAGAATCTGAGGCTACTCTATTTTCTTTTCTCTAATATGGAAATATGCAAGTACAAAGGAGGCACTCTCTATGGAGTTACTTGAGACTTGTGGCCTGTATAGTTGCTACAGGAATTCACCTCCTTTTGTTTTGCTCTCTAACTTCCAATTCCTATTTTCTTTGATCAGTGATGGAACATAATACAACAACATAGAATGGAACCCCTACTCCATCTAACAACTTGGTATTTAACACAACCCGACAACCAACTAGGGTCAAGGCTTTACTCCCTCAACCCTCAACTAAAGTTATAGTTTTGGACCTTGTAGAGTCTTATTTAATGTCCACATATATCTAGCACCACATATGTGAGTAATAAGGCTAACATGTCACCCGTTCATACCATGGTGATCAACTAGGTAAGTCAACTTGCAGGAGGTATAACTTTCTCATACAAGCTTCGATTGAGGAGATTCTTGCGCCATTGGAAAGGTGTCGATATGTAGAATATTGTTTGGTCCATATTAAGTTTGGGACCATAAAAAGTTGTCATTTGATGCCTCAAAATGGATCTGGAATATTTTAGGCAGTTTTGGACCCCAAATTTTCCAATGGGACTTGTTGCCAAAATGACTTTGTAAGCTGATTCCTCAAGTTTTCCCACCTAGAAATTATTGTGATAGATGACAAATAGTATGATGATCGAATCCATATCACATGGTTACACAGAATACAATTTGCTAAAACTTGTGGAACACATCAAACCCTTGTATAGGTTTGAGTTCAACTTCTCTTACAATAAAAAAATAATTGTTTTACCTTCGTTCCTCAAGGAATACACTAAAATATTACATTTCCATCCTTTTAAACAAACTCCTTACTAAAATTAAAAGTGATTTGTTGGGAACCAATGTCCTCTCTTAGAGAAAACAATATAATAGTCATCTTCTACAAGGAAAACAATATAGTAATGTTCTCGTCCTAACTATTTCCACGAGACAATTTCAACAACAACAAAATAATGACTTAGCTAGGATCCTTCTCCAAAAATAACCGAGATGTTAGCGACCTCCTTCATGTGGTTGTTTGTCTTTGATAGGTGCTCCAATGACCTCCATAAAGCATAAGAGAAATAGCTTCATTGATAGACTTCAATCAAAATCAATCCACTAGAATGCATGAATATATGATAAGAAGGTCGCCCACCATAGCATGCGTGCATCAAGTGTAGAGTTAGCTTCATAAAGCGGCTCCATGTGATATAACTTGAATAATATTTGAGCATTTCTAGCTGGGAACCACAACTAAATGTGCATGTCCCATGAGTAATGGAATATCAACCTCTATATAATAATGTGACATCTCCAATACTAAATTTATCAAATGGCATAAGAAGGACGACTCTCTCCACACAAATTGGCCAATTCAATTGCATTGTCAAAGTGGATCATGTAGTGGAGGAAACAACTTCACAAAACATAACTTTTGTGGGCCCAAAGTTATGCTTTATGAAGTCATTTCCTCCACTACCTTAGTCTCTTTGATCATGTAGCCGGGTTAGTTGATTTGTGTAGAGATTCGTCCTACTTCTTATGGCATTTGTTAAATTTAATATTGGAGGGGTCACATTACTATATGGATGTGGATACTCCATTACTCATGGGACATGTACCTTCAACCATTTGTTGTAACTAGCATAGCTCATATATTATTCAAGATATATCACATGGAGCCGCTTTACAAAGCCAAGCCTACACTTAGTCCACACATGTTATGTTGGGCCACCTTCTTATCATATATTCATGCATGTTGAAAATAAAACTGTAATGTTTCTAAGTAGGAATATGAGTGATATTAAGCAAACAAATAGTGCAACAACATATAAAATAAAAAAACATGCATTAGACATCCATGAAAACACTGCAAATCTGGAACTGTTGAGCCATATATTATAAAATCAGAGAGCTAGATACAATATGAAATGGAAAGGTGCACCTGGGCTTGTCTCAAGGACAAGCTTGACAAAACCCAGGTGAGAAATAGCTGAGCTGAAGACTGCCCAGCTGCTGCACCACTTTGCACTGCGTTGTCCTAGTAAACTATTGCCCTGCTGAACTTCGACCTGCTGGAATGTGCCCAAAAATTGCCCAAAAAATTATATCCTTTTAGTCCCAGACTCCTTGGACAAAACCCAGAAAAACCCAGAATGGAATTTATCTGGTTTTGAATTTGGATTTTCAGCCTCCTTGGAGCCTCTCCCCAGCCGTTGCTGCCAAATTCGACTTGTAGGAAACAACCTGCAGATCCCTCTGGAAACACCAATGGAATTCTGGATTCACCTGTGCTAACTAACTCCTTGCTCCCCGGATGGCTCTTGGCCAAGATGATTGCTCTCCCAAGCCCCACGAAATTGCTGCCAGAGGCCTCGCGTAATCCCTCTGCCTAGAAAGTCATATAGCTAATACACTGGTCTAGTTGGTTGCAAATCCCAGCAAAAATGCCCTCAACAAACAACCTCTTCAACTCCCGGAACTCCCACCAAGCAATGGACCTCCCTACTGGCTCTAACTCCACCTGCGTGTTTCTGGCTACCTAAGAAATACGCAGTCCCCTTCTCCGCATTGCTGGTTGAAGTGTGTGATTGAGCTGAACTCTCTGAAATACCTGTGGAACAGCCTCCTTAGAGCAGGAACGGATGGTCCCCCGAAGAAGAGGTTGAATCGCTCGCTTGAGAGATTCGTGGCTAACCAACCGGTAGATTCACTAAGCAACCAGAGCGTACTAAGTGTGTTTGTTTGCAAATGTTCAAGATGGTCAAAAATGAGAGCTCCTCCTCCTTTTATCACCTTGGGCCCCCTTAGCCTCATGTGGGCCCCTCCATCCACCCATTCGATTCCCTCCAAGCTCATCGAATGGCCAAGTTCGAATTACTCATGTGGGTGGCCCCCACATTCCACTACCTGCAAAAATAAAATCGAATTCCCCTGTAGTTCCCAAGTTTAAGTGTGGGGTCCTCCTCCTAAGCCAAAAATGTGTAGCTGCACCTTGTGACTAATATGTTTGAGAAGGGACATGACAGTCCTCCCCTCCCAAATGTTGCTTGCCCTCAAGCAACCTCAAAGCTGGGTGCTCCAGTATGTGCTCACCTTCCCAGGTGGCATCCTCATCCGGCAAGTTCTTCCAGCATACCAAGAACTCCCTGATGGTCCTGCTCCTCAATCTCCTCTCCCTGCTCTCCAAAATGGCCTCTGGTTCCAACACCAAGTGGCCCTCATCATCCAGCGGGGGTAGATCAGCTGTTGTTGTCACCTGTTGTCCCAACACCTTCTTCAGGCATGAGACATGAAACACGTTATGGATTCTACTCCCTGGAGGCAGCTCCAGCTCATAAGCCACCTCCCCAACTCGCCTAATCACCTGGTAGGGCCCATAGAAGTGTGGTTGTAGCTTCTCGGCCCCCTTCTGTTTCAGCATAGACTGTCTGTAAAGTTGCAACCGGAGGTATACTAAGTCCCCCTCCTCAAAGTGCCTCTCTGTCCTGTGTTGGTCTGCATACAGCTTTTGCTGATTTTGGGCTGTCACTAAATTATCCTTAAGAGCCTTGAGGATATCTTGGCTCTCTTGGACCCAGTCTTTGGCCTTTGGGGCCCAGCTGTCTTCAAAAACAATATCAGCGAAAGTCAGTGCATCATATCCATAGAGGGCAAGAAAAGGAGTCATACTGATAGATATGTAGTGCGTGGTGTTGTAGCAGTACTCGCCTAGGTGCAACCACCGAATCCACGTCCTCTACGGACCTGTCACATAGTTCCCAGGTACCCCTCCAACCACTGGTTGACTCTCTCCGTCTAGCCGTCCATCTGAGGGTGATAATTGGTGCTAGGAGTGAGCTCCATCCAAACCAACTTGAAGAGCTCCTGCCAAAAGCCACCCATGAATCTGCTGTCTTTGTTGCTCACTATGTTCTTGGGGAGCCCATGTAGCCTGAAAACCTCCCAGAAGAACAACTCGGCAAGCTGTGCAGCCGTGTACCTAGTGGGGATGGGAAAAAGTGGGAAAATTTGGTCAACTTGTCGACCACTACGTATATGCATATCCTTCCCCTATACTGTGGGGAGCCCAGTGATGAAATCCATCGAAATACTTTCCTATTTCCCCTCCGGAATGGGAAGTGGCTGTAGTAGTCCCGCAGGGTGAGTCAGCTCCCCTTTGTTCCGCTGGCAGGCCTCACACTCCCGTACGTGCTGCAGCACGTCTTCCTTGAGGCCCTTCCATGTGAACCTCTCTCGAACAGCCATGTAAGTCTTTCGGAACCCCTAGTGTCCTAACAGTGGTGAATCGTGAGCTGCTTGGAGTATCCTTTCCCTCAACTACGAGTTGGGCACCAAGTAAATGCGCCCCATGTAATAGATGACCTCATCCATCACGCGGTAATGCTCATCTGCATGTGTCCCTCCAGTACCTCGCATGCCCTCCTGTCCTTGGAGTATTCCACCAACAACTGAGCCCTCCAATCCTGGCAGGATGCTCATTAGAGATAACCCAGTGCGCTTCCTAGATAGAGCATTAGCCACCACATTGTGCTTCCCTTGCACATACTCAATGTCAAAATCATAGGCCTGCACCTTGCTGACCCATCTCTATTGCTTGTCGTTGAGGCCTCGCTGCCCCATGAAATGTCGAAGACTGTTGTGATCAGTGTTCACTTGGAACTGGTTGCCCACCAAGTATTGGCGGAACTTGGCCAATGGATGCATAATGGCCATCTCCTTGTCATATATGGAATATGACAACTCATGCAGTAGGAGTTTCCGACTCTCGAAAGCTATGGGATGCCCCTCCTGTGACAATATGGCTCCAACTCCTACCCCGGTTTCATCATTCCGCACCGTGAATGGCTGGGAAAAGTATAGGATTGCCAAAATAGGGCAACTGCTCCTCACCTCCTTGAGGCAATCAAAGGCGGCTTGTGCTCCATCAGTCCATGCGAAGGCCCCCTTCTTGGTCAAGTCGGTCAAAGGTGTTGCCAGCTGCGAGAACCCTTTGACAAACTTCCTATAATAAGTGCAAATACCCAAGAAGCCTCTCAACATAGTCACATCTCGGGGTACTGGCCAATCCCGGATGGCCTGAATCTTCTCCTCGTGAACTTTCACCCCATCTGCTCCAATGATATGCCCGAGATAAAGCATCTCTGTCAATCCAAACTTGCACTTGGAGAGCTTGGCATAAAATTGTTGCTCCTCCAGAATGCGCAATACCTCCTCCAACTGTTGGAGGTGCTCCTCCCACGTCTGACTATAGATCAGGATGCCATCGAAGAACACTGGCACGAACCTCCTCAGCTATCCCCAAAACATATGGTTCATGCAAGACTGGAATGTGTCTGGAGCGTTGGTCAGCCCAAATGGCATGACCAGAAACTCAAAGTGCCCATAGTGGCACCAGAAAGCTGTCTTCGAGATGTCCTGATCCCGCACTCTGATCTGGTGGTACCCTGAACGCAGATCAATCTTAGAGAAGTACTTGGCTCCTCTAAGCTCATCCATCAGCTCATCAATGCGGGGAATAGGGTACCGGTTCTTAAGAGTCTTCTGGTTGAGGGCTCGGTAGTCGATACACATCCGGAGGGTTCCATCCTTCTTCTTCACCAGCACTACTGAAGAAGCGAAAGGACTGGAACTTGGCCTGATATGGCCCAATGCCAACAACTCCTGGATGGCCTTCTCTATCTCGTCCTTATAGGCTTTGGGGTGCCTGTAAGGAGTAGTGATAACTGCCTGTATACCCGGCTCCAGCTCAATGGTGTGCTCAAATCCTCTATTTGGTGGTTGCCCTGGTGGAATGTCCCCAAACACTACCGCATACCTGTCCAGTAAACCCTGTATGTCTGCTGGTGGTGGCTGCGCCTGTCCCCCAACCTTTGAGATCCTCAACTCGACTGCCCATGCAATGTCCCCATGCCGAAGATCTGCCTCCATCCTGTGGGCCGAAACTGTCTAAGGCGGATAACACTGCATGCCTCTCAAGACCACCAGTCTGCCATTTGGCCCAATGAATGCCATCTCAAGTTTCCTCCAATCCGTCGTGACTCGCCCAAGGGAATACAACCATTGGACACCCATCACCAAGTTGGTGTCTGACACATCAACCACAAAGAAGTGGTCCGTCATCGAGTAGTTCCCCATAACTACTGTCAAGGAGGGCACGTATCTGGTAGACTGGATAGTACGGTCACTTGGCACTAGGATTAAGAACCCCTCAAACTCTGTTGTGGTGAGGCCCCTCCTTTGGACCAACTATGCATCTATGAAATTGTGGGTAGCTCCACTGTCCTCCAGCACCGATACCCTCTGTCCCTGTATAGTGCCTCTGATCCTGAGTGCTATGGGGTAAAATGCACGGGATGAAAACTACCCTCGAAAGTCTTCCCGGGACTTCCAACAGACCGTAAGGTTATTTGAAAAAGGTACCTGTTACACACATGTTCATCTATCTGACATATATTGACAGGATATGGAGAAAGGATCACCTTTGGTTCTTTCTAGATTCGCTTGGGGATCTTCGTGCGGTAAGAAGAACTCCTCCTGACCGGCTCCAAGACGATTCCTGCACAAAAGAACGAAGCAAACCAATCACAGCATATACTTCTGACAATTAATGAAAGAATCCGTAACAAACATGTATAAATGTGTAACTTATCTACTCAACACAACAAGCATCAGAATGGACAAATAAATGCACAATATCACCGACACTTCGAGTAGTGGAACACAACTGCAGTCCTATATTCAGAACAGAAGAGTGATTACAACAACCCTGTTGCATCAGCCTTCCTTATCCCTTCTTCCTCTCTCTCTCTCTCCTTTCAGCTAGCTCCTTCAAGAATATGACAATATCACAATAGCACCATGTACTATCCTTCTAAATGCTCTAACCATTGTGCAATGGCCTTTTCGTTGCTTAAATAGCAATCGAATTAGGGCTTCCCAACTCCACCTGTAGTTCATTTGGGTAAAAACCATTTACCTGCCTCTTTTACCAGCTTTTTCCCATTTGCCTCTGTTTTCGGAATAGAATTTCTCCAAATATCTTGATTTTTGGAGTTTCCCTGCTTTTCTTGCACAAATTTAGGGAAATGATATCTAGATATTTTATGGCAGATTCGTTGGCATAACCACTTGAGCATCACTAAAGTTCACTAATGCTCCCTCTGGTCTAACAACATGAGTTAGCAGCTTGACTAACGCTCCTTTATGCTTGTAAACAAGCTTTATAAAGCAGGTTATCAATGTACAGAGAGCGTTAGTGTGGATTCTGGGCCTGCAACTGTGGTCAATCTTTCAGTCATCTTGTCCTTCTCCTCTGAGTTGATTAGGTTGTCAATTTGTCTTATAACAGATGCCCCCTAAAGTATGAGATCAGAGGCAGAGACGATGGCCAAAATACTTTATGAAAATACTGTAGTTTCCTGTCAAAATCTTTGTAGAGAGAGAGAAAAGTTCCAAGCGAGAAGGAAAACCTGATACAACAAAAGTACATATATATGAACTGCTAAAATCATGTCCTGAGTCGGGCATTCCCATGCTCAGTAGCTATGTCAGAGTAACTTTCTCTTCAGAGATATAACAATGCTGGCCGCCAATATGGCATAGGGTGGATCCAGTGTAATAATAGATTATCCTGAAATGGCTGTCTTCAAAGAACAATATTGTACCTTGGGAGAGGAAACAAGGCTGAATGATGTAAGCCTCTACCCAAGGTCTTGATTCCTGCTTCATCGAACAGCATAGATCGGTACATGTGATAAAATGAGTTGACGTCGAACATGATTACCAGCCAATAATGGAGACTGTTAACAGATGCAAGGAAGGCCACCGATAATGGTGATGGTCTCCAAGATGCACAGTGCAAACTAGTGAGTGTGAAAGATTTTTTTTGTCGTCGAACACTCGTAGAATCACTTAACCAGGAGCCAATGATGAAAACACATGAGCACAAGGTAACTTGCCACTAATGTCTGCAAGCACCAAGGCACTGAATGTGTTTCTGGGTTATCTTCCTAGATAGAGTGTTAAAGTCGATAGGAAGTAACCTGTCGAAAGGTAGGCAATGACGTGTCCTACATTAGTCGACACGAAATCGGACAAGGATGATTTTGTTTTTGAAAAAACTTTTGAGCTTTTGGGTCTAGACAATGGAGGGCATGATGAAAGGATATGTAGGGTCAGTTGATCGAGGAAACAAGTAGGGACCCTTGAACAATAGAAGGCACGACAACTGCGTTAACCAGACAGCACTAGACTCATGAACACTACAGAGTGTTTAAGATACGAAGATGCAATGGCATCAGGGTATATAGGCTAAAAACTCATAGGTTGGTAGGGTTCATATTGAGAGGCTATCAAAATGACGGTTTATCTGAGGGAGTGCCATGTTCAAGGGAACTTTTGCTGCCAAACCACGCTTCAAAATACGATTGTATTTCCACTTTTCCCCATCTGATTTTTAATGAGTCCAGATGGGTAAACTCATTGATCTTTTCATGTTTAGAGAGTCTGAAAAGGATCGCAAAAAGAATGACTCTTTGCCCTATCTGATTAGTTTAATGAGTCCAGATAGGCAAACTCGTCGATTTTTTCATCTTTTAAGAGTCTGAAAAGTATCGTAAAAAGAATGACTCTATATCTTGTCTGTGTATTTAAAGAGTCCAGACTAGACAACTTGGTGATCTTTTCATCTTTAGAGAGTCTGAAAAGATCGTAAAGAGAGACTCCATGGTGGTCCCTTTGTCATAGTTGTTAAACGGGTGCGACAAAAGGTTAATAGTATACCGTATCGGTTACTTTTCCGTATTTAATCTACTAGACCCGGATAAAGAGAAACCTTTTTCCAATAGATGTCGACCTCATTTTGTTACGAGTATGAGGCGGCGGACTAAACTCGTGTTTTGTCGTGACACTTTAATGAGCTCAGTAACAAAAACTCGGGATTTTTCATTTTTTAACGAGCTTGAAAAAAGTACCTGAAAGAATGCTCAGGTCATCTTTAGCATGTTTAACGAGCAGCAAGACACAGCTCGGGATTTTTTCAGTTTAAAGAGCGAGAAAAAAGTGCCTAAAAAGGATGCTCCGTTTGGTCTTTTTCAGTTTATGAGCTGGAACTAGATCAAAAAAGAGGTGCTCAGAGCATCGTTTGCATATGTTTAACGAGTGCAAAGGATGAAAAACTCGGGGATGTTTGTATTGTTTAAAGAGCGATAAAATATCCCAAAAAAGTGCTTTATGGGTTGTGGTATATATGTTTAACGAGTTCTACCACAAAAACTCGGAGGTGTTTATATTTTTTAAAGAGCGATAAAATGTCTCCAAAAGTGCTCTATTTATCGTTGCATAGATTTAACGAGCACAAGGACAAAAGCTCGGGGATGTTTATATTTTTTAAAGAGCAATAAAATATCCCTAACAATGCTCTACAGGTTGTGGTATATATGTTTAACGAGTTCTACCACAAAAACTCGGAGGTGTTTATATTTTTTAAAGAGCAATAAAATGTCTCCAAAAGTGCTCTACCATAGTTAGAAAGTTTTTAACGAGCTTAACGATGAAAACTCAGGGATGTTTGTATTTTTAAAGAGCAATAAAATATCCCTAACAGTGCTCTACCATAGTTAGAAAGTTTTTAACGAGCTTAACGATGAAAACTCGGGGATGTTTGTATTTTTTAAAGAGCAATAAAATATCCCTAACAGTGCTCTATTATCTTCTTTGTAGTTTAACGAGCCCAAAGAAGAAGACTCGAGGTTTTTCGGATTAATGAGCAAGAAAAATACCATAAAAAGAACGCTCGATCTTTCTCGATCTCATGCTTGACATTAGAAGGGTCTATGCCATGCATTTCCTCATAAGACCAAGGAAAAACATCGCGGAAGTCCCTAAACGGGTAGGTGAAGCTCACAATTTCCTCAGGATTGTGATTGGCTCTACTCTGTATGTTTTCCACGATGCCTGTCATGACAGAAATATCGGGGAGCAATGTTTGTGAAATATTGCCCCTATTTCCTTCCGAGTCCAAAAGTTGGATAGTCGTATACGGTGAGGAAACGATTTCATGCACGTCAAGTGACAGGATTTGAAGAGGCATCATGTCCGAATCAGATATCGAAACATGATGGTGCGAATCCTCCCAAGGTCGCTCTTCTAACCTCGTGATCTCTCTAATAGCTTCATCCATCGATAGGACTTGATTGAGTGGATCGAAAGAAGGAGCGGTTATGGGAGGGGCAGTGGTACTGTTGGCCGAAACCAAAGTGACTGGAGATTCGGGTGCAATTTGAATGGCTTCGTAGGCCAATTCAGCTGGTGATAGCGGCATTTGTTCTCCGTAAGTGTCAATGTCTGAAGGAGCCGGTAGGATCCATGGATCGGTCTGTTCATGAGGAAAAGATGAAAGCATGTTGACCGATTGTGAAACCTTCGGCGGCTGAAGAGGGAAACAACCCATGAGGGAAGAAGCCTTCAGTAGACCGGTACCTAAACTGATGTAACTGTCAGTTCCACCTCCTACTAGGGGTACAGAGCCACTTGGTAATGGTGAATAATCAGGGGTGCAGAAAGACAATTGATCTACTGTAATAACCTTTCCATCCAATGGAAATTGGATGATGCGAAAGACAGTAGATATGACGGCCGTCATGGCATATGTCCAACTGCGACCCAACAAGAGATTATAGTCGAGTTTTCTGTCTACGACTTCTACGTCCACCGTTACGGTTTTCCCAGCCAAAGTGATGGGAAAACTGGCTAAGTATCCTTTTGGGACAAAGGTGTGGCTGTCGAAAGCTTTAAGGGAGTTCGACGGCGGGGATAGGGTTGGGGAACCCAAGGCAAGCCAACATGAAGCCGACATGATGCAGGTTGAAGCACCTTCGTCGATGACAGTTCTGTGTATACCTTTACCTTTCAAAGTGATATGCACCTGAAATGCAAGCTGGTGGGAAAGGGGAGGTTTACACTTGTCCATGTCGAAAATGGCAAGCATGGAATCTGCAGGGTCAATACCCCCGATAGCCGAAAGCAAAGCTTTCCTTTGGTTGGGGCATGTTTGTAATACTTCGAGCGCCGACATGGCCGACGGCGCTTGCGCCAAATCCTCTACGATGTTGTAGTGTTGGGCGGCACGTGCAGATGTGTTGTGCGTTGTGCATCGAAGTGCCCCCTTGGGGGGTCGAATTACAAAGTCCTCAACCGACCTTTCGATTCGCAAATTGTTGGGCAACGATGGGTTTTGACCTACGGATGGTTTTGTTGCCGGAGCGACAGGAGCTCCATAAGATTTGGCTCTTGTGGTGAGATCTACCGTTCCAAATGTGTAAACGGCAGAAGATCCTTCTCCAGCTGAAGGATGTTGCGAACCGTCACTACCCCCTGACGTGGGTTGCGGTTGGTTGGCAACGAGATTTTGCTGCTGTTGAGTAGGAAAAGGATTTCTAAGGACAACAGGTGCCTTACCAGAATCTCTTTTGGCAAGGTAATCTGTGCACTCTTGAAGACGCGGACAACACCAGGTTTCGTGACCTTCAAGACAGAGTTTGCACGAATAGTTGGTGCCTTTATCCTTTTCCGTATCAGTAGGTGCAGCGGCCTTCTGTTTCGGGTTGGGCTGCTTAGATGACTGCTCCTCAGAAGGAGCGGTCTTGTTCTGTTTCTTCTTGTTCTTGCTACTGGATTTCTGTGTAGACTGCACAGAGTTAATCGCAGTGGCAGGAAGAGTAGTCGTTTTGGTAGAGGGGTCTATTGCCAACTTGGCAACGAACCCACTGAGTTGTTTTACAGCGCCCGTGGAGGTTGCGCCGACGATCCCGTCAGCATGCGCTCCAAGGCACTGAGTGGTGGGGGATTGGGGTTACCGAGAGCATAGGGGATAATGTCATAGAGAGTGCCAGACTGTGAATAAATTAAATCCAAGTGCTGGGCACGACGTATGGATTGGTCCTCCGTGACCGCACCACCTAGAGCGACATCTCTAGCGATTTGCGGGAGCAACGACTTACAGAACCAGTCTGTTAAGAGAAAGTCAGGGATGGGAGCTTTGACTAACCTCCGCCTACGTCTCCATTCATGGATATGATTGGAGATGTGGGTGGCGGTATCCTGACGAAATGAAGTAAGGAGCTCCGTCCTTGTCTCATAACGGATAGGTAACTAAAAGTGCTTTAGGAACTCCATCGCTAAAGCGTCAAAGGTATTCACTGATGCACGTGGTAACTCAATATACCACTTTGCAGCATTGCCAGTGAAGGTGCGGGGAAATAGACGCAACTGGACACTGTCATCCATCATGGAGTTAGAAACACACCATAGATGGTAGGTGGTGACGTGAGTGCTTGGATCCTCCCCTAGTTTTCCGTCGAACTTAGGAATATCCGCCGTATTTTATGCGGGATCGGCGGCCACTGTAGGTTATGGTAGATGGGGTCGTTAGTCAACTTGTATAAGTTGGGGATATCCAATGTTGCCAAAAAAGGCAAATTGTTGGGTGCCCCTGACTCGGACCATTGTGATGACAGATGACCTGAGGAGCTCTGCACTCCACCCATCGTTTGGTTCCCTATGTTGTACATGGGCTGCGAGGTGTAGCAGTTGCTTTGCGGTACGGTGTTGTAAAGTGGATTACCATGAGGATTTTGATACTGGGGTATGAAGTTGCCCCCAGTATAAGCGGTGCCCCCTTGACTCATTTGAGCTTGTGAGTAGGGTGCCCCCATGGATTGGGTGGGGATCCCTTGTGGATTCCCAACCGACACTGAACTGACCATATGGCTTTGATTGATAGAGGGAAAACTCATGTCAATCAGCGACTGTCCATGCATGCCTGAGAACGGCGGGGAACTGTGACATTCCCCGCCGCCATGTGCATATTGGGCAGTGTTGTTAAAATCGCAATAAAATCGCGATTTAATGAAAAAATCGCGATTTTTTCATCTTGCCGATCAAAATCGCGATTTTTATACGAAAAATCACCTACTTTTTTTTTGCCGATTTTTTACTGAAAAAATCGCGCTTTTTTCAAAAAATCGCGATTTTTTCGAAAAAAGCGCGATTTTTAACGAAAAAATCGTGGGGGCTCAGATAGCATAGTTTTATAACTTTTTTGGGTTTTTCATGCAATGTTTTTTGAAAGAAACAAATAATTTTTGAGTGGGGTAGCTTAATGATCAAGTCTAGGCCCTAGTATGGATATGCTATTCATGGTAATGTTAAATTCTTAAAGTAAAAGTGACATTCTCCTTAATCTTCATTTTCATCCTTTTACTTAAATTTTAACATTACCATGAAATGACTCAAGATGTTTGAGAGTGGATCCAGCCTCATTGGATTTCATATGGAGAAAGTAGAATTTTAGATTTCATTTAAAATCCAACAGACTTATCAGTTTTCAGGATTTCAGGATTGGGAGATTGTAATGTTTCCAGGTGACACCACCTGCCCGGGCTACCCTGCCACCAGTAGAGGACGTGGTCTACCTCCTATAGCTCCTACTTCTAGTTCTTCAACGTCTAGAGCACATCAGACTCCACTGCCATTTCCACCTGCACGGCACACAACATCTACATCTAGAGGAAAGGAAAGTTGTGGCATTTTCTCGCAAGAGGGGCAGAGGAAATCAATAGGATTAGACTTTCATATTATTGTATATGACATTATGACATGATGAGATACATTATCATATTTTTTGTTGATATTTTGAGGCTGAGTTGGGACTCAGGAGTCAGGACTTACTATTCAGGACATGATTCAATGTTATGTGTGATTTAGCGCTAGAAATGATATTGAACATCTTATATGTTAGTTTTTTTTATCATATTTATGTGTCAATGTATTTATTTTATGTTGTAGATGGTTTAGATATTAAAAAAAATTGAAAAAAAATGAATATTTTTGTGCCAAACGCTTTTTTTCCTGCTTTTTTCCCGCTTTTGCGATTTTTTCCGCTTTTTTCGGCGCCGATTTAATCCGATCGCGCTTTTAACAACATTGATATTGGGGACCGCCCCAGATATCTGAATCTGGGGGTTATAACCATACATTGGCGGTTGTCCTTGGTTTTGGTAAACTGGAACCGCACCCATAGTGCCACATTGAGTGTTATATGGAGCACTATATGTGGCACTAGTTGAAGGTATGCTTTGGTGCACCATAGGAGTGGAACCTGGCATCTGTTGGGCTCCGCTAATAGAGGGTGTGATGTGAGTTGCAGTACCTGGGACAAATGGGATTGTGGGGTTCCACATTGTCGGTGTTGTGATGACCGACTGGGGAAGTGGTAGAGGACTCACAGTGTCTCTATAATTCCACAACCCTTGAGGTGCTGACTGAATAGATGGGAGAGTTCCTCCCAGTGAAGACTGAAGTACTGGTATGACGGGATCAATAACAGGATCCGACAAATTTGTAAGCGGAGTGTTAAAATGAGGAAGAAATCCTTTCATGAAGAAATCCTCCGGCAAATCAGAATCGTCGGTCGTCCAGAACGATCCTGTGTGTGATTTAGGAGACTGATTCCTCGAAGATGAGGAATCCGAGTCAGTGGATCTCGGTAGATCCTCCACAGTGAGTGGAGGAAGTCCTAACAACCGTCTGGATTGACGGTGAGGGCCGGATGTAGCCACAATGACTGGTAAATTTTATCAAATAAATTTTTAAGGTGATATTCTTTAAGTCTCAAAAACGATAGCACTCAGGTACCTAAAAAGAAAAAATACACTAAAAATGACAATCAACAAACAAAGTGAAATTACCTTGTTTGATAAACACCGATTACTGGAGATGAAACCTAGTCTCTCAATGAGTAACAGAGAAGGATGGCCAAATGTACGGTTACAATTACTTTTGAGCTTCGCCCGAACCTCAGATTAAGGGGCCAAGTACTCTCGTGAAGACGAGCACCCTCCCAAAAAATGAAGACAAAGTAGGTCCGTCCATTTGAGGTACCAGGACAGCCCGTCCCAGTCACCTTAGGTAAGTACCTAGAAGTATTGGCCACTAGAGATACCTCAAATCACAGACATTACCGGGGGGGACATAGTCGCAGACAGCACGCTGTGTGGGCAGGATACCTGAGTCCCTGACTCAGTTCCGAAATCCCCGAAGGGACCCCCGTTACACAGAATGCCCAAAGGAGTTGTAAAAGAAGGTGGGCTACCTTCGATTACAATCCAATGTTGTCTCGTATTTAGCTCCGTTGTGAGTGGAGTGGTCCCGGTAATATGAGTGCAGAAGGATTTTTCACTCTTTAACGACACTAGTTTGATTTTCAACCTTGGGTAGTTGACTCACTCTCTTATCCCAAGGTTCTAATCTATCTAATGTTGGTTTGCTCTAAAAAAGAGTATCTGATTGATTTTAGTGTAAATTTTAGTGTACTTTTTTATTTGTCTTCGGAGGGGGTGTTGACATATGAATATTATGAGACTCTCGACTCGATAAACCATGCAGAACAATGCTTTGAATTTTTTTTTTCAATTTCTTATGCAAGCAAGTTTTATTCTACACATGTATTATTTCACATATTCATGTATTCGTCAGTGCATCTAAAAATCATTCAACACTTTGCATAACCGAAAGTTCCTTTTCTCAATATTCCCTAACAACTATTGAACCAAAACAAAGCAGCCTACAACTAATTTGACAGAAGGAGATGTACAGTCTATTAGCGATTCTTTCAATAAAAATTTCTTTAAAAAAGAGAAAAACTAAAGCATTTTCTTAAAAAATAAATTTTAAGCCACCAAATTTGTTAGCATGATACTGTTGTAGATCTTGATTCAGCCCTTGGGACAAGTTTCCCCCCCCTTTTGGTCCACAAAATCTCTTGAAAAACATGGAAATGGGTCACTAACGCTCTGTCTATGTGTAAACAGAGCTTTAGTTTGGCCACTAACGCTCCCTGTGCACAGTCAAAGAGCTTTATAAAGCTCTGTGTAGACCAGCAACCTGCGTTAGTGAGGGAAAGAGCTCAAAAAGTGGGCTTTTGGGATCAGTTTCTGAAGAGAAAGCAACTTTGCAGGATGCAACAAACTAGATGGTGGATCAGAGAAGGATATGAAGAAGCGGGAAGCTCATAGAAGAGAGAAGAGATCTGAGAGGAGTCCGGATAACCGGGAACTAAAGTATAGTCCCCAGCGGAGTCGCTAGTTCTGCTATGGGGTAAAATGCACGAGATGAAAACTACCCTCAAAAGTCTTCTTGGGACTTCCGACAGACCGTAAGGTTATCTGCAAAAGGTACCTGTTACACACATGTTCATCTATCTGACATATATTGACAGGATATGGAGAAAGGATCACCTTTGGTTCTTTCTAGATTCGCTTGGGGATCTCCGTGCGGTAAGAAGAACTCCTGACCGGCTCCAAGACGATTCCTGCACAAAAGAACGAAGCAAACCAATCACAACATATACTTCTGACAATTAATGAAAGAATTTGTAACAAACATGTATAAATGTGTAACTTATCTACTCAACACAACAAGCATCAGAATGGACAAATAAATGCACAATATCACTGACACTTCGAGTAGTGGAACACAACCGCAGTCCTATATTCAGAACAGAAGAGTGATTACAACAACCCTGTTGCATCAGCCTTCCTTATCCCTTCTTCCTCTCTCTCTCCTTTCAGCTAGCTCCTTCAAGAATATGACAATATCACAACAACACCATGTACTATCCTTCTAAATGCTCTGACCATTGTGCAATGGCCTTTTCGTTGCTTAAATAGCAATCGAATTAGGGCTTCCCAACTCCACCTGTAGTTCATTTGGGTAAAAACCATGAACCTGCCTCTTTTACCAGCTTTTTCCCATTTGCCTCTATTTCCGGAATAGAATTTCTCCAAATATCTTGATTTTTGTAGTTTCCTTGCTTTTCTTGCACAAATTTAGGGAAATGATATCTAGATATTTTATGGCAGATTCGTTGACATAACCACTTGAGCATCACTAAAGTTCACTAACCCTCCCTCTAGTCTAGCAACATGAGTTAGCAGCTTGAATAACGCTCCTTTATGCTTGTAAACAAGCTTTATAAAGCAGGTTATCAATGTACAGAGAGCGTTAGTGTGGATTCTGGGCCTGCAACTGTGGTCAATATTTCAGTCATCTTGTCCTTCTCCTCTGAGTTGATTAGGAGGTCAATTTGTCCTATAACACTGAGTGTCAAAAACTTAGGAATCCCGCATAAAGAAGCAAGGACTCCTCCTGATGGTGCAAGAGATGCCCCTCCATGTGGAGGTAGTGGTGGTGGCCCTCTGTCTGCCGGACTCTCTCCATATGTCCCACCACAATCCTGCTCCACCTCATCCTCTTGGTCACTGTCAAAAAAGACCTCAATGTAATGTGCTCTACATGCAGTGCACCTATGGCCAAGTGCCCAGGACTCTCTGCATGTGAAGCACAGCTTCCTCCTCCGGAGTGTTGATTTGGGGTAGCATCGGATGTGCTCTAGTGACGTAATTTAGTGGAGAGGTTGGGGCACATGAGATCTCCAATACCTAGAAAGGGTTTGGGCAGATTCTAAACAGATCAGGAGATATTAAAATAATTAATATTTTTAATGGAGTCCCTAAGTCTAAACTTAGGGAAAATAAAACATTAATGTGTATTAATATGAATCTGTGTTAGAGTGGTCCAAAAGACATAGATCAAGCCAGATCTAATCTTAGCCATTGACTAGGGACTTAATCTCGACCGTTGAGATGTCAACAGGAAAAGTATAAGAGGAGGCTTGAGGGTCACTTGGAGAGTACACCAGAGAGTGATCAATCATTCTATTCTCTAGAGCGGGGTTTGTTAAGAGAGATAGAATCAGTGATCGGAGAGCAGCTGAGGGGCATTGAGTACAGAGAGACAGAGAGGCAGAGATAGTGTCAAGGTAGCAGCAGAGTAGCCAGTGAGAGAGATGCAGGAGCAGCCAGGGCTCACGCAGGGCCACACAGAGGCAGCTAAGTGCTGCGCAGAGCACTAGAGGGGCCAACATAGCTGACGCAGAGGCTCAGAGAGCTGACGCAGGGCCTCCTGGGGCTGACGCAGGCCAAGATAGGTTGACGCAGGGCCAACGCTGGGCTAGGAGAGGCTGACGCAGTCCAGATTGGGCAGACGCTGGGGTTTCTAGGGCAGATTGGTGCTGAGTAGCTGCCGGAAGGATTATCCGGGGTTTCAACTAGTAGATTTATCAGAAACTGAGAGGTATTACTGCTAAGGAAATTCTCTGTTGGGTAGGCCAGTTTCAGCACCCAGATTGTACTCTGATATTGCTTAATAAGAAAACCCTCAGATAGCTGCACCGATTTTCCCACATTGGGTTTTTCCAGGGACATTAGTCCAAAAATAATGGTGTCATGTGGTGTGTTGTTCTTGTTTCTTTTAGTTGCTAATCTGTAATATGTTGAGCATGCACTAGTGTTTATTTTAGTATTTACATTGTAAATAACTTGTTAAGGAAAATAGCAAGTAGGTAGGAATAAATCAGATAAAGTGCATGGAGGGTTTCTAACTAAGTAAACTTAGAAACTTCAACACGGAGGTCCTTTCATGTCTCCACATCTAACTCCCCCCTCCCCTGCGTGGTCCTCGGTGGTGGGGGTCTAGTCTCATGCCCCTTCTATGGGAAAGGGGTCCGTGCAGGAAATGGTGCTCTAGTCTTGGGGATGGCCCTCTGTAAATATCTGGCACACACGACCGCTTCCTAGAGCGTGGAGGGTCTGCGTGACTTCACCAGTCCACACAAGGGCTCAAGCAAGCGCTTAATGAAGGTGTACACCCTCCTTGCCTCGGACAGATCCAGGACCATCTCTGACACAGAAAATCTGAGAAGTAATGCTCTCGGTTGCTTGTTTGGTGCAGTTGTATCAGCTCCCTAAGAGAAGCCTTGGATCCCTCTAATGAAATCACTTTACCACCCTCTGGGTGAAGTCCTCATAGGAAACTATCTGGGCATGCCCCAAAGTGGTGAGACTGTGAAACCACCAATCATGGGCTTCCCCCTCCAAGTGTAGCGTTTCCATGTTAATGGCTTCCTACTTCGTCATCCGGTTGAGTTGAAAGTATGTGTCAATCTTTTCAACCCAAGCTCTGGCTATGCACTTGGCAGTGCCATCAAATGTAGGGAAATACATCCTCCCTATAGTTCTCAGCAGCTCATAGTTTTGGGTCCCCTATCCTTCGTACCCCTTGTTCCTCTCACTTTGCTTGAGTTTGCAGTAATCTCTGAAGGAGAGGGCTTCTTTGAAGTCTTCATCCATAGCCTGCCACTCTCTGAAGTAATCCCCCATCTGAGGAGTGTCTTCCTACCTTGTTGGCTCGATTTGTGCCACTGGCACGGAAGAAGGTAGTGTAGCCCGAGTCGGTACACTAATTGAAGGGTGTTTTGCTGCTGGTGAGGGGTGATCGAAAGGCTGAGAGGCCCCAGAAGTTTCTCCACATAGAAACCCTCTAGCCGTGTCCCTGTCCCTGTTATGTGACTTGATCTCCTCCAGCATGTCTTTTTGCCCCTTGGCCAAGTCACTCAAGGCCCTCAGGAGGCTATTGAAATCCATCTCCTCCTTGGTCTTGGGCTCTATCATTTCCTCCTCTTCGGCCACTGCTTTCCCTCTTTCCTCTGTATTTGGTGTAATTTCTAATTCCCTTTCTCTGCTCCTGTACCTTTGCCTACGGTAGGTGATGTTCTGCTGGTCCCCTTCTCTCATACGAAACAAACCCCACAACTGACCCAAGAACTAGGCTTTGATACCACTGCAATGTTCCTAAGTAGGAATATGAGTGATATTAAGCAAATAAATAGTGCAGCATCATATAAAATAAAAAAACATGCATTAGGCATCCATGAAAATGTTGCAAATCTAGAACTGCTGAGCCATATATTATAAAATCACAGAGCTAGATAGAATATGAAATGGAATGGTGTGCCTGGGCTTGTCTCAAGGACAAGCCTGACAAAACCCAGGTGAGAAATAACTGAGCTGAAGACTGCCCAGCTGTTGCACCACTCTGCACTGCGCTGCCCTAGTAAACTATCACCCTTATGAACTTCGACCTGCTGGAATGTGCCAAAAAACTGCCCAAAAAATTATGTCCTTTCAACCTTGGACTCCTTGGACGAAACCTAGAAAAACCCAGAAGGGAATTTCTTTGGTTTTGACTTTGTCTTTTCGGCCTCCTTGGAGTCTCTCCCCAGCTGCTGCTGCCAAATTCGACTTGCAGGAAGCATCCTACAAATCCCTCTGAAAACACCACTGGAATGCTGGATTCACCTGTGCTAACTAACTCCTTGCTCCCTGGATGGCTCTTGGCCAAGATGACTGCTCTCCCAAGCCCCACGAAATTGCTGCCAGAGGCCTCTGTGCAATCCCTCTGCCCAGAAAGTCATATAGCTGATACACTGGTCTAGCTGGCTGCAAATCCCAGCGAAAATGCCCTCAACAAACAACCTCCTCAGCTCCCGGAACTCCCAGCAAGCAATGGACCTCCCTGCTAGCTCTAACTCCACCTGCGTGTTTCTGGCTGCCCAAGAAATACGCAGTCCCCTTCTCTGCGTTGCTGGCTGAAGTGTGTGACTGAGCTGAACTCTCTGAAATCCCTGTGGAACAACCTCCCTAGGGCGGGCACGGATGGTCCCCCGAAGAAGAGGTTGAATCTCCCGCTTGAGAGATTCGTGGCTAAACAACCGGTAGACTCGCTAAGCAGCAGAGCGTACTAAGTGTGTTTGTTTGCAAATGTTCAAGATGGTCGAAAATGAGAGCTCCTCCTCCTTTTATCACCTTGGGCCCCCTTAGCCTCATGTGGGCCCCTCCATCCACCCATTCGATTCCCTCCAAGCTCATCGAATGGCCAAGTTCGAATTACTCATGTGGGTGGCCCCCACATTCCACTAGCTGCAAAAATAAAGTCGAATTCCCCTATAGTTCCTAAGTCTAAGTGTGGGGTCCTCCTCCTAAGCCAAAAATGGAGCCAAAAATGTGTAGCTGCACCCTGTGACTAATATGTTTGAGAAGGGACATGACAAAAACCCTCATCAAGGAGTTGGAGGGGACCTTAAAGGTGCCACACTCAAACAACACTATAACGTTGCATTCTACAATGAAGTGTTAACCTGAAAACAATTCTTAAAAGATGGTAGATGTAAGATAACACATTCAACAATAAAACGTCAAATGAGATTAAAAGGGGAAGAATTCTCACATTAAACCCTTCCAAAATGGTAATATATCCTTACCTTTTGGCCTTTCAAGCATGTTCTTTGCAAGTAACTTCGAAATCAACAACAACAATTAAGAAATGACAACTAGCTTCACACGTGAATAGAGGGAAACCCTGAACTTTCCATTATGTCTTCCAAAAGATATACAATGAGGCTGAAAGAGGAGATACTCCCCACAAATCCAACCATGACTACAAATGGAGAGATCTACTTTTAAAATATAGTTGAACTTCATCTCTCCTTACAATAAAATAATAATTGCTTTCCTAGACCCTTTAGTTCTCCAAGAAATACAGTAAAATATCTTCCGTAAAAACTTTAGCAATAATTTGTTGAGATCCACTCTCTTTTCCAAGATGAAATAATAAAATACGCTAAATACATCCTTCTCTGTAAAGAAAACAATATAGAATTGGCTCTCACATAACCAACACATGTGACAA